>JAJHSJ010000011.1:17407688-17468520 GCA_021015155.1 Magnolia officinalis
AGCCAAATCGGAGTTCTCTCTATCCAGAATTTGAAAGAACGGGAAGTTTTCCTTCTCTCTGACAGAAGCAGAACAAAGAGTAGCAATGGCCGAGGTATTTTCTTACCTTTTTCCTTCAAAAATTGGACGGGCAGCTCACGCAGGAACTGAAGCTCCTCTCTGAAGCTCGCGAAGGCGTTGAAATGGATAAGGGATGAGCTCCAATCCATAAAAGCCTTCTTGAAAGACGCTGAGAGAAGAGGAGATCAGAGGGAAGAAGGTGTTGTGAGCTTGGATCACCCAAGTGAGACACTTAGCCTTCGATGCTGAAGATGCAGTTGATGAGTACTTGATCCGGATGGAATGCAACGCCGTCTTCGTGACAGGCACATGGGCTGCCTTTCATTTCAAGCCTGCTTCATCAGGCGCTTGAAAGCTCAACGACAATTCGGCACTCAAGTTCATAAGTTCAGAATAATGGCGAAAGAGATTCATGAGAGGAGGGACACTACCGTTTCCAAATTACACAAGAGACAGCTTCAATTTGGTGCATGATGGGCATCCGGATCCTGGAGTCGCTGCTCATTGGGTCGAAAGAACCAGATATCGTGGGCTTGGAGGATGCGTCGGAGCAGCTTATGAACTTGCTTAAGGAAGAGCACGCAGCAACGTACCATCATTTCCATCGTGGGGATGGGTGGTTTGGGAAAGACAACCCTTGCGAAGAAACTATACAAAACTGCAGAGGTGTCTTTCGAATGCCATGCATGGATTTTTGTCTCAGGAATTCAAAATAGATATTATTTTGAGAGGAATGCTCACAGAATTCTGCAAGAGCAGAAAAGAGTCACCTCCAAGCAGCATGGAGAACATGCCCATACAAACTGCGAAGGACTATATACAACTACCTGCAAGGAAGAGGGTATGCACTCGTCCCGATGATATTTGGGATATTTGTGTTTGGGATGGTGTGAAGGATGCTCTGCCTCGTGAGGGCAGAGGCAAGATCATCTTCACCACCCGCATGCAAATGTAGCATCTCCCGTGGGCGAGAGATGTAACAAACATGAACTTGAGCCATTATCTGATGATTTGGCTTGGGAGCTCTTCTGCAGAAAGGCCTTTTGGGACAAAGAACCCAAGGGACTTGCCCACAGCACTTGATCGGAGTGGGAAAAGCCCTGGTCAGAAGATGCAAAGGCTTACCGCTTGCAATCGTGGCAATAGGTGGCCTCATGTCAAAGAAGAGCATGGATGCTTTTGAATGGAATAATGTACTAAAAAATCCGGACTGGGAATTGAGCCACAACGAAGATCTTGCAAGATTGAACCAAGCCCTGCTCATGAGCTACCGTTATTTACCTCCTCACCTCAAGTACTGTTTCTTGTGTTGTGTATGTTCCCTGAGGATCATGTAATCAAGAGAAATAAACTGATCCGCATATGGGTGGCTGAAGGCTTCGTCGAGGAGAGTCCAGGAAGACGCTTGAGGAGGTCTCAAGTGATTACTTTGTTCAGCTCATTAACAGAACCTCCTCCAGCCTATCTTTAAAAACATAACAGGGGAGTTGATAGCTTGTCAAGTGCATGACCTCATGCGTGACATCGCTATCTACATGTTTAAGAAGGAAGGGTTTGGGACAATAGTAACAAACCGAGACACACAAGGTGGATGGAAAGCAACGCCATTTAGCAATTCAAACTGTGAAATTGGCATTCTATCTCGCATGGTCGGCTTGAATCCTCGGTCACTATTGGTATTTGATGTAAACGATTTTCCCTGTTCCTCCGCCTACGCAGATGTTATTAGATTTTAAGCTGCTGAGAGTACTAGATCTCGATGGCATTCAAGTCAAGAATCTACCGGACGAAGTGGGTGGCGAATATTCACTTACGGTATTTAAGCTTGAGGAGGACAGAGATCGAGAGCCTGCCGACTTCAATGGGAAGATTGCATAACTTACAGACATTGGATGTCAGGGATTCCAATTTGGAATGCTTGCCTGCTGGAACAGAGATGCTGATGCAATTGAGGCATCTTCTCTTAGTTGCATACCTAAAGATGCCGAGTGGAGCAATCAACTTACGTAACCTCCAAACATTATCAGGTGCGTCTGTTGATGATAGATTATCGAGAGAATTGGGTAAGTTAACCCAACTTAGGAAATTAAGGGTTGGAGAAGTTAAAGAAGAATGTTGTGCACAACTATGCAATTCCATTAGTCAGTTGATACACCTGCGTTCCCTCAAAATACAGGTTATTGATGAGAATGAACCGCTCCTGCTACAAACAGTGTCGATTCCTCCGCAGTATCTTGAGAAACTATATTTGGTAGGTGTTATGAAGGAGTTGCCGATTTGGGTCGGCTCTCTTAACTGTCTGCAGGTGATGGTAGTTTCGAACAACCAATTAACAAGTGACCCACTCACGGCTCTCGGACATTTACCCAATCTGGTGTACCTTGCTTTAGGGAATGATGCTTATATGGGGAAGAGGATTGGTTGTACGGTCGGAGGATTTCCTAAGCTCAGAAGTTTGTTAATACAAGAATTGGAAGCATTGGAGGAGTGGAGCAGCATAGATGAGGGTACCATGCCATGCCTACACAATCTCGTCATTTATGAATGTCCAAATTTAAAGATGCTGCCAGATGGATTTCAGCATCTTGCCGCTCTTCAAAACTAGCCTTGCGGGACATGGGCGAAGAATTCATGAACAGGGTAAAGAAGGGAGGAGAGGACCACTCAAGGTCCAGCACATCCCGGTATGATCATAGATGGAAATTGGTCGGGGATGAGCTGTCATGACTCACGCGATCAATCATCATGCAATCCTAACTTCAATGAGAAATTGTATGTACCTCTCTCTCTCTCTCGCTTTCTCTCTCTTTCTCTGTTTCTCTCTCAGGACGCGGATTGAGTACTAACCCCTCTTGAGTAGAGACGGACGGTCGTGACAGGGATCTGTCGGGCCCACCGCAACGTACGTGTTTTATCCACACCGTCCATCAATTTTGACAGATCATTTTATACCATCACTGAAAAGAAGGCAGATCGAAGGATCAAGCGGACCACACCACAGCAAGCAGTGGTGACAATGATGCCATCTGGATGAAGGAAAACGTAAATATTAGCTTGATCCAAAACTCGAGCATTCCATCTACCTTTTTTGTCAAAATGAATGGACAGCTTGATAAAACACATGTTATGGTGAACCCACAGGCCCCTTCCATGATCATCGTCTCTAGTTACGTCATGGAGGGGTACTCCCCAAATACTGAAGCAGATTAGGGGCCCCTTACCATACGTGGGCCCAACTAGTGACCTTCTTTAAATAGTAATTAATGTTAATAATAGTTTTATATGAAAAGTTATTTAAAAAATGAAAATGCCTCGACGGTTAGGGTGGTCCCACCATGGTGCTAATGTCAAATCTAATCCGAGCATCAGGTGAGTTACCTAATGTTAGAATTAGAGTCCTAAAATCAACCCCATCCACCATTCAGGTGGACCACACGATTGGAAACTATATACATCAAAAGGTTATCATCCAAACTATTTCCCTTGGTATAACGCGCTTGAATCAAATATAGGCATGATTTTTAGCCCTCAAGCCTAACTTTTGATACGGCATCTAATGGTTTGAGTGAATTTCGAATGCTTATCATCATGATCTATTTAAAAATTAAGAGTGGAGATCTCTCTTTCAATTGTTTCTATTGGTATGGCTCCCATGAATCACGTAATTCCTTTTTTTTTTTTTTTTCTCACCCATGATCTAAAGGATAGAGTAGATCTTAGGTACAGCCCAAGGTAGGCCCTATAAAAAATAAAGGGTCGGACGCATCTTCCTTGTTGGTTCTCGTAAAAGACCATGATTGCCTAGCACCGAGGTACCATTTTATGTGGCAAAAATTCACAGCCCCATCATGATGCATGTGTTATATCCACACCGTTCATCTATCCTTTCATATCAATTTAGAGTATGAGTCCAAAAATGAGGTAGATCCAAAGATCAAATGGACAACACAGAAAGCAATGGTGTTGAACAGGTAAAATGTAAAATAAACATCATGGTGGCCCCGAGGAAGGTTTTAACAGTAGAGTCATTGCCCCAGCTGCTTTCTCGGGTGTGGTACACTTGAGACTTAGATCTGCCTCACCATTTTTGGATTCGTGCCCTGAAATAATCTAGCAATTAAGATGGATAAACGGTATGGATATATCACTTACATCATGTTGGGGCCATAGGACTTTGCCACATCAAACGGTACCGGCATTGTCCCTACGCATTCCAAGTCGGGTTACACGGCAACACCGCTGTGGGTGTTTACCTAGCCATGAGGCCCACCTTCAAGCATGTGTTATATATCCACGATGTCCATCAGCCCACCTTCATGTATGTGTTATATATCCTTGATGTCCATCAATTTTTTTCATGTTAATTTAGGGCATGGCCCCAAAAAATGAGTACATCCATATATCCAGTGGACCACATCACAAGAAACCATGGTGATTGACCATTAAAAACTTCACGGGCCACAAATTAAGTACTTTTGGATCAAGCTGATATCTGTGTTTTCCCTTTACCCATGTCGGTTTCAGCTTATCAACTGGTTGATGGCAAATGAATATTACAATGAAACGTGAAGTTTTTAACTATTTCCTGTTCTATTATTGTTTAATTAGTCCACTAGGGATTTGGATCTGCTTCATTTTTTGGTACCCAACACTAAAATGTTTGGTAAAAACTGATGGACGGCGTGCGGAGCGAGCCAGATTTTTATGAATTATATTCCATAATGTGATGGTCACTATGTATGATGAGCCACACACACTATGCTAAACATGCATTCATGTAGATTGCTTGCGCATATCAATACCATTTGTAGTAGTGTAGGAAAAGTATTAGAACTCTTATATTGTCTTACTTTGAGAAACTACTTGAAATTTGTTAATCTTGAAAGATAACCATCACTACGAGTCGGGCATTGATCAACTCCAACTATATAGATGATGCAGGTGATGCATAGGTTGAAGATATAGGTAATGCATGGTTTCCCTATGAAGGACTACGAGTGACGTGGGATTATGTTGTTAATGTTTTAATTTTAATTCAGTTTTATTTACGTTTCATGCTACAAATTTTGATATTTGTAATAAACTTTCACCTGAGTGAGCAATAAATTAATGATTAGTTGCACTTTAATGTTTAAAGGGAGTAAGAATTTTAGTATGATTAATTTTTATTTTCGTGAATGGTTACCTTCATGAATGTGATATATATATATATATATATATATATATATATATATATATATATATATTATATATATATATATATATATATGGGAAAAGGTACAATGCGCTCGAGCTCACGGCTCCGTCTCATAAGGTCGAGCTGTGTGGGCCCCACCGTGATGCGTTTCGAACATCTACCCCATCAGTCAGATGCACCATTCCATCATGGGCCTAGGTCCCAAAAATCAAGTCAATCCGTGACTTGTGTGGGCCACAGCACGTACAGAAGTGGAGAGGGGGCCGTACACCATTAAAACATTCATAACCATTTTTGAGGGCCCACCGAGATGTGGTTTGCAAATCCAGCCCATCCATTATGTGTGTCCCACTTGAACGAGGGTTCAGAGCAAGTTTCAAGCGCATGAAAAACTCAGGTGGGCCCCACCAAGTGCTTTTATATGTTTTAACGGTGTCTTCACATAATTTTAGATGGTATGGCCCACCTGAGTTCCGTATACGACTGATTTTTGTGATATCCCATAATTTAAAGGGCACCCATCAAATGCACGGTGTTGATGGTCGACACGCATCACAGTAGGGCCCACAGCTCGACCTCACGATAAGCTTATCGTCAGCTCGAGCGCATTGTACCTTTTCCCTATATATATATATATAATATATATATATTATATATATATATATATATATAATATTAGTATATAGAGAGAGAGAGAGAGAGAGAGAGAGAGAGAGATGCTCACACACAACTAGTTGGACCGTGAGTTTTAGTCCAACTAGCTGTGCATTAAATGTCAAAATTCCTATTTTCATACACATGTAATGCATCACATGTGAGGATATGTGATAGTAAGTTTTACATTAGTATGTTGGGAATTATATATTATAGATCCAAACCATTTATCAAATAGAGCACGCTAATGAAATTTTATGTACTGAAAGTCGGAAGATTTCCTAAGCTCAGAAGTTTGGCATTAGTAAAAATGGAAGCATTGGAGGAGTGGAGCAGCATAGATGAGGGTACCATGCCATGCCTAGACTATCTCATCATTTCTAAATGTCCAAATTTAAAGATGCTGCCAGATGGATTTCAGCATCTTGCCGCTCTTCAACGACTGGGCTTGACGGACATGCCCGAAGAATTCATTGACAGGGTAAAGAAGGGAGGAGAGGACCACTTCAAGGTCCAGCACATCCCCGGTATGTTGATAGATCGAAAATTGGTCGGGGATGAGCTGTGATGACTCATGGGATCAATCATCATCATGCAATCCAACTTCAAATCAAACACCGTATCTCTCTCTCTCTCTCTCTCTCTCTCTCTCTCTCTCACACGGGGACGCGGATTGGGTACTAACCCCACTAATTAGAGACGGACGGTCCTGACAGGGATCTTTCCGGCACACCATAACGTATGTGTTTTATCCACGCCGTCCATCAATTTTGACATATCATTTTATGGCATGAACTCAAAAAGGAGGCATATCCAAAGTTCAAGTAGACCACACCATAGCAAGCAGTGCCGACAATGATGCCCACCGTTGAAACCTTCCTGGGCGCCATCCGCTCATAAGGTCACATAAATCTCGATGAAGGAAAACGTAAATATTAGCTTCATCCAAAAGTCAAGCCTCCCAGCTGGATAAAACACATATCATGGTGAACTCACAGGCCCCTTCCATGATGATCGTCTCTAGTTCGGTCCTCGTAGACTAAGATTAGGTGCGGCCCTTACCGTACGTGGGGCCAACTAGTGACCTACTTTAAATAGTAATTAATGTTAATAATAGCTTTAGATGAAAGTTATTTCATAAAGGAAATGAGTTGTCGGTTAGGGTGGTCCCACCGTGGTGCTACTGTGAAATCTAATCCGACCATCAGGTGAGTTATCTAATGTTAGACTCATGGTCCTAAAACAGCCCCATCCATCATTTAGGTGGACCACATAATTGGAAATTATGTACATCAAAAGGTTATCATCCAAACTATTTCCCTTGGTATAAGGCATTTGAAACAAAAATAGGCCCGCTTCGTAACACTCAGGCCTAACTTTTAATGTGGCATCCAATGGTTGGGGGTGAATTCAAATGCTCACCACAATGAGTCGTTTAAAAATTAATAGTCGATCGACATCTCTATTTCATCTCTATTTCAACTGTTTTTATTGGTATGGCTCCCATGAATCATCCGTCAACGTGATTTCTATTTTTCTATGGCACTGACATGGGACTACACATCTAATAGATAGATAGAGTATATCTTAGGTACACATCAAGTAGGCCCTGTAAGAAATAAAGGGTGGGCACACATCTTTCTTATTCGTTCCCATAAAATACTCTGATAGCGTAGCACCTAGGTACCATTTTATGTGACAAAATTCGAAAGCCCCATCAGGATGCATGTG
Organism: Magnolia officinalis; assembly: GCA_021015155.1. Lineage (NCBI taxonomy): Eukaryota > Viridiplantae > Streptophyta > Magnoliopsida > Magnoliales > Magnoliaceae > Magnolia > Magnolia officinalis. The sequence goes on from JAJHSJ010000011.1 coordinate 17,415,331, forward strand.
TTATATCCACACCATTCATCCATCTTTTCATGGCATGAGCCCAAAAATTGAGGTATATCCAAAGATCAAATGGACAACCTAGAAAGCAGTGTTGAACACCCATTGAAAACTTTTTGGTGGCCATAGAAGTTTTGGATCAAGCTGATATTTGTGTTTCCCTACATCCAGGTCAGTGTGACCTTTTGAGTAGACAAGACTTAAAATAAACATCATGGTGGGCCTGAGGGAGGTTTTAACAGTAGAGTCATTGCCCCAACTGCTTTCTTTGGTGTGCTACACTTGAAACTTGGATCTGTCTTGTCATTTTTTAGGTTCATGCCATGAAATAATCTAGCAAGATGGGTGACCAGTATGGATATAACACTTGCATCATGCTGGGGCCATAAAACTTTGCCACATCAAACGGTACCATGTGGTCCCCATGCATTCCAAGTCGGGTTACACAGCAACACCGCTGTGGGTGTTTCCCTAACGGTGGGGCCCACCTTCATGCATGTGTTTTACATCCACGATGTCCATCAACCCACCTTCATGTATGTGTTATATATCAACGATGTCTATCAATTTTTTCATATCAATTTAGGGCATGACCCCAAAAAATGAAGTACATCCATATATCCAGTGGACCACATCATAGGAAACAGTGGTAATTGATCATTAAATAAATATTTGTGTTTTGCCTTTATCCATGTTGGTATGACCTTACCAAGAGGTTTATGGCCAATAAATATTACAATGAGCCCTAGGAAGTTTTTAACGGTGGAGGTTCAGTTTCCACTATTTCCCATTCTGTCTTTTTTTTTTTTTTAACACACGCACACACACCCCAGACACTCACGCTAGTGGAATTTCACCACCTATGGGTACTCAAACCCTTCACGGGGAGTTGAAACTCCTGAGAGTACACCCGAGCAAGAGTAAGGACCCCACTTTCCTGTTCTGTTGTGTAGTCCACCAGAGATTTGGAGCTGCTTCATTTTTGGAACTTGATATGAAAATGTTCGGTAAAAACTGATGGATGGCATGGATATACAACACATACATAAGGTGGGCCTGATGGTCACGGAAGCACCCACTCTCCCATCTTCCCGGAAACATACACATTTCTTGGGACTAATGTTCACGATGGACGCCCACCCTTCGTGTTTTTTAGAAAGTCCACCATGATGTGTACACGAGTTCCACTCTAATCATTGGATGTGTAATCCCTTGCTGAGCATAGTGCCAAAAAATCAGAGTGAGCAAGATTCAAGTTGGGAGAGACGCACGTCCACCCTTGATTACTAAGAGTTCACCATGATGAGCCCATGAAATCCACTCCAACCAGAATCTAAATCTGAGGCATAAAATGCAAGCCCATACATGATTCGAGTAGGCCATACCAAGGAAAACAGTTTGGAGGGTAAGCTTTCCTTGTACAATGTTTTCGATCAAGTGGTCTACCTTAACCACATATGGAGCTGATTTTCAGCCTCCGGATCTAAAAGGGGTGACTCATCTGATGGTTAGGGTGGATTTTATATAGACATTAAGGTAGGGGTATTTCAAGCTAGCGAATCCTTTGCTTGTTTGAATTAACCTTTAAAGAGGCATGTCATTTATTAACATTTATTAGCACCTAATTCCTGCTAGCTGTGTGTGAGCATTCTTCTTTCTTTCTCTATGTACTCTACATCTACTCTGTACTTTATTTGCCTGAAAATAAGCTTATATAAAATCTCAAGGTGAACCATATTTTAGGAAACAGTGGTGATAAAAAATTCCAACATTAAAAATTTCCTAAGACCCATTGTAATGTTTATTTGCCATCTAACCTAAAGATAAGGTCCCCCCGTAAATATGGATTAAGGGAAGAAAAACAAATATCAGTTTGATCCAAAACTTTTGTGTCTGATTATAACTTGTTAATAGTCAATCACCACGGTTTCCTATGGCATGGTCCACCAGAGATTTGGATCTGCTTCATTTTTGGGATCACACCCTAAGATGATCTAGAAAAATAGATGGAAGGCATGGATGTAAAATAGCATGCATTAAGGTGGGGCCCATAGTAAAGGCCACACTTGGGTGAGGCTAGGACTGCACCTAATCCACTCCCCCAAACACACCTTCTGTTTGGTCTTTCTTGCTCTCTTCTTTGATATGTCCATGCATTAAAGAGTTTTACAATGAACTACCTAGTTAATATGAAATTTATATTCCATACATTAAAAAAAAAAAAGGTTTTCAAACACTTACTTTATTAATTACCGCCATATATGGTTCAGGTTGACCATATGATTGCAACAGTGTACATGTCAATGATCACTCTTTAAATTATTTCCTTCTGTAAAACCCACCTGAATTATGGATGAGCTTGACTTTTAGGCCCTGAGACTAAATATTTGTACAACATCTAATGGCTAGAGTGATCTCATATAATCTTCATTGTGGGCCTTATAAAAATGGGTCGATATCTCTCTCCAAACTTTGGCGTGGCTCACATGAATCACAAGTCATCTTAATTTTTTGGATCTAGGTCTAAAATAGAAATGCACATCTAATGGTCAAAGTAGATTTTACATAAAAATTACAATAGGCCTTGCCAAAAATCAAAATCCAGTGCACACCTATGTAACTGTACAGAGATTATTAAAAAAAAAAAAAAAAAAAATGAATTGCAAAGGACTTTGCTCTTAATTTTGATGGGGCTCACGATGATGTTTATGTAATATCCACTCCAATATTTATTAGATATTAAGTACCATATGAAGCTTGAAGGTAAAATATCAAGTTAATCTGTGATTCTGGTGGGGCACACCAAAGTAAACAATTGGGAGACAGACATCAACTCTTGATTTTTTAAGGAACCACCTTGATAATCATATGAAATCCAATCCAATCACTAGATTCCACACAAACATTTAGGTCTTTGTCCAAAAAATCATACCCATTTGTCATGCACTCGGGACACGCTAATGGATATACCCTATATCAAATCATGTGGTCCACTTGAATCATAAATGGAGCCTTTTTTAGCTTTGTCGGTGACTTAACTGTTGATTGGGGGATTTCACATGAACATCGCGATAGGGTCCACCTACGCTACCCGTCCATGTAGTGCCCCGATTTTGTGTAATCAATCAAACAAACTTGTATACATCTAGAAATAAATATCTACCTCATACAAAATATTGTGGAAACTTAGACATCGTAAGTTAGTATATCGATCATCACTCGTATACATGGTAGAAATAATTAAATTTCAGGGACAAAATTTTGTTTAAGGGGGTAGATTGTAACACTTTAAACTTTTCAATACTCGAGTATTGATAGTTCTCGAGTGTTACCCTGAAATTTAATTTAGTTTATACATATATATCCTACTAATGTAGCCTATCCTAATCTTACATATATTCTCTAACCTGAATTTGACCATTGGAAATAATCTCCATCCATACATAAAGTCATCCGACCGTTGATTTTTAAGATGGGATTATCATATATCCAAGTATTCTCACTTTTCCATCATAATCAACCGTTCAGTCAACTATTCATTACAACGTAAAGATATCGGACTATTCACTTTGAGTTTGAAGCACCCGATCATAGTCAACTAACTACCTGATCTCCACAACTGCTTGTACACATATCAAATCGAGATACTGATCCGTTTATATTGTTCATCACCTATGAATATGCTCAACACACTATCAAAACTACAATATGAGGAGCTTACAAATGTGAACAAGTCACTTGAATCTAATGGTGTACATGTTCTACCTCTTGATCACTCCAAAAAAACCTTTGTATTCATCCGTTTATGAAACTAACCATGCATCCACCTACATACATAGTTAGATTACTAATCATCAACTTTTTTTTTTTTTTTTTGACATGTCATATGACCATCCATCATGTTGTTTAATATATGTATCTTGCCTTAATTAATGATACTTTTAACTTATTTGGTGAATAACTCTTTAATTATAATGATTTAGATATGAGTTCTTTTAAAATAATTTCTTAAAAATGTGCTTTTTACCATATAACATCATTAGATTTTCTAAAACTCTTAGATCAACAATAATTATAAAAATGCCATTAACCTGAACCATTGAATTTTGTATTGAGTTGGCTTTTACTCTTCTATCTTATTTTATTAAGTTAGCATATTTTCTACTCTTTTTATTTATTTTTTATTTTTTTTATTTTTATTTTTTATAATTGAGTTAGCTTATTGTTACTTTTATCTTTTATTAGGTTAACCTTGTGCTATAATTCCCTTATTTTATGGCTTAGGCATGTGTTATGGAATTCTAAAACTCTCATTATTCGATTTAATTCTCTATTGATACAAGTAATGTGTTGAATGACTCACAAATATATATTTATTGTGGATATAATGCACTCTAGACAGTGACCTTCTTGGTCGACGTGTAAATCATTGGATTTAGGTAGTTGATGTAAGTAATCTATAACGCGTGTTACATCACCTTTTTGGGATTGGATGTCACAATTAGTCACTTCATGAACAAATCGTGTTATGTAATTCATGCAAACCATGAGTTGTGCCGTCTCAAGGTGTTTACATAAATCCATAGTAGTGTTGGACAGACCGACAAATCTCCATAGTTATGGGATGCGGAGCGAGCCAGATTTTTATCAATTATATTCTACAATATAGTAGTCACTATTTATGATGAGCCACACATACTATGCTAGGCATGCATTCATGTAGATTGGTTGTACATATCCATATCATTCATAATAGTGGAGTACAAAAAGTATCTGAACCCTTATATTATTTTACTTTAAAAAATTACTTGAATTGTGTTTATCTTTAAGGATATTCGTCACTATGAGTAGTGCATTGACCATCTCCAATTATATAGATGATGCAGGTGATCCACCAATTGAAGATATGGGCGATGCATGTTGTCCACGTGAAAGATTACAAGTGATGTGGGATTATGTTGTTAACGCTTTAATTTTAGTTTAGCTTTGTTTACATTTCATGCTATAAATTTGAATATTTGTAATAAGCTCTCTCCTGAGTAAGCAATAAATGATTAGTTGCACTTTTATGTTTAAATGTAATAAGAATTTTAGTATGATTGGTTTTATTCTCATGAATGGTGGTTACCTTCATGAATGTGATATAAATGAAAAAAAAAATGTGAAATTTTAAAGTATTCAATTATTACTTTATTAATAGCCAAAATTCTAGGGCACAAGTGTAAACTCGACCGTCGGCCCATAAATTTTCTGCTCTCAGGATTTGATGAACAGTGCATTTTTAAAACTTTTCGATCAGTTTTCTCGCCTCGTCGAGATAAGCAACCATCCTTATTTCCTTAGCCTCGTACTCGGCAGAGATGTGATTTACCACTAGCTGAGAATCACATCGGACTTGAAGGGATTGGACACCCAGACTAGCTGCCAATCTGAGTCCGGCTAGCAAGGCTTCGTATTCTGCTTCATTGTTTGAGGCTTTGAACACCAATCTGATTGCGTACTGAACTATCGTGGAGTCAGGCGCGATCAAGACGATCTCGACCCTGGCTCCTTTGACATTGGACGACCCGTCCACATAGAGAACCTATCCCGGGTCTAGCGCTACTTTTTGGTTACTCGGAGGAACAGGTGGGTTTGTTTCAACCTCGGTGCTGATTTCTCTGGTCCTTAGAGTAGTGATTTCGGCGATGAAGTCAGCTACGGCTTGACATTTGATTGCTTTTTTCGGACGAAACTGAATGTCGAACTCACCTAATTCGATGGCCCACTTGGTCATCCGACCCGACACCTCGGGCCTCTGAAGAACTTGCCTAAGAGGGGAGTCTGTCAGCACGATTATTAAATGAGCTTGGAAATACGGGCGCAACCTCCGAGCTGAAACAACGAGGCTGAGCGCTAGTTTCTCCAGGGGCGAGTATCTCGTTTCCCCTGGTACCAAGGCCTTGCTTACTTAATAAACGGGATGTTGTTTACCCCCAACCTCCCTGATCAGAGCCAAACTGACGGCAGAGGCTGAGACCACGAGGTAGAGGAATAGGGGCTCACCTTCTTCAGGTTTGGACAGTAGAGGGGGCGAACCCAGGTATTGTTTTAGTTGCTAGAAGGTTTTCTCGCACTCCGATGTCCATTTTACCTTCTTATGACCCTTCAACTGTTGGAAGAAAGGGAGGCATTTATCCGTTGCTCTGAATATGAAACGTCCGAGTGCCGCTACTCGCCACGTAAGGTATTGTATTTCCTTAACAGTCCGAGGTGAATTCATGTCTAGGAGTGCTTTGATCTTGTCGGGATTCGCCTCGATACCCCTCTGACTGACTTGAAAACCGTGGAATTTTCCTGAGCATACTCCAAAAGCACACTTCGTCGGATTTAACTTCATTTGGTATTCTCGGAGGACGGCGAACGTTTTTCCGAGATCCGTCAGGTGATCGGATGCTTTAGTACTTTTCACTAACATGTCGTCGACATACACTTCCATGGTACGTCCGATCTGTTTGGAGAACATCTGATTCAGTAGCCTTTGATATGTGGTCCCAACATTTTTCAAGCCAAATGGCATGACCCGGTAACAGTAGACTCCCTTGTTTGTGACAAAGGTAGTCTTCTGCCTATCTGGGGGGTGCATTGCAATCTGATTATACTCGGAATACGCGTCCAGGAAAGAAAGTAACTCATGTCCTGCTGTACTGTCCACCAGCTGATCGATCTGAGGCAATGAGAAACTATTTTTCGGACAGGCTTTGTTCAGATCTGAGTAATCTACACAAACCCGCCACTTTCCGTTAACTTTCTTTACCAAGACCACGTTCGCCATCCAGTCGGGATAATGTACCTCTTCTATGAATCCGGCATCGAGCAGAACAGAAACCTTTTCGGCTATTGCTCCATACCGTTCTACATCGAATGGTCTTCTCTTTTGCTTGATAGGTCTGTGATCTGGATCTACATTTAGTCTATGGACCATGACCTCTGGAGAGATTCTGGGCATATCTTGGTGGGACCATGCAAAAACGTTCTTATCTTGCCGTAGAAATGTCAGGACCTCAAGCCATTGCTTAGGATTTAATGATGTTCTGAGCTGAACGGTCCTGCTCGGATCGTTCTCGTCGAGCGGTACTTTCTTCAGGTCTTCTATCGACGATCCCTCCATAGGCCCTCTGGGGTCTAGAACGTTGATGGCGAGCTCCTGCTTAACCGGCCCCTTTTTTACCGCCACTGCATAACTTCTCTGAGCCTCCCGCTGGTCGCCTCAGAGGTAACCTATCCCGCCCTCAGCGGAGAATTTCATCATCAGGTGGTAAGTAAAAACGATTGCTCTCATTGCATTGAGAGATGGTCTGCCCAAGATAATGTTGTGTACAGATGGCACATTGACAACTAAAAAGTCCACCATAAGTGTGACTTGATGTTGTCCTTCTCCCACAGTCACCGGGAGGGAAATGGCTCCCTCGGAGATCACTCTTTCCTAGGCAAAGCCGTGCAGGGGGTCTTCATAGGTCTGAAATGAGACCGTAGAATCTCCATTCTTTCAAAAGCTTTAGAGTAGATCACATCGGCTAAGCTCCCATTGTTGACCAAAATGCGATATACTTTACGATTTGCTATGGTCATGGTGACTACTAGGGCATCGTCATGCGGGTGCTGAATCTCGCGCGCATCTTCTTCCGTGAAGGTAAGGGTGCACGAACTGACTCGAAGTTCTTTGTTGGGTCGCTCTGTTAGATGGATGTAATGTTCTGGCTCAGATTTCCAGGAATGATCCTTTCACGCCCTATTTGAAGCTCCTCCACCTGACGAGCCCCCAAATATGATACGTATTTTGGTGGGCTCTTCCGTGGCGTTGTTTGGACGTTCTCATTCTCTTTCTTCTTTCCTTGCGGCTTTTCCTTCCTTGGTGTACCGACGCAGACATCCCTTTCGGATAAGGGTTTTGATCTCATCCTTGAGATCTACGCAGTCATCTGTATTGTGGCCATGGTCTCGGTGGAAGCGGCAATACTTGAGCTTGTCTCGTGATCTGGATCGGCTCTCATGGAAACAGGCCAATTCAGCAGCTTCTCTCCACGGATGTTTAGCAAAATTTGTTCGGCAGACGTGTTAAGGGGGGTGTAGGAGCGAAATTTTTCTTCTGGTCTTCTGTTCGGACAACGATGACGAGGAGCATGGTCCTCAGTCCCTTTGTAGACGTCTGAGATTCCTCGTTGCTAGGCCTCTTCCTCTTACCATTCGGCTCAGTCACCTGGATACTTTTGTGGGCATTGGTGAATTCTTCCACGTTGGTATATTTCTGTGCCCTGGCAATAAGTTCGGCCAGGGTTTTTGACGGGTTCTTCCCGATGGAGAAGGTAAACTTCCCCTCTTTTAGCCACTAAACATGGCGGCAAACGCCATTTTGTCGTCGTAGTCTTCTACCAACAATGCTTCCTCGTTGAAACGAGCGATGTAGTCTTTTAGCGATTCCTTCTGCCCTTGCTTGATGGCCAGCAGGTAAGTGTTGGGCTTTCGACTTCTCTTACCGCTAATGAACTGGGTAAGGAATAGTCGGCTCAACTCTGCGAAGGAACCGATGGAGTTTGATTTGAGCTGTCGGTACCAACTCCGAGCGGATCCAGTAAGTGTGATCAAGAACCCTCGGCACATCATTGCATCCGTCGCTATCTGGATCTGCACCCAGGAGCGGTAGGCTTCTACGTGCTCAGATGGATCCCTGGACCCAGAATATTAGATGACGGGAGGTATCCGGAACCTCTGAGACATCACCTCACTCATTATTTCCGAGGCGAAGGGAGGTTCGATCTCTTCCATCATTGCTTGAATGGCGGTGGGAACTGACGTCGGTTGCTGCTTCTTTTCCAGAGCTAAGAACTTGTTGTTGAGCTCTTCAAACCGCTTCTCCCACGGGTCTTTATTTTCAGCTATGATTTTCTGGGTGTTTTCTATCTCCGGAGTTCTCCTTTCCCTCCGTCGTTCCAGCCGATGACGGAGATCTGTCGGTGTCAGGGCTAAAGTAACCGAGGCAATGGTCGGAGCTCGCACTGCAGTGTTCCGGGCCGAGGGTCGGATTTGGGTCGGGAGAGGATGCTGACCCGATACGGGCACCTAGGGATGCTGGGGTGCCTCAGGCCTCACACTCCTTGACACGGAGCGATCTTTCACAACTGGGCCGACTGGTTTGGGGACAAGATTTTCTTGAGCCGAATGTAATCGCGGCTCTTGTTGCTGTTTCATCCTTTTCACTTCGTCGCGTAAGGCTTATATCTCGCTTGCATGGCTCGATATTTACTCGCCCGATTGCGAGATCGCTGGGAAGGTCCCGGGGCCGATTCCACGTGGAGTAGTGAGGAGGAGCGAGCTTGCTCATTCAGCTCTGGTTCCACAGCTACTGTTATCTTCTTTCCTCTAGCCATTACACTTTGAGAATAAGAACCTGACTTTTTGTATCAGATTCCCACAGACGACGCCAAAAATGTTGAGGTCAAAATCTGGATCACCCTCCACGCCTCAGATGGACCCTGGTCCTGCACAAAAGGTGAGCAAAGGAGACCCTGACTAAGCCGGGGGACCCTCCGATGCCTAAGTCAGGTCAAGGGAATCGGGGTCTAAGTTGAAAGGTAGAGGGAGAGTGCAAGATATTGCGTACCTGTAGCAATGGTGTCTTCGTGTATTTATACCTAACTGTATGATGATCTGTGTCCGTTAATCACGGCACGATTCCCTCAATCAGGGAGATTTTCAGAACGTGGAGATACTGTACGCAATCTAAGGATCATGTACCATATCATGCGTATCGTGCGTATCTACGAGCGAAGTAACCGGCCATGTTCACTTATGGTAGTTTCTAAGTTCAGTTTGAGGAGCGCCCGCCTCGGAGTATGGAGTCAGCTCAGAGTCGGCTCGGTCCTTCAAGCAAGTAAGGCCTCAATCAGAGTGGTTATAGGTCTTCGTAGATCTTCGTCGGATAACGTCCTGCTCTCAGAATTTGAACCGAGCTATTAGTTCTTCATCCGATCGGATCAACATGTCATTAGGCTTCGGAATTACAAGGGGCTCGGATCTTCCCATAACAGTATCTATTACAAAATTGCCTTTGCAAATGCTAATGGATGGACTCGGGTTGGCTGATAAGCTGTAATACACGGTTTGAATCTGGCCCAACTGAGAAACGGGTTTGAATTTTGAGCATGGGCGCATTCCCAGGGCCTAATACTCCAACCCAGCTCATTGACCAGTCCAAAAAGAAAAAAAGAAGGTATGTTGAACTATTAAATCTTTAATTTGTGGACACTTATTTGTTGAATTGGGACTATTGAATATTTCATTTTTAACCTCCAATAAATGACCAATCTTATTGTCTAATGACAAAATAAGTATAATTTTTGGTTTGTTAAACATCTAAGATGGAGGACGTAATTTATATGGTTTAGTTTGAATTACTTGTATGATTGTGTATGGAATTTCTAATTTCTAAGTGCTTATATATTATCCAATCATAATCTACCAAAGTAAACTTCAAGCATCCAACGACCTGTTTTAGTTAGGTAATAAGAGGAGAGTCATTTTGTGTGGTGCCCACCGGAAAGTGTAGATTGTACATGATCGGTTCTTATTAACAAAGATTCAGGGGCATGACCCACTTTTTGAAAAAAAAGAACAGGGAGTAATTTGATCTTTGGCAATGCATGATCCTCCGGAGACACTTGCAATTATACAGCTGAAATCTACTAGAGACTTTTTCAGAAAAATTCCAATAAAGTTTAGATTTTACCAAACAGTGCCTTGAGGTGCTAAAATTTTCTCATAGTACTTTAAGAAAGGAAATTATGTAGAGATTTTTACCCCGATATTCCTTAAAATTACTAATTTTCAAAAACCAAAAAAATAAAAATAAAAATCCTTTAGCTTAAATGTTTATGAAAGCGAGCTTTCAAACCTAGGAACGAGGGGACGCGGATTGCGTCCTACCCCGGCCCCTCTCCAGCTGGGAACGGCCAGCAGCTTTGAGTGACCACCATGATGTATAGTTCTTATACACACTGTCCATCTAGTTTTTTTGTATAATTTTAGGGGTTAATATAAAAAATAAGGCAGATACAAGGCTCAAGTAGACCACACCATAGGAAGTAGCGGTGATAATGATTCTCACCGTTGAAACTTTTCTAAGTGCCCACTGTGATGTTTATTTTCCATCCAACATATTCATAAAGTTACATAACCCGGAATGAAGAGAAAACACAAATATCCATTCCATCCAAAACTTCTGTGGCCCCCAAGAAGTTTTCAACAGTGAGAGTTTAATCCCCATTGTGTAATATCTTGAGACTGCCTCATTTTAGGATTTGTAACAAAAATTACACGAAAAAATTGATGGACGGTGTGGATAAGACCCATACATCACGGTGGCCAATCAAAGCTACTGCCCGTTCCCAGCTGGAGACGATGGGGTAGGACCCAATCCGCGTCGAGAATGAGGTTCAAGAGATCGTATTTATTATTTTTTAAATTTAAAAATGGAGAGGAAACCTTAAGCACCTTCAAAAAAGGGTTCCAACCCGGACGTGAATTACCTACTGAAACAAAGTCACCAAGGTCTGTGGATCCCATCATAATGTATATGTTACGTCGATGCGGTCCATTCATTTGGATTGATCGTTTTAGGGCATGAGCCAAACAATGAGGCAGTTCCAAAGCTTAAGTAGATCCCACCACAAAAAAAAAAAAAAAAAAAAAAAAAGAAGTGGCATTGAACGCCTACCTTTGAAAATTTCTTAGGGTCTATGGAAGTATTTGATCAAGTTGATATTTCTATTTTCCCTTCATCCATGTCTATGTTGACTTATGAACAAGTTCCATATCAAATAAACATCATAGTGGGCTCTAAAAAGGTTTCAACGGTGGTTGTTGTTGCCCCCACTATTTTCTATGGTGGGGTCCACTTGAGCTTTGAATCTGCCTCATTATTTGGTTCATGCTCCAAAATAATCTCTCCAAATGGATAAACGGTGTAGATTGAACATATACATCATGGTGGGCCCCACAACTTGGTGACGTCAGTTTAGTAGCCAAACTTCCTAGCCGTAATTCCGCGTACTTCTAACCCAAGCTCAACGGTAGGGCATTCATGAGTCGAGCTAGCGAAAAACTTGCTCGACTCAGCTTGAATGGCTCGGGCCGAGTCAAGCTAATTATTTAAAGCTCGAGTTGAGTTCGAGCCGAGTTCGACCAAGAGGCATTTCAACTTGACTCAAACTCGACTCAACTCGACTCGATTATAAATATATTAAATAGTATATATATATATATATATATATATATATATATATATATATATATATATATATATATATAATATAAGTTTAAGTTTAACTTAAAAAAAAAAAAAAAAAAAAAAAAAAAAAAAAAAAAAAAAAAAAAAAAACAACCCTAGAGTCTCTACTTGACCGCACGCACCCCCTTTCCCTTTCACTTTCCCTTTCTTCTCTTTCTCTACCCGCTGTCAGCCGCACACTAGCCCGGACAACCACCACCAGTTTTCATTTCAGCTCCAAAATAGTATGATTTCAATCTCTTGAGATATACTTCTTGGACGAGAAACCCAAGAAATCCGAGATGGGTTCTTTTCAGATTTGTTAAAGCTTCAAGGAAATCAAATGATCTGATTGGCTAGAGCTCTTTACTTGGATTTCTAATCTGTGTTCTGCTTTGTTTCTTTTTTAGTACTTGGATTTCTGTTGGTGGAAGAAGATAAAAAATAGATAGGTTCTTACAGGTTTCCTCATCCGATTTAAAGCTTTGTTTGATTTTTTCATCGGGTTTTGGTTTAATTTTCCTAAGATTTTTGAATTTTTTATCAATGGAGGAGGATCAATAACCGAATCCATTACTCTCTCACCCAACAAGCTCGAGCTCGACTCGAGGTAAACTCGACTCGATAGCTTTAGCAAACAAGCCAAGCTTCAATGTTGAGCTTGAGGCTGAGCTTGAACTTGAGTACAACATGGACAAGCCGAGCCGAGCTTGACCCACCTCAACTCGAGTCGGCTTGATGCCCACCTCTACTCAACCGGACGTGGATTACATAGAGTAGCGAGACTCGCTACTGAAGTGATGTCACCAAGTTCTATGGACCCCACGATGATGTATGTGTCGTATCGACAACGTCCATTCATTTAGATATATTATTTTAAGGCATGACCCAGAGAATGAGGCAGATCCAAAGCTTTAGTGGACCCCACCAAAAAAGACAGCGGGAAGATTGATGCCCATCGTTGCAACCTTCCCAAGGCCCACCATGATGTTTTTTCGAAATCCAACTTGTTCAAAAGTTAACAAAGACATTAAAGAAGGAAATCACAAATATCAGCTTGATATAAAACTTTTGTGGACTTTAGAAGTTTTCAACGGTGGTGTCACTCTCCCCACTGTTTCTTTGGTGGGGTCCACTGGAGCTTTGGATGTGACTCATTCTTTGGATCTTACACTAAAATGATCTCTCCAGATGGATGGACGGTGTGGATACAAAACATACATCATGGTGGGGCCTACAAATCTTGGTGACGTTACTTCAATAGCAGTCTCGCTCCTCAACTTGTCAGTAGCCAATCCGCGCCCAAGCTCAACGGCAGACAATCCATGGGCTCGAGTGCAAAAAGCAACTTAGCTAATTGCACACCCATCTACCATAAAGCTCGTGTGCAACACCATACATGTTTCTGCTTGAGATCTAATCCAATCATCAAGCTAGTCTAACATTGTACACGTTTTTCAAAAATAGAATTTTGGTTCAATCAACAGTGTGCCCCAATATTAAAAACAGGCAGACCCATTGGTAAAAACTTCAGTTGTAGCCATAAACTGTTTTTGCAAACTGATTCTTAGACTAAGCATCAATATAGTGATAGATGAATTGGATCTCAAACTTACCATGTTGGCATGTGGGTGTACACAAACAAGAAGTGTTTTATTTTTTTTTCACTTTAAATATCAAAGAGTTATTATCTTTCAATTGGGGCATCACACATTCACTTGTTGTCAATAGATCAGCTTTCCGATCACTAGATAATGTCCCACACATCCACATAGGTCCTAGTGAGGGGACGCTATTTGGCCTGTGACCCCAACACCAGCCAGCTAACTGGTGTCACGGGGTCTATGGGTCTCACAAAGATGTATGCGTTTTGTCCACACTATCTACCCATTTTTCCAACTCATTTTAGGGGACCATTAAAAAAATAAGCATATTCTAATATCAGATGGACCACATTTCAAGAAAGCAGTGCTGATTGAATGTCCACCATTGAAAACTTCTTTAATGTTTATTTGTCATCGTACTTGTTGATAAGGTCACACAAACTTGGACGAAGGGAAAACACAAATATTAGCTTGATCCAAAACTTTTGACTCCAAAATGTTTTGAATGGTAAGCGTTCAATTCCCAACCTTTCTTGTGGTGTGGTCCACCTTAGATTTGGATCTGTCTCATTTTTAGGCTCTTGCTTAAAATGAGCTGGAAAATATATGAATGGTGTGGATAGAATACATACATCATGCTGGGCCCATGGATATTTGACACAAGCTAGCTCACCGGTGTTGGGTCAGCAGCCAAACTGATCATCTAACAGATTCGTAATTCTAACAAAATATATCATCCAACAGATTATGTAATTCTAACAAAATATAGGCTCACAAGGACAGTCCTATTACTTCAACGGCCTCTGCCTCCTGTTGCAAAAAATATTGATTTTAATAAAAATATATTTTAATATATAATATATAAAAGTTGTTTTGAAAAAACATCTTTTTGTGGGTTTTTGGGAATAGTCCCACATGAGAAAGGGAAGAGAAGAAAATTTGGTTTAAATGAAAACAGCGGAGTATTATAATATTTACCTTCGTAGTCCGTGGACTATGGACCTTGCGTGTTCCAGTGCGAAGCACTGGAACACCCGCGCGCGCGCTCGGGCTCGGGCTCGGGCATGTGAGGCAGTGTGGCTGTAGAGGCGCTAGTGGCGCACTTCGCACGTCCGCATCGTGTCGCAGAGGGTCACTCCTTCGCGACCTTGAGCGAACCGGAGCGAGACGTGTGCGAGTCGCGGTGCGACTATGTGGTTTAGGCGGGTGGCTGGTTGACAGAGAGACTAGAGAACTGAGAGAGAGATATCTCAGTATATATAGAGACTGAAAAATAGAGCTGTTGCAGCAGATCCGTAACAGCTGTGTAATAAGTGCAGGGTCCAGCTGAAACTGCTGCATGGCTAGCCCAACAGCTAGAAAACGGCTAGCTGCTGTCTCACAATAGTCAGCATGCAGCAGATTAATGGTCCATGCACAACAGTCAGAAAACTGCCATAAAATGGCTAGTTTTCCAACAGCCAGAAATGGCTTAATGGAATTTAAGTCTCTGGACCATAACCCCCTAGCCACCATAACCTATAAAAAGAGAGCCTGGATGGGTTTCCAAACCATCTTAAACATCAATCCAGCACCACCATACGAATTGAGAAAGCCCACTAATCCTCTCTAATACTCCTGTAATTCCAGCAACAAAACAGCAAGGGTTTAACCATTGCAATAAGAACAGACCAACGGTGTGGTCTAGGACGGTTCAACTGAACCAGCGGCTGAAGACTTGACCAAAGCAGTGGTCTAAAACCAAAATTTTCTTCTTCATTTCTTTTCTTCTAGGATTTTTTTCTTTGTTGTATTTCTGCCAGAAATTGTGTAATTGAGTTCCAATAGGTGGGCCTTCGTGTTTGCTGAACGCAGACCCACACCAGGCTTGTCGTATCCTAGAAGCTATTTGCCTGTAACCTATCAGCTTACTCAATTCACTTGAGTAGGGGCAAATAACGCTTTAAGGACAGCGTTTTTCAGACGTGCTTCAACCTGTCCTTATTCCTGATTAAAGTGATTTTTTGGTTTCCATATTATACAGAAATTACACCAATCTATATAAATTTCTCAATACCTCCGTGTCTCAATTCTTGTGGTTGAGAGCTACTGGGGGCTCATGGAGATGCCATTGAGAAATTCATTTACTCCATTTTCGCAAGACCATATTAGGACGAGTCTAAAAATAAAGCGGATACAAAACTCATGTAAGTCATGTGACATGAAACAGCAAGATTGAATGCACACCATTGGAAATACTCGGGAGGAAACAAAATTTAATCACCACTATTTCCAGTGGTGTGGTCCATCCTAGATTTACTTTTGCTTTATTTTTTGGATCATGTCCTAAAATGAGTTGTGATAATGGATGGCTGGTATGGATATAAGGTACATACATCAGGGTGGGCTCCACAATTAGGGATAGCATGCCCATATTAATGAAAATGGTTGTCATCGAGGGCAAAATTGTCTTTTTGGCAAATAAGGCAGGGATTTCTTTAGAAATGGTTTTGTATGTTACGGTCACGAATGAGGGGCGCGGCTTAGGTACTTACCCCAGCCTGTTCGGAGCTCGGGATAGGTTGAAGCTCTTAGGGCTATTCATTTTTCCATATCATTTTAGAATTCTGGACCAAATATATGATATATTTAAGGCTCAAATTGGCCACATAGTGGGGATTAAATTTTTACCATTCAAAAATTCTTAGGGACCACAGAAGTTTTGGATCAAGATTATATTTGTTTTTTCACTTCATCCAGATGTATATGACCATATAAACAGGTTGGATGGAAAATAAATGACACATTGGACCCTAAGAAGGTTTCTATGGTGGATGTCCTTTGTACTGCTTCTTCCTATGGTGTGTTCCTTATTTTTGGCCCAATATTCTAAAATGATATGGAAAAATGGATGGATGGTATGGATAAAATTCATACTTCATGGTGGCCCCACGGTAGCCCTCAAAGCCTCTGCCCGTCCTGAGCTCGGAACATGTGGGGGTAGTACCTGATCCGTTGAGAAGGTTGTCTTTGTGTTTTACATGAAGCATGTAAAAACCGCAGCTAGGAGGCCACTATGTCGTGTGAACTATCCATCAGGTTCACCACTATGCGGTGTGAACTATCCATCAGGTTCACTCTTTAGTACCAGGCCTTAGGTAAAAAGTCAGCCAAATTTTAGATGGACCAAACAATAGGAAATATAGGTGATTGACTATTAAAAACTTCTTATGGGCCACCTAAGTTTTGCATCAAACTGATATTTGTGTGGTCCCTTCATCTAGGCCTTTGTGACTTTATCAATAGTTTGGATAGCAAATACATGGCCTTGAAATGTTTTCAATGGTGAGTATTCAATCCCCATTGTTTCTTGTAGTTTGGTCCACCTAAGATTTGGCTTTGCTTCATTTTTTGGATCATGCCCAAAAAAGAGCCATCAAAATGGATGGACAGTGTGGGTATAAGGTATATACATTATGGTGGGCTCCACATTTAGAGATTATGTGCCCCAATCAATGAAATGAATTAGTCAACTAGGATATGATTGTCTTTTTTCGAAAATTATGTTCATATTTTTTAATAATAATTTTAAAGTACAGCGAATTAAATGGACGTCCACGTTTTAAAATAAAGTGGGAAAAAAGCTTTTTAATTCCATTATCATGTAAAACTGAAGTCCGCCTCCTCCGTCATGTTTACTCTGCAGTAATGCCGAAGGCCAAACAATCAGCCACATCTTTGATGGAACAAATCACAGGAAATAGTGGTGATTGAATGTTAAAAGCTTTTTATGGGCCACAAAAGTTTTGGATCAAATTAATGTTTGTGTGATTCCTTCATCGAGGTCCATGTGACTTTTAAAATTTTTTTATAACAAAAAAACATTCGAGTGGCCTTTGAGAAGTTTTTAATGGTGGGTATTCAATCACCACGGTGTAATGTGGTGTGGTCTACCTAAGATTTGGCTTTGCATCTTTTTTAGAATCATGGCCTAAAATGACTTGTCAAAACGGATGGATGAATGTATGGATCAAACAGATATTTTGTGGTCCGTTCATCCAATTCTTTTTATCAATAGTTTGGATGGCAAAACCATTCCGGTGGCCTTGAAGTTTTTAATGGTGGGTATTTAATCACTATTGTTTCCTGTAGTTTGGTCCACCTAAGATTTGTCTCTAGTTCATTTTTTGAGATCACGCCAGGGTTGTCAAAAAGGATGGATGAAGTGGATGCTAGGTACATGCATTATGGTGGCCCCACAGTCCGTGATCACGGACCCAAATCAACAAAAATAGAAGTCAATTGGATTAGGATTGTCTTTTTGGCAGATTTGTTGGGATTCTCTATTAAAAATTAATAATTTTAAATTACGGCCAATGAATCCGTGTGTTCTATACAAGCACGTAAAAGGCCCAATTCCTTTCAAGCCATTATGCCTTAAAAGTGAAATCCACTCTGTTCATCAGTTTCACTCTCCTTTGTACTTAGTGCAAAGGCCAGAAATTTGCCAAATCTAAGACTCATATGGGTGACACTAAAGAGAACAATGGAAAAATTATACTAGCCTTACGTTTGTTGTGGGGCCACGTGGTGTTCATGTTTTACTAAAACCGTTCATCATATCCAACTTTCCGAGATAAATGAAAGATAGAAAAATCAGCATGTTCCAGAACCCAGGCTGTCCACGGTGCCCAAGGTTGAGGGTTATATAGCATCATTAAATTTGGGAGATTGGAGGGGATATCAAATCCAGTGTGTTGACACCATAAAGTGATTGGGTTTCAAATCCCTTCAAAAAGGATTGAAATCCAAGGTGAAATTTGGATTATATCTAAAATTATCTTAAGAGTCTTAGGTTTAACATGTGTATTAGTAGGGTACTAAATCTATTTACATAGCTCAACTGGTAGATTGAGTGGATATACCTCGTTTCAACACTTGAGGTCTTGGTATCCGTCCCTAGTGGAGGTGGCTAACAGTGCATGTACTGACAGTTGGTGTGTACTAACAAGCTAACAAATAAATAATAATAAAATCAGAAAAAAAGGGTACTAATCTATTTGGCACATGGCCCACTGATGATATCCCAAATCAATCAAATTATCAATTGTATCTTACTAAATTATTTTTATAGGATGATCTGCGCAGTCCAAACATTGTCCATGTAAAATCAATGATTAAACATCATTAGTTAGTCACTCGGATGTAATCCTTTGCCTGTGGCCCATTCTAAACTTGAAATTTCATCTTTTTAGTTGTAATTTCACGAAGTGTAAATTTTGCATATAAAATATTATGGCCCCAAAAGTTAGAATATTCTTCTGCCCGTATAAAAGAAAAGGACCTGAAAATCAACGCAGCTTGCTTTGATATTAAAATGATGTGTCACCTAATGAGACTAGAAGACAAAAACCAGACATAACCAAATTTCTTGTAAAACAGGCATCACATAAAAAAAAAAAAAAAAAAAAAAAAAAAAAAAAAAAAAAAAAAGACAAACGCGGAATAGCTGCGATCGCAACCACCTATGTGGCTGGGCCTTGACTATGGGCCCACTGATGTGGCTGGGCCCTGACCGTAGGGCCCACCTAGATGTATGTATTGCATATCCATTCTTTCAATCAGTTTTCCAACTTATTTTAGGGGATGTCCTAAAAAAGTACCGGATACAAAATCTCAGGTGGACTACACAATAGGAAACAAGGTCCATGACCATTAAAAACTTGTGGACCACAAGTTTTAGATCAAGCAGATATTTGTGTTTTTACATCGTCTGTGTGACTTCAAGGAAGGCAGGGAGCCAAAATAGCTAGATCTAATACTAAGGTGGGCCACTGCTCAAAACAAAGGGTCATTGAAAATCCAACGTACTGTTGATGCCTTTTTGTGGCCACATACATTTGGATCTAGTTAATTTTTTGGTTAGCTAAAAAGGTAGACAGTGGATTTCAAGAAAATATTCCAGTGGATCCCACTAAACTTATACGAAGTAATTACTGGATATGCATCGCCAGATAAAAGGGTATATCAGTGAAAACGGATCGATTAGCTGCTACCCAACAGTAACTAGTTAGTGGGTGTTACCCTTACCATGTCGGGGCACCTTGATGATTTTGTATTATATCAACATCGCCCATTTGGTTTTTCAGCTTATTTAAAGACATTATACCAAAAAAAATAAGGGTATCCAAATCTCTGATGGACCATACCACTAGAAAAAGTGGTGAATGACCATTAAAAGATTTTGCTGCAGTGGGCGTTGGGAAAGTTTTTAATGTGAGCGTTAAATCATCACTATTTCTTGTAGTGTAGTCCACTACATTTGTATATCGTTAATTTTTGGGACCATGTGTTAAAATGAGTTGCAAAAACTGATAGACAGAGTGGATATACAGTATATGATCAATGTGGGCCTACAACAAGAGTAACATCCATTGAGTTGTTATCCAGTGACCCAAACTCTTTGGAGCTATCATATTTTGTAAAAGTGAAACCCAGTCAGTCCATCAGATTTGCTCCTCATACCGAGGCTATGGGACTAAAAATAAATAAAATTCAGTCAATATACACATCATTTCATCTGGGCCATACTAAAATTTATCAAAGCTGTTCTTTAGATGCGACTCACCAGGATGAGAAGAAGATAAGAAAATAATAATAATAAATAAACAAAAATCAAGCTACTTCAAAACAGACAATCGACAGTACAAGAAGTTGGAGGTTTTAGGCTTAACTTTTATGGATTGGGTTTCACATTTGGAACATGATAAGCTCAAAGAGCCTGAATAGTATAAGGTCTATATTAAAAGAGACAGATCTGATTAATTATACCAAGTTGCTTTTATTCCTAACAAACACTGACGCACAAGAAGAAAATGATACAATAAAGATGTGTAATGTAAAAATATAAAAAACTAGAAGGCAACAAATTTGTCATGAATGATACCTATATATATATATATATATATATATATATATATATATATAATATATATATATATATATATATATATATAGAGAGAGAGAGAGAGAGAGAGAGAGAGAGAGAGAGAGAGAGAGAGAGAGAGAGAGAGAGAGAGAGAGAGGACGCTCAGCTACGCACCGGTTTGCACGTCATTACGTGCGAACCTTCCTATTAACCTTTTATGATCATAAAAATAAGCTTTTATGATCATAAAAATGTTTTAACGGTTCTCACTGAAACTCTACTGTTTCCTCTTGTGTGGCCCAGTCAAGTCTTGGATCCACCTCATTTTTTGCCGCCTATCCTAAAATTAGCTTACAAAATAGATGAACGGAATATATTTTCCAAAAATATGGTGGTGGGCCCCACCCAACATCCTTGCTCACGAACTTCCTGCCAAGGCTTTCGCATGAAATCGGTTGACGCAGATTGGATTCTGGGACAGGATGAGGAGCCACCTTACTGAGTAAACTCTGTGGGGTCCACCGTGATTTATGTATTTTATCCAGTTTGTCCATCCATTTTATAAGATAATTTTAGGGCATTAGCTCAAAACCTAAGCATATCAATGGCTAAAATCGACCACACCAAAGGAAACAGTGTGAATTGAATTTATACGGTTGAAAAATTCTTGGGGGCCACAAAAGTTTTGGATCAAGATTATATATACATATTTTTAACCTTCATCCATGTTTTTTTTTTTATCCTTTGAACAGTTTGGATGAAAAATAAACATCACTGTGGGGCCTGGAAAGGTTTCAACTGTGGAAATCATTATTTCCACTGTTTCCTGTTGTATGGTCCACTTGAGATTTTTACAAGCTTCAATTTTGGGTTCAACGCCTAAAATTAAATGGAAAGACAGATGGAAGGTGTGGATAAATCACGTAAATTCACAGTGGGCCCAACTGAATTTTCTCAGTATGACAATCTGGTTTCATGGCCGAGCGGGTGCACGGTGGAAACGGAGAAAGATCCATTAACGGATCTAACAGAGTAGCATTTAAACCCAGGGAACATGCCATTGGTATCTAACCAATGCCGTTTTGCCACATCACTTCAGTAGCGTTTTGGCTACTGAAGCGTTCATTATCCAATTTGCTCCCGATAAAGAGAGGAAGCGGATTTCCTGCGAAAGGCTTCCTGCACAAGATTCTATGTGGGGCCCACTATGATGTTTGTGAGAAAGCCACTCCGTTCATCCATTTTTAGAGTTCATTTTAGGACATGCGACCAAAAATGAGGAGGATCAAAACCTCAAATGGGCCACACGAGAGGAAACCGTGGAGATTTAGTGACCACCGTTGAAACATTTATATGGCCACAAAACTTTTGTATCAGTTTAATTTCTTGGCTTTTTCACTTCATCTCAGTGAAAATGACCTTATAAACAGTTTGGATGGAATATAAACATCAAGGTGGATCCTGGGAAGGTTTCAACGGTAGGAATTCCTTTTCCCACTGTTTCATCTAGTATGGCCCACTTGAGTTTTGGATCTTAATCATTTTCGGTCTCATGTCATAAAATGATATCAAAAATCAGATGAACGGGCTGAATTTTTAACAAACATCACAGTGGGCCCCATCCAAAATCCTTGCGCAGTAACTTCATGCGAAAGGCTTTCCCAGGAAATCCGCGTCCAGAGAGAGAGGTGACATCACTCCAGTCGTCTCCGGCTCCTCAACCTGCGCCAGAATCCAATCCGCGTCATCCTCAGATTTCATGCGAAAGCCTCTGGCAGTAAGTTCGTGAGCAAGGATGCTGGGTGGGGCCCACCACCATGTTTTTGGAAAATATATATATTCCGTTCATCCGTTTTGCAAGCTAATTTTAGGATAGGCGGCAAAAAATGAGGTGGATCCAAGACTTGACTAGGCCACACGAGAGGAAACAGTAGGGTTTCAGTGAGAACCGTTAAAACATTTTTATGATCATAAAAGCTTTTTTTCAGGATAAATTTTCTATATTTTCACTTCATCCCTGTGTTGATGACCTTATAAATGGTTTTGATGGCATATAAACATCAAGGCGGAGCCCAGGAAGGTTTCAACGGTAGGTATTTCTTTCTCTAATTTTCCCTCTCGTGTGGCCTACTTTAATTTTGGATCCACCTGATTTTTGGTCAATTTTCCTAAAATGAGCTTGACAAATGGATGAACGGAGTATATTTCCCAAAAACATGGTGGTGGGCCCTACCCGGCATCCTTGGGCAGGGGCTTGCTTAAAATGGGCTGAAAAATATATGGATGATGTGGATAGAATATATACATCATGGTGGGGCCCATGGAGATTTGACACAAGCTAGCTCACTGGTGTTGGGGTCAGCAGCCAAATTAACGGTGTCACTAATGATGGATCATCCAACCGATTAGGTAATTCTAGCAAAATATAGGATCACAAAGATCCTCCTATTACTTCAATGGATGCAGATGGCCTGTACCTCGGTGTCTCAGCTCTTGTGGTTGAAAGCTATTGGGGACTCATAGAGATGCCATTGAGAAATTCATTTACTCCATCAGTTCGCAAGACCATAATAGGACAAGAGTCTAAAAATAAAGCAGATACGAAACTCATGTAAGTCATATGACACGAAACAGCAGGATTGAATGCACACCATTGGTGGTCCACCTTAGATTTAGTTCTGCTTCACTTTTTGGATTATGTCCTAAAATGAGTCGTGATAATGGATGGATAGTGTGGATGTAAGGTACATACATCACGGTTTGCTCCACAATCAGAGATGGCATGCCCACATTAATGAAAATGATGGTCATCTAGGGTAAAATTGTCTTTTTGGCAAATAAGGCAGGGATTTCTTTAGAAATATCACTGTCACGAATGAGGTGCCCGGATTAGGAACTACTCCCGCCTGAGGGACAGGCAGGGCTCTGTGGGCTATTGTGCTGCCACCGTGATGTATGACATTTATTCACACGGTCCATTCATTTTTCAATATCATTTTAGAATTCTGGACTAAATATATGACATATTGAAGTCTCAAATGGACCACATAGTGAGGATTAAATTTTTACCATTAAAAAATTCTTAGGGACCACAAAAGTTTTGGATCAAGATTATATTTGTTTTTTCACTTCATTCACGTGTATATGACCATATAAACAGGTTGGATGGAAAATAAACGGCACGGTGAACCCTAAGAAGGTTTCAATGGTGGTTGTCTTTTGTACCTCTTCGTCTTATGGTGTGTTTCACTTGAGATTTGGATCTGCCTTATTTTTAGCCCAATATTCTAAAATGATATGGAAAAATGGATGGATGTTATGGATAAAAATCATACATCATGGTGGCCCCACAGTAGCCCTAAGAGCATATGCCTGTCCGGAGCTCCGAGCAGGCGGGGGTAGTACCTAATCCGTTGAGAAGGTTGTCTCTGTGTTTTATACTAAGCATGTAAAAACCGCAGCTCTGAGGCCACTATGCGGTGTGAACACCACTATGCGGTGTGAACTATCCATCAGGTTCACCACTATGCGGTGTGAACTATCCATCAGGTTCACTCTTCAGTACCAGGCCTTAGGTAAAATGTCAGCCAAATTTTAGATAGACCAAACGATAGGAAATATAGGTGATTGACCATTAAAAACTTCTTATTGGCCACCTAAGTTTTGCATCAAACTGTTAATTGTGTGGTCCCTTCATCTAGACCTATGTGACTTTATCAATAGTTTGGATGGCAACTACATCTTATGGCCTTGATTTGTTTTCAAAGGTGAGTGATCAATCCCCACTGTTTCTTGTAGTTTGGTCCACCTAAGATTTGGCTTTGCTTCATTTTTTAGATCATGCCCAAAAAAGAGCCATCAAAATGGATGGATAGTGTAGGTATAAGGTATATACATTATGGTGGGATCCATATTTAGGGATTATGTGCCCCAATCAATGAAATATATTAGTCAACTAGGGTATGATCGTCTTTTTTTGAGAATTATGTTCAGATTTTTTAATAATAATTTTAAAGTACAGTGAATTAAATGGACGTCGCGTTTTAAAATAAAGTGGGAAAAAGATGCAAGCTTCTTAATTCCATTATCAGGTAAAGGGATTTTGATCGTACTAATGTCGAAGTTTGGGCAAATTACCTAACAAGATTCAACCTTTCAAATATCCTAAGAGTGCCCCTCCGCCAAGCTTCCGTAAATTACTTGGACCAAAATGCCCTTGTCCTTGGTTCAGAAATTGTATGGTTTTGTAGGGAATACGAAGTTACGTCGTATTTAATGCCAAGAAAGTGATGCATACGGAACCCTTTTTTGCGAGTGGGCAAGGACCAAACTAGTGGAGCCCATATAGATATTTGTGTGTAATCCATGCCGCCCATCCTTTTTGTCGTGTCATTTTAGGGCTAGGGCCCAAATATCAGCCTTAGCTCACTGTAATGCTTGTTAGAAGTGAACACTACCTAAGTCAGGTTTTTTTGGGCCCACGGTGAGCAGGCCGACAAGGTGGATGGAACAGATCACCCTATTGTGGCCCTATCAGCCTAATCTAGCGCTCACATAGGCGAGAAAATAGAAAATAATGGTGGGGCTACATTGATGTATGTGTATAATTCATGCCGCCCATCCTTTTTGGGTCCACGACAAGTTGACAGACAAGGTGGATGGAATGGATTACCCCATTGTGGGCCTTAGGCTATTGTACCAATGACTATCCTTTCATTTGGTAGTAAAGGAAGTGAACATGCAACAACTGCGACCCATATAATATGACAACCACGACCCATATAACATGATAACTACGATCCATGACAACCATGAGCCAAGCAACATGACAAACACGATCCAGGCAACATGACAACCACGACCCATATAACATGGCAACTACGACCCATGCAAACCACGACCCATATAACATGACAACCACGACCCTTATAACATGACGACCATAATCCATGACAACTACGACCCACATAACATGACAACCACGACCTATATAACATGACAACTACGACTCATATATACATGGGATATTCGATATCTATGTATGTCATGCACTAACTTTGATGGACGGTAAGGATTTTATGTGCAAGTCACGCCATCCTCATGCATATATAGCCAAATGGGACGTAGTTGGTATATGAGTTATAGTTATCATGCTATATGGGTCATGGTTGTCATGTTATATGGGTTGCGGTTGTCATTTCCTGCTCCCAGATTGCATCACAACAACGAATCATACCTCATGACAACCACGACCCTTACCACATGACAACCACGACCATCATGGTTGTCATGTTATATGGGTTGTGGTTGTCATTTCCTGCTCCTAGATTGCATCACAACCATGACCCATACCTCATGACAACCACGACCCTTACTACATCACAACCACGACCCTCGTGGTTGTCATGTTATATGGGTCGTGGTTCTGATTTCCTGCTCCCAGATTGCATCACAACCACGACCCTTACCTCATGACAACCACGACTTTTACCACATTACAACCACGACCCTTATGGTTGTTATATTATATGGGTCGTGGTTCTAATTTCCTGCTCCCAGATTGCATCACAGCAACGACCCTTACCTCATGACAACCACAACCCTTACCACATTACAATCATGACCCTCGTGGTTGTTATGTTATATAGGTCGTGGTTTTGATTTCCTGCTCCCATATTGTATCATAACCACGACTCATACATGCACATAAGATCCTTATCGTCCATCAAGGTTAGAAAAGTAACGTGCCCATCTATATGGGTCGTGATTGTCATGAGGTAAGGGTCGTGGTTGTTATGTTATATGGGTCGTGGTTGTCATGTTATATGGGTTGTAGTTGTTGTCATGTCATATGGGTTGTAGTTGTCATGGATCGTGGTTGTCACGTTCTACGGGTGTGGTTGTCATGTTATATGGGTCGTGTTTTGCATGTGTCGTAGTTGCCATGTTATATGGGTCATGAATTGTCATGTTGCCTGGATCGTGGTTGTGGTTTTCAACGTGTTCACTTCCTTTTTTTTTATCAAACCATTGGTATTATAACTTAAGGCCCACAATGGGGTGATCCGATCCATCCACCTTGTCGGCTAGCTCGCTATGGTCCCAAAAAGTCCTGACTTGGGCAATATCCACTTCTATCCACCTTGTCGGCTGATATTTGAGCCTTACCACTAAAATGACACGACAAAAAGGATAGGCGACATAGATTATGGACGGCATGGATGCCTTACTTCTAAAATGACACGGCATGGATTATGGACGGCATGGATGAAACACATACATTATGGTGGAGCCCACAGAGCACCGAGCACCAGCTATTGGCTAGTGGTAGGGGGAGTAGCCAATCCGTCACTTTCTCGGGAGAGTAGCCATTCCATCACTCAAGGACCGTATGACTTTTGAACCAAGGACAAAGGCATTTTGGTCCAAGTAATTTACGAAAGCTTGGCAGAGGACCACTCTTAAGATATTTGAAAGGTTGAATCTCATTAGGTAATTTGCCCAAAAATCGAGGTCAGTACAGTTAAAATCCCTCGTGTAAAACTGAAGTCCACCTCCTCGATCATGTTTACTCGGCAGTACTGCCAAAGGCTAAACAATCAGCTACATCTTAGATGGAACAAATCACAGGAAATAGCGGTGATTAAATGTTAAAAACTTTTTATGGGTCACAAAAGTTTTGGATCAAATTAATGTTTGTGTGATTCCTTCATCGAGGTCTATGTGACTTTATAAATTTTTGTATAACAAAAAAACATTCGAGTGGCCCCTGAGAAGTTTTTAATGGTCCACAGTTTAAAGTGGTGTGGTCTACCTAAGATTTGGCTTTGCATCTTTTTTGGAATCATGGCCTAAAATGAGTTGTCAAAACAGATGGATGAATATATGGTACATGCATCATGGTGGGCCCCACAGTCAGGTATCGTGTGTGATGAGTTTTTTTAACCCATCTTCGACCGGTCGTGAGCCTTGCTCGACTGGTCGAAGGCTGGTGGTCGACCAGTGTTCACTCCCCAAGTATAGGGTTGTGATGTAGTAATAAACTCGGTAAGACCGAGGTCGAATCCACAGGGATTGAAACCTGTACGTAATCTGAAAATAACCAGATCTAGAACTAGGCTAAGATGAAATATAAACCAATTGTGATTTGAGAAATAATGGTGAAATATTAATCTAAACTTAAAAGAATTCAGAGAAGGGAAACTAGGGATTCAGAGGATCCACTTGTAGAGATCAGGGAGATCTTATGCCTGTATCACGAATTATGGAAATTTACTGAACTGCCATTGATATAGTTTTCAAGAGATGAAAGACATATGAATTAGGAAGGATTCCATCACAAAGCCATGCCTATGGGACAAAGCAAACAATGAAATTAAACAAATTCAACAGCCAATCTGAGTGTTATGAGGGTTAGGAAAGGTACCGTCATTCGGCCATGCCCATGAGACGATGGTGAACAACAGGGCTTCCTGATGTCATAAACATAAAAAGGAGAAGGAAACACTCAAAGCCATCGCAGATCTATTGTAATTTCAGTCACAACAAACCATTAAAAACTGAAAATATTCCCTTAATAATCAACTAAAATCAACTTCAATTCATAAATTAAATTACAAGCATAAGATAGAATCTCCCATCTCACTACAAGCTTCACCTCTTAGCCGTAGCTAAGGGATTTTAGCCTGACATGGATGGATTAATCTCCATATGATCCATCAGGAAAAACACAAAAAGAAAAAGAAAAAGAAAAAGAAAGGAAATCAAGAAATCCAGAGAAATCAGTTCTTCCCTCTCTCCCTGTTCACGTGCCAGCCTCCAGTCATCGATCCCCCCCCCCCCCCCCCCGCCCCCCCGGCCTTTCTTCTCTCTCTTATATAAAAAAAAAAAAAAAAAACAAACAAAAGTGGGAGTGCGTAAGAAGTCACGCACTCCCTGTTGCAGCAGGAGACAACTGATGTTATGCTGATACTCTCTAGGGCCCAATCTTGGATACAAAAAGGGAATCCACTCCGTTCACTAGCTTCTCCTCGAAATATAAAGGGAGACAACCGGTTTTGGTTGTCAGTCGATGCAGCTCAGGGAAGAATTCATTCCGCCGTCCATCCTTCTGTTGATCACGATTAACACATGCTCGTACGCATGGAGAGAAATGGAAACCTAGGCTTGAATGATAGGGCCCTTAGGCCCCTAATGGATGGCCCTGATTAGGCCAATGGGCCCTGAATGGTGGCCCACTGAGATCAACCGCAGGCTCTGCTGCGAAACAGAGCCCACGTAGACGTGCGCTGCGATGGTCAGTGGGTCCCATATTGATAATGATGGAAAAATCCACACCGTCCATTGGTTCCAGGGCGAAAAACCGTCCGGGAGGATACTTTCTGGATTAGATTTGTTGTGGCCCACCAGAGTTCTTGTTCCACCGTCAGACCTGCGTTTAACGGCCAATATTTTTCAATAGGTTGCATGGGTTAAAACCGACACCTAGGAGAGGGTTTAGGCCATCCTACAGATCGAGTGAACGGCTCTGATCTTCCAGAAGAACAATGAGTGGGGCCCACAAGCAAGACCCGGCGTCGGCGCGAAGACGTTGCGCTTTTTAGAATCTTTGAAATTTTATCGCTCAGCGTAACGCTGACCGATTTAGACAGTGCGGTGCAAGGCGAGTGCACTGGTGTTTCTAGGGATTAGTGTACACTCTTGATTATATATTCTACTAAAGTGGTCATGACTAAGGATACTCATTGTATCTTAGATTTAAGGGCATGGTGCAACCGTCGTTCATTAAGTACTCATGAGGTGGTGTTTGTCTCTAAATAGGCGGTGTTCAACCCAAAAGAGTTCACTGTTTAGCTGGAGTTAAACGGGGTGGGGTGGATGGTATTAATAGCATATAATTAGATGGTCCATGTAACGCCTCGAATTTTTGCAGCTTGAGTACATACTCGTCCTCGAGAATTCTGGGTGTTAGTGAAACGAATGGAAGAATACTTTATAATTGCACATTATTTTTTTAGATCACATTAATGAAGGTAACCATTCATGAGAATAAAACCAACCACATCTTAAATTTTATTCCATTTAAATGTAAAAAATAAATTAACTGAACGTCAATAGCTCATCTAAGTGGGAGCTTATTACAAAAGTCCATATTGTTTTTACATGAAATGTAATTAAAACCAAACTAAAAGTTAAACATCATTGTTGTTATCCCTCACAACTCAAAATAATCCTCTTTAGGGAGGTCATCATTCGTATCTTCAACCTGTAAGTCACCTGCATTAACTGATGGGTTTAGTATCCAGGATGATAAAATCTACAGGGTAGTAGAATCTGTCAACCTGGACCAACACATCCTCAATTATCCCTCTTAGTATACAAACAGAGCGGTCAACAAGTTATAATATGGTTAAGGTGGGTTTTAGTTCACTTAAACCTAACTGTTTGTACACCGAGTAGGGAATCAGATTTACGCTCACTCCTAAGTCAAGAAGTACGTTCTCAATGCGGTAATTCCAAATTACACAAGCGACGGTTGGGCTACTGGGATCTTTGAATTTCTGTGGCACATCTTGCTTTAGGATGACACTCGTTTTCTCAGTTAAGAAGATTTTCTTTTGAATATTTTACCATCTTTTGGTCGTACACAAGTCTTTCAGAAATTTAGCATATGAAGGTATTTGCTTTACGGCATCAAGTAGAGGAATATTGACCTTCACTTGTTTCAACACCTCTAGAATATCCTGAGAGTTAGAGAGAGGTTTTGGTGCAACCAACCATTGCGGAAATGGAGCAACTGGCTTGATTTAAAGTTCCGGTTCTAATTATTGTGGAGCAGTGCTAGGTCTATCATTATTATTCTCTTCCGGGTCCTTAGGCTTTTCTGCCCTTACCGGAATAGATTTGTCAATTATTTTCTCACTCCTAAGAGTGGTGATAGACTTAGCTTGCTCCATCTAATTTGAAGAGCTTTGATCACTTATCTCATATTGTGGTTTGGGATTGGGGAAAGGTTGGACTAGAAGAATCCTTTTTTCTCCAATTGAATTTTTTGTCTCACGCCCTTGTATGGCCTTTAAAATGTCTTGAAGGGTTTGCAATATTCCTTGAGTGATAAGCTATTGGTTTTGAATATGTTTTAGAACCGGATCCTCTTGAGGTTTCACTTGATTTGGAATTTTATTAAAGTAACCTTGAGAAATAGCAGTTTGTCCATTCCTCCAACTAAGATTTGGATGAGTTCTCCAACTAACATTGTATGTATTAGAAGTGGGTCCATTGAAAGGCTTCTGGTAATTGTTTACAGCATTGGATTGCTCATTCAACACCTCTTGAAAGGCAGGTATTGTTGGACAATTTTCAGTTGTGTGAATGTTGCAAGCACAAATACCGCAAACAGTTTCCTTAACCTTATCCTTCTTTAATTACATGGCCTCAAATTTCCTTATGAGATTAGTCACTTTAGAATTGATATCATCGTCCCCTTTCAGGAGATACATTCCACCCCTCCCCTTGGATTGAGTTGGCCTAGACATAGTACTTGGTTTT
Organism: Magnolia officinalis; assembly: GCA_021015155.1. Classification (NCBI taxonomy): domain Eukaryota; kingdom Viridiplantae; phylum Streptophyta; class Magnoliopsida; order Magnoliales; family Magnoliaceae; genus Magnolia; species Magnolia officinalis. Next base: position 17,446,691 of record JAJHSJ010000011.1, read on the forward strand.
GGGTACGTGTCCCATGATTGTGCTTTTTCAGCAAGTCTATCTAAGTAGTCCCACACATTATCGACATTTTTATTCATGAATTCCCCATTGCACATTGTCTCCACCAATTGTCGCATGAAAGATGACAGACCATCATAAAAAACGTGTGTAATGTGCCACGTTTCAAATCCGTGTTGTGGGCATGAACTGACAAGATCCTTGAACCACACCCAACATTGGAAGAATGTTTTATCCTCCTTTTGGGTGAAGTTCATGATTGACTTTCTAAGGGTGTTCGTTTTATGATATGGAAAGAATTTCTTTATGAACTCCCTTATCATGTCATTCCATGTACCAATAGAACTGGGACGTAGTGAATGCAACCACATCTTAGCTTCCTCTTTCAAAGAAAATGGAAAGAGTTTCAGCTTGAATGTGTCCTCAGACACATTTGGAAAATATAAAATAACTATGATCTCATCAAACTCTTTCAGGTGTAAGTATGGATCTTCTGACTCAAGCCCATGAAATTTAGGAAGGAGTTGGATCACCCCTGGCTTGATATCCATGTGTATTCACTGGAAAAACCATACATGAGGGCGTGCTCACCCCCGCCGGTTGTAAATAATCTCGTAAAGTACGAGGCAGAGGTACTTGATGTACCTCATTCTCATCTTGGATGTCCTCCACCCTAAGTTGGGGTAAAAGAGGTTGGTTTGCAGCCATCACTTCAATTAACTCTGTGAATCTCAAGAGGTATCTAATCCTACGATTAATAGTTAACCCCTCAACCAATCCTCATTCAATCAAGAGATATTAAGTGTTGTCACGGACCCACTTGGGCATGAAACACTCATAGCCCTCAATTCAGATTCTAAACTTAAACCTAAAAGAAAGAAAGGAAATAGAAATCTAGAAAGAAAGAAGAAAAGAGTTGGAAAGAAATTACCAAATTAGAAGTTCCTAAATTAAAAACCTACAAAACAAAACAAAACAAGTCAGTTTCTAAAAATAGAAAGTCTAAAATTAGAAAGTTCCTAAAAAATATAAAGTAAACTAGTTTCTAAAAAAGGAAAGTGTCTAGAAAGTTTCTAAAAAATAACTTAGGAAAGTTCTAAACTTAAAAATATAAAGAAAGTTAGTTTCTAAATTTAAAAGAAATTCTAAAATTAGAAAGTTTCTAAAATTAGAAAATAAAACCTAATCTAAAAATAGAAAAACTAGAAAATTAGAAAAAGATTACTAATTTAGAAAGTCTATACCAGGGTCGTATAAAACAGGAAAGTTAGGTTAGTTTCTAAAAATCAAACAGAAAAACCCTAAACCTAGAAAAACCATAATCTTAACCTAATTCTAGAACTAGTTAATCTCAGAAAAAATGTAACCGTCAATCCCCGGCAAAAACTTGTTCACTACCCCAAGTATAGGGTTGTGATGTAGTAATAATCTCGATAAGACCGAGGTCGAATCCACAGGGACTGAACCTTGTACGTATTTTGAAAGTAACTCGAACTAGAACTAGGAGAATATGTAATCTAAATCAAGGAATTTTAAGAGAAATAATGGTGAAATAATAGACTAAAACTTGTAAAATTCAAAGGTGGGGAATTAGGGTTTCCAAGGATCCACTTATAGAGATCAGGGAGATATATGCTTGATTCATAAACACAACTGGATTTAGAGTCTCATCTTCATCCAATTGGAAGATATAACCTTAAAGACTACTAAATCTGAACTTCCTTTGATCCAGTTTTCAAAAGATAATAGGTATGAGAATTAGAATTGATTCCATCACAAAACTATGCCCATGAGACATAGCAAACAACAGAATTTAACCAATCTGAAAGAGTTATGAACGTTAGGAAGGATTCCATCATCCAACCATGTCCATGAGACGATGGTGAACAACAGGGCTTCCTAACATCACAATCATAATAATGAGAGGAACATGCTCAAAGCTATCGCAAATCCATTGTAATTTCAGTCACAACAAACCATTAAAAACTGAAAACATTCCTTATAATCAAACTAGGATCAAAGTTGGTTCAGTTTAAACATGAATCAAAGCATAGAAAACTTCCCATCACGCTACAAGCTTCGCCTCTTAGCCCTAGCTAAGAGGTTTAGCCTGTCATAGACATGATGAGGCTAGCATGAAAGAAGAAAAATAAAGAATAAAGAATGAAGAAGGAAGAAAACTTCCCAGCTAAAGCCAACCCACGCCCGTTCTCTCTCTCTTTCTCTCTCTTTTTCTCTCTTTCTGCTTCACATTCAAGATATCTCTCCCTCTCTCGTTCTTCTACTTTTATAAGGACAAGGGATGGTGGAATGAAGTAGGTCGACTGGAGTCGGTGGCTGCAGCTTACGTAGCAACCGTGCGTGCGTAGCTTTTACGCATCTAGAAAATGCAAACCATAAGTCGTCTTGCGCTCGCCCAATAATTTGGTACAAGGGAGAACCTGTTGCAGGATCTGAGCTGTTCAGGCTCCTTGGTGATGGTTGGTTGTACCCTAGGAAGGTTTTTGACAGTTCAGATCAGCGAACCGTTCGTGATATTGATCGTTAAATGATCGTGAAAATTCGGTTTTCCAGGACGCATGCTATGCAAAATTTCATGTGATGACGTGTTCGGTGGGCGCCACAATAATGTTTTCGGAGAAATCTATCCCGTCCATTGGATTCCTAGAGTGATTTCTGTCAGAAAGGAGTAGTTTTGGTCTAGTTTTCTGCTGTCCACTGTATCAAATCACCCCATCATTCATCCTGCGTTTGACGGCGATCTGCGTGTGTACACGTGCATGGGACCAAAAGGAGAGCATGGATGGGTCGTGGCCACTCTCTGGAGCGAATGAACGGTTCAGATCACTAAAATGGACGATCGTGATGGCCCACAACATGTCCCAGCGGACGTCCGTCCGCTGGCTGCGTAAAAACATTGGGTCGACCCGACTTTGACCAGGGTTTGGGTCTGGTGCATCTCGGTCGTGCACATGCTGTGCACACACATCACGTGTGTGGGTCCCACAGTGATGTTTTTGATAAATCCGCTCTGTCCCTCCGTTTTTCATCCCATTTAAGGGGTTGAGACCAAAATTGAAGCATATGCAAAGATCAGGTGTGCCTCAGATCGATGATTGATGGTCTGATCTGTCCATTGGGCCACTTCCACAGGGATCCAATGGCTGAATTTCGATGTGTACGGTTAATTTAGGGTCCTCATACCAGATATAAAGTTTCGAGCCAAACAGATGGTGGGAACCCTGTGATCTTACATTCATGATGACTTTCAGGCCCCTTTAACGTTAAGCACTTGATTTTCTCAGATCTTTGGCATGTAAATTCTTCGATCTTGGTCCTCTAAGACCCGTCCCTTGCCTTGGTGATTCTTGAGTATTAAATCCATGCTTATAGCACCCTTTTTCAATCCAAGCTCTTAAATTCACCTTACAACAAAAACATGATTAAAATAGGACGTTAAACATTATCATGTTCATAAATTCAGGTAATAACTGGGGTATAATATGCAATATTTGACCCTCAACAGTGACATATATGCAACATGAGGATGGATGTATAGATGTTATGATATGCATGTCAAGTGGTATGATCGTCCACTTGCTTGGATTGGATATCCACCAAACCGAACTCCATACCTATTAGACATCCACTTAAGTAGGCATGGGCAATGTACCCGACACACATCCATCTAGGTAGGCATAAGGTAATAATTTCATATAGTACTCCATGAGTAGGCTTCCCCTAATGTCATAATTTGACAGTGAATATACTAGGTGTAACCATCCATGGAGATTACCCAATAATCCAAACACAAAGCGTGCATGCATTCTCCATGGATGCATGAAATGTATGCTTAATATCTATGCTTCATCATGTGAAATCAATGGATTTATCTCTCTTTGAGAGGAAACAGGAAAACCATGATATCAATGATTAACATGTTTCATATATTCAACATACATCAGAAATATATATATTGCAAGGTTTGTGATAACACAACAAATAGAACATGGCAATCACATCATACACATCATTCATAAAAATCATAACAATTACATTCTCTATCTTAGTATACAAGTATGAGACATGTTGAGTTGCACTCACCTATTTGCATTAGGGTGGAATCATTTCAGAAATCTGACACTTTGGAAATTATATTTCAAATCCCTATTAAGATGATTTATCATTCCATAATTCAATCACATTATTCTAATACATGGGGTACACTTTTGAATCAAAGCAAGGTGACCTAACATTAATCCATAAATTTAAATTTATAAACAACAGGGTCTGTTGATCGATGTAGTTGATCGATCGAGCCAGCTTGAGGGCCTTCGATCAATCGGCCATCAATTGATGAAAACTTAAAATTTTCGGGTTAAGTCTTTGGTCACTTTTGATTCCCTTCAATCGATCAAACACTGCTCATCGATCAATTGAAACAGACCAAATTAAATCATTTTACTCGTTGGACAGTTTTGGTCACTCTCAATCAGAACCCTCAATTGATCGAGATCACTTGATGAGAACCTCGATCGATTGAACCTGATCATCGATCAATCGAAACTCAACAAAATTTTCAGATTTTAGTCTCTAGACAAAATTTGACACGTTCGATCGATCGAACACTACGGTCAATCAATTGATTAAGTCGAATAGGTTCTATTACACAATCCAATTTTTAAAATTTTTTAGGTTTTTCTTTTTATTTTGTAGTTTTGATGGATTCCATTGCTTATGGAATTGGATCCAACCCATCCAATGGTTTTCTTATAGTCACATTCGGAAAAACCAAAGGATTACTCATATCCAAATATTTGACATTAATATTTGGTCGTTAAAACTATTTTCAACAAAACTATCATTAATTATAAAATTCCTCAGATCGTTGCGGGAAATCTATTCTTTAATCCAATCTAGGAATTTATGCTTTAACACAATTTGACCTTAAGATCTATAGATTCATATTTTCTTATACTGAAACAACTGGATTTCTCGCAGTTGATTATTCTAGTTGCAAAAAGTACTAGTTCAAAGACCATTTTCTATTGTTCAAAACTTCTCCCTAGATCAAAATGATGGATGTAGGGTGAATTCATCATATTCATTAGTTGAATCCAAGATTTTTAGGTAGGAAATTACAAATAATAATAATAATAATAATAATAATAATAATAATAATAATAATAATAATAATAATAATAATAATAAAGAGGGAAATATGAAAACTTACTAGCAAAGGCTCTTCTTTCACATGGCTCTCTCTCTCTCTCTCTCTCTCTCTCTCTCTATTGCTCTTAGGTTATGGTTTTTTGCAAGAATTTTTTGCAGCTTTTCCCTTTAAATAGAGAAGTGCTAATTATAGAAGATTCCACTAGGAATTGTTAATTTTGGTAAAAATAAAATAAAATAAAATAGAACTCCTATGGTGTAGGGAATCAATCCACTAACATATCCCTCTACTAAGAGTACATATACTAACTAGGCTAAGTGTTTAGTTTTGATAATAAATAAAAATCAAATTATTAATTTATTTAGCATGTGTCTCATGTGGATCATAAGCAAAAATCAGGGTCATTACACCAAGCCCCTTTCTCATCTTCAACAGGGTTGAAACCCTAGTTGTACCCATCTTCTCCTTTCACGGTTGAAAACCCTAGCTGTTATAACACCACCACCGCTGCTGGGAATTGGGTGTCAGCATCACTGCCGACACCACTGCTGCAGAATTTGGCCATCAGAACCACCAACATCTTCCATTAATGTAGGGGGTGAAACCCTAGATGCATGCTGGTTTCACGGCTGTCCCAAAAAGGAAGTCACCGCCCCACAGGCGACCGATCTCCTGTTTTCAAGATTGGCTTCATGACCATTCATGGCCACCATTTAAAAGCAAACCCCCACCCCCTAACTAAGTTCCATAACGCTAACAATCCACCATTAATAAATATGGTTGCCACTCATCATTCGTTAATGGGGGTGTGATATGAGGCGACATCCATGGATGGTGGGGATAAGAGATTGATTTCATTTTGATGGTTGTCAACAGAGAAGATGAAGTTGACAAGGATTTGAATTGCTACAATAATCGGGAGGCTGGTGTGAGGGTTTTCAACATGAGTGATGGATTCCGAGCCCTGATGTCCCTTTGCCATAGATGATAATCCACTACTGGAGAAGATGACAAACCCATAGCTGCAATCACGTTAGAGGTGTTGGTTCCTTTTATATATAGAATGTGAAGAAAAAAATTGTTGGAAACCCATCACTGATTACTGTCGTGGTGTTGGTTGCCATCGACAATCAATTGTGACAGTAGTCCATGGGTTCGGCCCCCAAAAGCAAAACCCACGACGGTTACGCTCATAGCCCCTACACACAGACAGGACATTCTTCGGATTTTGGCAATAGGGCATGATTCCAGTCTGATTTTTGTAGTTGGTTTTGTTGTTCATCGCCATCAAAGGTCCATCACTTGTTCAAGTAAAACAAGAACATTAAGGTCTCAATCACCATTGGAATCTGACATTCTTACTACGGTTTTGATCGAGCATATCTAATCTCTAAGTGCTTAGAGAAATCCCCAAGATTAATATATGGTCGACTTTTATACCAACTATAATCTAAATAGTGGAATAAATAGATTGTCTATGCATCAATAATGGAGGTTCTATACATTAATCTTAAACGTGTATCTTATATGGAAGACATTTCCTGATGGTACAATGTTACCAACATGAGATCTTGATCTTCTGCATCTTACACCTATAGACTTAGGATTTTCATTCCGTAGGTGAGGGGACAAAGACATGCATATACATGAAAGATGGTTGGAGAAGCTGATCCATCACGCTTGACGTCTCTAAAGTCTCCACACTGTAGGTTTCCATATATGTCTTAATAACTATACATGAGGACCATGGTTCAAGTATCTGGTCTTAGACCCATACGTAATGATCACATCTATAATAAGGCCCACTGAAACGGGCAATCTAAATAATCCAACGGCCATATCAAAATTAATGATCACGTGTGACTCATTTAATTGGACTCTTACATCAAGCGCTAAGATGAGCAGACAAAACCCATGGATACCATAGATATACAACGCATACATTGGTAAGCTCAAAGTTATGGACTTACCAACTAAGCTGTCACTAAGGTGTCCGCTACACAACTATTTCCTCGGCCTCACCTAATCTGCTCTGCATACTCACTTAAACAGTGCGTTGAACATTTCAACCGTGAACATTTGCCTCCCCACCTTTTCTCATGGAGTGAGTCACTTCAGTTACGTATCCACCTTAACTGTCTACATGCACTGATGTGAGCTGAGTACCACCCAGCTTTTTCCTGCTGTTGGGTGTCGTGGGTAATCTGTTTTCTTTTCTTCTTTTTTTTTTCGATCCCTATTAAACAGTGGGAGTTGAATAATTACTTTGTGGTCCGATCCACCTATGATTTGGATCTGTTTCATCTAGGGCCATGTCCTAAAATGAGCTGACAAAACAGATGGATGGCATGTCTATACATCACATACATTGTTAGACCTCATAATCAGGGACTCATCCACTAAACTGTTATCCCAGACTTGCGGTGGATATACCACACATGCATTAAGTGGGCTCATGGTCAGGGCCACAGGTGGATTGCTTACTGACGCTGGTGCTCTGTTGGCTCCATTAAGATATATGTGTTTTATTCACACAATTCATCTATTTTTTTCAAAATCATTTTAAGGAATAAGCTTAAAATAAAACAGCTTTAAATCACAATTGAACTACATATGGGAGATAGTGTAACCATTAACAACTTTTTGGAGACCACAAAAGCTTTTGCTGAAGCTAATATTTGTATTTTCCGGTCATCCAAGTTTTTATGATATACAGGTGATGGCGAATAAACATTCAATTCACCTTTAGGAAGTTTTCAACTGTGGTCATTCAATCGCCACTTTTTCTTATAGGACTTGACAATTGGATTTGCGTCATTTTTTGAATGAGTGCGGATCCTCTGCCTCCCAGAGGCAGGAACTCCCTGCCTCCCTCGTTTTCATTGGTCAACGTCATTATAAGTGCCACCTCATTAGATTTTTTAAATATATTAAAAAAGTATATTTAATAAGAAGTATAACGGAGACGTTAATGGAAGCCATTTGCGTGTTGAGTAACTCAGCAGGGTAAGCGTACTGAGTAAAGTCTGTGGAGCCCACCGCCGTCATTCGTGCATTGTATCAACTCCATCCATCTCTTTTATCATCTAATTTTAGGGTTTTACAACAAAAATTAATCATATTCAAAGATCAAGTGGACCACACCACCTGAAATAGTGTGAATTGAATTCTACAGTTGAAAAGTTGTTGGGGGCCCACAGAAGTTTTATATCAAGATGATATTTGTTTTTTCCACTCATCCATGTCTTTGTGATCTTATGAACAGTTTGGATGAAAAATAAACATCATTGGAGGCTTAGAAACATTTCAATGGTGAAAATCAATACTTCCACTGTTTCATTTGGTATGGTCTACTTAGCTTTTGATATACTTTAGTTTTGGGCTCAACCCCTAAAACGATCTGAAAAAATGGATGGACGGCGTGGATAAACCACATGAATTCACAGTGGGCCCAATAGAGTATACTCAATACGATAAGACTCGTACGCAATCCGATTTCATATGTCTAACGGGGACGCGGATTTCCTGCCAAAGCCTTTTGCAGTAAGATCCTATGTAAGGATTCCAGATGGGCCCACTGCGATGTTTGTGATAAATCCAACCCGTTCATCCATTTTTAGATATTATTTTAGGACATAATACCAAAACTAAGGTGTATACAAAACTCAAATGGGTCACATGAGAGGAAACAGTGGGGATTTAGTGTCCACCATTGAAATATTTATATGGCCACATAAGTTTTGCATCGGTCTAATATTTTGGTGTTTTCACTTCATCCTAGTAAAATTGACCTTGTAACAGTTTGGATGGCATATAAACATCAAGACACCTAGGAAGGCTTCAACTGTAGGAATTTCTTTCTCCACTGTTTCATCTTGTATGGCCCAGTTGAGTTTTTGATCATCCTAATTTTTGGTTACATGTCTTAAAATGAGCTCTAAAAATGGATGAATGGATTGAAATTCTTATAAACATCATAGTGGACCCCACCATACATCCCTGTGCTGGAACTTCATGCAAAAGGCTTTCCCAGGTGAATCCGCATCCACGGTTTCCATTGAAAGCGGACTGGCTACTCCCCTGCCACTCGGTACTATGTGGGCCCACCATGATGTATGTGTTTCATCCATGCCGTCCATTTATTTTTCTAGATCATTTTATGGTCTGTGACCAAAAATGAGGTATAACCCAATCTTAAGTGGACCACATTACATGAAATAGTGTTAAATGAACGTTGACCATTAAAAACTTTTCGGGGGCCATAAAAGTTTTGGATCAAGCTTTTCCTTCATCTGGGTCTTTATGACCAAACCAACAGATGGATGTCAAATAAACAGTACGGTGGGCCTTATGAGGACTTTAATGAAGGATGTCCAATCACCATTGTTTTCCTGTGGTGTGGTCCATATGAGATTTATATCCCTCTCATTTTTGGGGTCAACCCTTAAAATTATATGTAAAAATAGATTAACAGAATGGATGAAACGCATACATCATGGTGGGGCCCACAGAGTACCGACCACCACCACCACCGGGCTGGTGGTGGGAGGAGTAGCCAATCCACTTTCATTTCTATTAGGGATTTAGTGCCACATTGAGCAGTGAGACTCGCTACTGAAGTGATGTCACCTATTTATATGGGTCTCACTATGATGTATGTTTTTTATCCACACATTTTAAGACATGTAACCAAATATTAGGATGATAAAAAACTCAACTGGGCCATACAAGATGAAACAGTGGAGAAAGAAATTCCTACAGTTGAAGCCTTCCTAGGCGTCTTGATGTTTATAAGCCATCCAAACTGTTTATAAGATCAATTTTATTAGGATGAAGTGAAAACACCAAAATATTAGACTGATGCAAAACTTATATGGCCATATAAATATTTCAACGGTGGACACTAAATCCCCACTGTTTCCTCTCGTGTGGCCCATTTGAGTTTTGTATACACCTTAGTTTTGGTATTATGTCCTAAAATGATATTTAAAAATGGATGAACGGGTTGAATTCATCACAAACATTGCAGTGGACCCATCCAGAATCCTTGCGCAGGATCTTACTGCAAAAGGCTTTGGCAGGAAATCCGCGTCGCTGTGAAATCGGATTTCGTACGAGTCTTATCGTACTGAGTAAACTCCATTGGGCGCACTATGAATTCATGTGGTTTATCCATGCCATCCATCTGATTTTTCATATCATTTTAGGGGTTGATCCCAAAACTAAAGTATATCAAAAGCTGAAGTAGACCATACCAAATGAAACAGTAGAAGTATTGATTTTCACCATTGAAATGTTTCTAAGCCATCAATGATGTTTATTTTTTCATCCAAACTGTTCATAAGATCACAAAGACATGGATGAATAGAAAAAACAAATATCATCTTGATATAAAACTTTTGTGAGCCCCCAACAACTTAATTTTCAATGGTAGAATTCAATTCACACTGTTTTAGGTGGTGTGGTCCACTTGATCTTTGAATATGATTAATTTTTGTTGTAAAACCCTAAAATTAGATGATAAAAGAGATGGATGGAGTTGATACAGTGCATGAATGACAACGGTGGACTCCACAGACTTTACTCAGCACGCTTACCCTGCTGAGTTACTCAGCACGCAAACAGCTTCCGTTAGGGTCAGTTTGGGCAGTGGGATTAGAAGGGATTAAGTGGGATGGGATTTAAAAAACATAGTTATTACTCATGGCAGAATTGTCCCCTACTGCCATGGGATAAAATTAATACCCTGCTTTGTTGATAATATGGGGTACATTGAATGGATATACCCACCATCATTTGAAATTACTGAGAATAACATAGTGTGTTATATCTAAACTGTTCATTTGTTTTGTAACCTTATTTTATAGCATGGGCTTAAAAATGGGGTAGATCCAAAACTTATGTAGCCCCAAAGAAGTTTTCAACTGTAAGTATTCAATTGCTTTCTATGGTAGATCCACTTACTGATTGGAACAGTACCACATCAAAATAAAAGAACACCCAGTTGTATGAGTAATGGGACGAGTATATTGGCTTGATTTTCATATCAGTTGATAATCATGGTGGAGGCCACCTTTTGAGTACGGATTGGATACGTTGGCCGGAAAAAAAGATGTGTCACGTGCATCTGATCATCAACTTACTATAAATATGTGGGGCCTTTTAGGACATGACTCGCCCATTTACTAAGGTTTGTGGGCCCACGGTGATATCGATTTTATATCTATTTGGTCTGATCGTTCTGCGAGCTTATTTTAGGACATCAGCTCACACTGAAAGACTTAAAGCTCAATTAGGCCACACCACAAGAAAAGGTAAGACTGTAAACATGCACAAGTGGGCTACACCACAAGAAAATGTGGGGATGTTCATACCTTCCCAGGACCACCATAATGTTTATATGCCATCTAATGCATTCATAAGGTGATTCCCGAGTGGAAACCAATATCATCATGATCCAAAACTTCCTTCTTCCCTCTATAAAGTTTCAATGGAGGGCGTTCAATCCCCACTGGTTCATGTAGTGTGGCCCACTTGATTTTGAATCTCCCTCCTGATTGGACTCATGACTTCCTATGAGCTACCGAAACTCCTTTATATTTGGACTTATGACTTCATATGAGCTACCAAAACAGATGAATGGATTGGATGTAACAAAAAGACCATGGTGGGCCCCATAGCGCGCTTTAACCCGGGTCACAGGCACAGCCACAAATCTCGTACTAGGCAATTTCTTGGCATGGGAATTTACCCGGAAGTCTTCCTATTATGGCCTTTACTCGCAATATTAATCAGAAATTTTTTGCTGAAAATAAAATATTATCATAAGATATTTCAAAATTATATAAACTACTAAAATTCGTACGCGATTTTGAAAATCTTGCATTAGAAATTTGGTAAAATTATATTACCGCGTATCGTCAGATATTCAAAATCTAGGGGATATTTTCACAAAGATTGCAGGCAAGTTGCGTCCGTCTCTTTTAAGCTATGTCACTGGCTGAGAAAGACAGAGAAATACTTGAGAGCCACTGATTTTCCATCAAGAAGATCATCAGAGTTAAAAGCCTCAGTGGGAAATCATTCCTTCCATCGGATGCATGCAAAGATCAGGACCGTTCATTAGAGAGTGTACACTGTGACACAACATGCCCTTGACCAAAAATAATTTTGGTCCGCTGGTGAGGGAGATCAGAGTACACTCGTATGAGAGAAAATCAAAGTTAAAAAAAAATAAATAAATCCAACATTTCAGATTTAACGTAGATGCATGGCCCACCTGATGAGTATGCTCCCATTATTTGTGTCATGTGGAATGTTCATGGTATATGTTAGGGGGGGAATCAAAAGAGCAACGGGCCACAAAGTAGGGAATCTTAGAATAACACCAATCGGGATTCGCCTGAAGCTCCTCAAGTCATCAACGTATTCATTGTGCAAGATGAACCCACCCAAAAAGCTAATTCCAAGCTCAGGCTTGAACCTAATTAGCTCCAAGGAATGACCTATGTGCTAGGCCGAGCTGTTCAAAGGCAGAACTCAGTTACAGGACTTGGAATAACACCAATCGGGATTCTCCAATTTTAAAAGCAACCCTTAAAATCTATGTTCCAGAACTCGTAAGATTAATGTATTGGAATCTCCTAATATCTTAATTCCAACGATCATGAACATATCACGGTATATTTCCATCGAATAGCAGCCAGCAAAGGTGATAAAACGTACGGACCCACCAGATAAGAAAGACGCGCATGTGATGTGACGAGGTATCCCATGGAACGTGGGCGGCAGCTTTTTTCTAAAGATGTCAGACAGACGCGCATATGATGTGATGAGGTGTCCCATGGAACGTGCGCGGCTGCTTTTTTCTAAAGATATCAGACAGATGGAATCTGATGACGCACGGAGTACTCAAAAATCAACTTCATGCATTCGTGGTAGTGGGCCCCACCTAGTTGTGCACTGTCACGAGAGTTCATACATGATGAGTTCAAACCTTGTGATTATCGGCTCCCCCAATATCCTTTTGCATTTCACTGGTGCAGGTATTCATTACCTTTTGCATTTCACTGGTGCAGGTATTCGTAAGCTTAGAAGCAATATTTGCTCATCCGTATTCAAACGATAACATTACCCGCTACATATTGATAAGTGCCCAGATCAATCCCACATGTGCCATTTAACGGTGGAACCAAGCCTTCAATCCTCCAAGGAGAAAGGAAACATGCCCTTTCTGTCCGACATGTGTACCATGAAAACGGAATGTCCCAACATGAACATCACTTGACAGAAAAAGCAGTCGGGTGAGGTCCACACCATTATCAATGGACAACCACCGCCTTACTTAACATGCACGTGTGGTCCACCTAATGAGCAGATCAACCTGATTTTGGAGAAGGGCCATCATCATGGTGGGGCCTACTGTTTTCATGGTACGGATGACCTACACAATGATACGTTTGTAATAAATGATTTTCAGAACTGCGTCCAACATGATACTTTGATTTGTAAAAAAAACATCAATTTTCGTACTAACATTTATTGGACAATCAAAATCAATGAAAACATTTGCATGAAAAGTTGATTTACAGAACTCGAACATGCAAAAAATGTGCCACTTATTCTACTCGTGTGACCTTCAAGCGTGTAATTGTGCTCCACCATTGGATCACGCATGTGCAATCTGTGCATATGTGGCATCAGCATCTTCCGTCCAATTGGAGTTAGGCTCACTCCATGATCGTGGCGGCACCCTGAACTCAGAGAACACGATCATCTCCATAGCCTTAAAAAATTTACAGTCATCCAACAACTCAATCTACTCACCGCTAACGATGCAGTAGTTGTTGTTGTACGGTGCACGGTGATGTGCCGCATGCTTCGCACGTGAGACCAGCAGGCCTGCATCTTGCAGTGCCAAAACCAACGGTGGCAATTGGCTCTTGGTACTGTGGGCCATGCATGGAACTGCTGGCTAAACATGATGCAGCCCGAGCACACTGCAACGAACGTGTGCACAATTCCATCACTAGACAGCACGAATGCACGAATGCTGTGGCACGTGCGAGTGAGTGGAGATTGTTGGCGAATTACTGCTGTATGATCGTCCTGGGCCACCTGTGGTGTCCTTGGAAGGCCTCGATCTGAGGACCAAAAATAGGCATTGATGTATATATCGCCGTAGTTGTCGATGGCCCAGTGGTATACACTCGTGCCAAAGTCTGCTAGTACGTACCCCAGCAAGCCCGCTAGCAATGGTTCGAGCCATATGCCAGAACCCGTAGCTGCGACCGTGTACTTCGCTACTAAAACAAGAACGGAGGTGTACCCAGTCATGACCCAAGCTCGGTGAGCCCATGTTGAACGTAGGCTCGGGTCGCTGGCAGACTGCGTTCTTGGAGTGATCGCAGCTAAAGTGGTGATCGCGGCACGTATGCATGGTGGGCCTAAGGTAGCGACACGTGTGTGAGATATGGGCGCCTCAAGGAGTGCCATTGCAGAGGCAAGACTCACATTGAAGTGACGTCACTAAGTTCTGTGGTCCCAACCATGATGTATGTTTTGTATCCACACCGTTCATCCATTTGGGGAGATTATATTAGGGCATGATCCAGAGAATGAGTCAGATCAAAATCTTTAGGCCACAGAAAACAGTGGGGAGAGTGACGCCCACCATTAAAAAGTTATAAGGGCCAGAAAAGTTTCGGATCAAGCTGATATTTGTGATTTCCCTTCTTCCATGCATGCGTTAATGGTCATTCCCGCTGGCCCCTCACCCAACTAGATAAGGTCCTTAACATCACTCGTATCTAAAAAACAAAAGCCCACCTTGCATCTATCTCCAGTTGTAGCCTCTTTACTGTAAGGACCGCGATAGCCCAACTCGCACTAATAACTGATCGCTACCAGAGGTAAGCATAAATCAGATCCACCCATTCCTTTAATGAGCCGTCACATTTTTATTGGACATATGCCCATGTGGCCGACGTGTGGTCAACTACTAATGGTCGGTCCCTCACGTAATTTCCCTGTTTGCCTTTTTCTCAATTTTTCCTACGTTTAATTTGAATTTTAAAATTTATATCCAGAAATGAATTCAAAATTAAAATAAGATTGAAACGGAGTAAGATTGGATGAGACTTTTTATTTATTTATTTATTGTTGGGGGCCTTGCACAAAACCTTAGGATCTAGCCCTCCAGAACAAATCAAAATTATGGATAATAAAACAATGAAAACAATCAATGCATCAATCACACACCACACAAGAGATTTTTACGTGGAAAACCCTCAAAGAGGTAAAAACCACGGGACCTCGTCCAGATCAACAATCCACTATGAAGTAGAACGTTACAACCTTCTTCACTCACGCAGGAGTGGATAACAGTAAGAGAAATAGAGAAAACGGAGAGATCTAACCGATTACGAGGACATAGAAGCGTTGAGATATAGATTGCACAGTAGATAATTTCCACGAGTAGAACCTCCCTTCTATAAGCTTCCTCTCTCTCTTCCTCCCTCTCTCTCACCTTTGATAGCCCTAAATCCTTTAGCAAATCCCTTATAAAGCTTTAGGAAACCCTCTTGCATTACTTAGAAAACCCTAGGCAACCTCTTTTATAGTTTTGGGAAACTCCTTTCCGCATCCCAGTTGCGAAAGGACTCAAATCCGCAGTTTCGCGCAAAATCGCGGAACAAACTGCGTAATCTTCGACTAGTCGAAGCCTGTCCACGACCGGTCGAAGCCCACCTTCGAATGGTCCTGGAATTCCAAGACTGGTCTTAGCCTCCGAGAAAAAACAGCACGAACTCGCTGGACTTTGAGTAGTGCCAGGGCTCGAACCTACAACCGGTCGAGCGCCTCCCACAACCGTCGAGCGGGGCTCAGGACCTGTCGAAGACGGAGAAAAAACCCCCATCAAATCTCCCCTTTTGACCCAGGAGGGATCCACCTTCTTCAAGCCAGCTAGGTTTCTACAAACCTCAAACTTGCCCTTGAGCAAAGCCTTGTTCATCATGTCTGACCCATTATCGTCCGTGTGAACCTTCTCAAGCTGTAACACCTTTTATTCCAAAGTATCCCTGATCCAGTGATACCGAATCTCTATGTGCTTCGACTTGGAATGCTGACTGGGATTCTTGCTCAAGTGTATAGCACTCTGACTATCGCAATAAACCACGTGCTCCTCCTGCTTTAGGCTAAGTTCATGTAGGAACCTCTTCATCCAAAACATCTCTTTACATGCCTCTGTGACTGCAATGTACTCGGCCACTGTCGTCGACAATGCTACGACCTTCTGTAGCTTGCTCTGCCAGAAACCGCTCCCCCTGCAAACGTGAACATGAACCCCGATGTAGACTTCCTGAAGTCTATGTCACCTGCCATATCTGCATTTGTGTAGCCCTCTAACACAAGTTTACCGTCACCATAGCATAGGTTCAACCTGGATGAGCCTCTTAGATACCGTAGTATCCATTTCACCGCTGCACAATGCTCTTTGCCAGGATTGGCAAGATACCGGTTGACAACACCAACCGCATATGTTATGTCTGGCGTGTACACACCATAACATACATCAAACTTCCTAACCTACCGCTGACGCGTAAGGTATCTTCTGCATCTCTTCCACCTCTGTTTTCGTCTTGGGACACTGTCTGTCGCTTAATCTGAAGTGACCATCTAGTGGAGTACCGACCGACTTCGCTGCATTCATATTGAACCGCTCTAGGACTTTCTCAATATACCGTTCTTGTGACAGCCAGAGCTTCCTGCTGCTTCTGTCACGGGTTATCTCCATTCCTAGGATCTGTTTAGTCGGGCCCAAGTCTTTCATCGCAAAAGACTTGCCTAACTCTCCTGTTTTAGCCTGTCAATCTTCTTGATGTCTTTTCCCATGATGAGCATGTCATCAACGTATAAGAACAGTACTAGGAAATCACCATCTGAGAACTTGCGCATGAACACACAGTGGTCCGATTCCGTTCTGTCATACCCATATTTCAACATAAACGAGTCGAACTTTTTGTACCATTGCCGTGGAGCTTGTTTAAGCCCATACAAGCTCTTCCTCAGCCTACACACCATATGCTCCTTGCCCTTGACTTCGAACCCCTCTGGTTGGTGCATGTAGATCTCTTCTTCCAGGTCACCATGGAGAAAGGCAGTTTTAACATCTAACTACTCTATCTCCAGATCCATGCTAGCCGTCAACCCAAGCAACACCCGTATGGATGTCATCTTCACCACTGGTGAGAATATCTCCTCGAAGTCTATGCCTTTCCTCTGACCAAACCCTTTCACCACAAGTCTGGCCTTGAACCTCGTCTATGAATTCTTCTGCTCAATCTTCTTTCTGAACACCCACTTGTTGCTCAGAGCTTTATTGCCCTTAGGTAATTTCACCATGTCATAGGTGTGGTTCTTATGCAAGGATTCTATCTATTCTTGCATAGCTTTCAACCACTGCCCCTTATGCTCGTCGGTTAGGGCCTCAGAATAATCTTCTGGCTCTCCCCCATCGGTTAGCATAATGTACTCATGCGGCGAGTTGTTCACTCCCCAAGTATAGGGTTGTGATATAGTAATAAACTCAGTGAGACCGAGGTCGAATCCACAGGGACTGAAACTTGTACGTAATCTGAAAGTAACTAGAACTAGAATAAGATGAAATCTAAATCCAGTGAATATGAGTGAATAATGGTGAAATAGTAATCTAAAACTGGTAGAATTCAAAGGTAGGAAACTAGGGATTCAGAGGATCTACTTGTAGAGATCAGGGAGACCTATGCTGATTCACGAACTCAACTGGACTTCGAGTCCCATCTTCATCCAGTTGGAAGATATATCGATAAAGCATAATTTAAACTTCTCTTGATCTAGTTTTCAAAAGATAAGAAGGATGCAGATTAGTATGGATTCCATCATAAGACCCTGCCCGTGAGACAAAGCAAACAACAGAGTTCAACCAACCCACAGCCAATCAGAGAGATGTATGAAAGTCAGGAAAAGTTCCATCATCCAACCATGTCCAAGGGGCAATGGTGAACAACAGGGTCCCTACGATCATAACCTCCATACATGTATGAAAATACCAGAAGATATCGCAGATCTATTGTAATTTAAGTCACAACAGACCATTAAAAACTAAAGGCACTCCATATATCAAACTATAATCAGAGAGGGTTCATTTACATGAATCAAACAATAGGAAACTACCCATCACGCTACAAGCTTCACCTCTTAGCCCTAGCTAAGAGGTTTAGTCGGACATGGTGGGGCTAGGACCCTTAAACAAAAAACAAAAAATAAAAAGAAAAGGAAAAGGAAAAAATATTCTCTGTCTTTCTCTCTCTCTCACATGTAAACGTCCCAGCCGATCCTCCTCTCATCTCTCATCTCTTCTTTCCTTTATAGCAGCCAGGAGATCCGTCCGGTTGCTGGAGACCTTGCTGGAGTCAGAGAACCGACTCTCCTTATGCAGAACCTTACGCAAATCTGTTTACGCAGTAAAGATACGTGTCACCGTTTTGCATTTTGGAAACCAAATGTGCGGCCGCACATGTATGATCCAAGCCATTCAGGCTCCTTGGTTGAGGTAGAGGCCCACCTGTGCACCCTTTGGACGGATCGGATCGTCGATTTGACGGAAGAAACGATCGCAGCGGGCTCACAGCGGCCGGGATTTCGGATCTGTGAAACAGAGCTTTCGCGTCTTGCTTTTGGTTGTCGGTGGGCCCATGATCAATATCAGTGGTGGAATCCAGTCCGTCCACTGGACTCGGCTCGAAAAAACAATCGATTATAGTCAAATTCGGATTAGATTCTGTGCGGCCCACAGAGTTTCTGTTGCACCAACCGTCGGTCTTCCATTTGGACGAACAAAACCCATCTTTGTTGTGTTTTGCAATTCCGTCATCTAGGCGATGGTAAGCAGGCCTTAATGAGTCTGATGAATGGTTTGGATTCTCCATATAGACAATGGGTGGGGCCCACAGCTGAAGACAGGGCGTCCGTTTCACGGATGCTATTTAAAAAACGGAAATTTCCGTTTTTGCGTGAGGAGTCGGTCACATGACTTTGACTGCTACAGCCGGTTCGGTACAGGCCAGCGGACATATGGTCTATGCACATGCTATACATATGCGGTCCACTGCGATGTATATCAACAATCTGCGCCATCCATTCATTTTATCACTCCATTTAAGGGGTTGAAACAAAAGTTAACATATCAGAACTCAGGTGGGCCCTCACTTATTGAGTTAAGGGGCTGATCTGGCCTTGTCCCACTTCCCCGATATTCAATGGCTGAATTTACGTGTAACGTTACTTTAAAGTCTTCAGTCTATGTATGTAATTTCGGCCACGATGGTGGGAACCCTGTGATCTTGCATTCTTCCTGACCATTTCGGGCCTCTTCATCATGAGTGGCTGGAATTTCTCTAATTTTCGGTGTGTAACTCCTCGATCTTGGTCCCATGGAGACCTGTCCCCTGCCTTCAATGGATTCCAGCGTCAAATCCACACTTTTAGTACTCTTTTTCAATCAAAGCTCCTAAATTCAACCTACAGCATAAACGCGATTAAGTCGGCCTTAAACAATATTATGTTCGTACATCCAAGCATAACTAGGGTCTGATATGCAATATTTGACCCTCAACACAACCCCCAACCAGCATTTTGCTATCCCGATCATTATGCAGAAAATAAGTTGAGAAATACTGACAATTTCTATGAACTCGAGTGATTTTAGAAAAGCAATCTAAATATTAGATTCTAATATGCATGAATGTTGGCATTACTTCCTCCTGGAATCAAGCTCACGGTAGACTTCATAATCAACTTCAAAATATTAATCCATCAATTAGAAGAAATTATAAACACTGAGTCTCATGATGCAATCTCGACTTATCATCATTAAATGATTCAATCGTCAATTTCATGGTAACATTGATAACTAACAAGAGAAATCATGACAACCAAAACCTAACTTAAAACTTTCCTCACTGATCATTCTTTCATTCTTTTATATTTTTTTTCATTAAAAGTAACGCCATGGAGGGGAATAACATCCTCGCCTATAGGGAGCAAACCTATGTGAAGATTGTACACCCATCCCTTTTCACATATCATCCATGGGGAATTAAATCTACACCTACAGGGAGCAAACCTATGGTGAAGACCATTCGCTCCAATCCTTTCAATTTCTCAAGTGGTTCCTTTCAAGCTTAGTGGTCACCAAGTTAATCCTTTAATATCGAGTTGAACCTTAATGTGCAAGCGAGATGTGTTTTTTGTGATCATGACTCAATCAATGGTTACAACTTCTAATCATGGATTAATAACTCGAAACTTAACCGTGAAATCTAACAGACAACTGAATCCAAGAGTCAAAATTACCAACATCACTTATCTTGAAATTTTAAGTGCCCTAGATGGCCATCAAAATCATTTCGAATTCATTAGACATTCCAGAAAAATTAAAAATTTTCCCAATTTTTGCTCAAGACCAAGAAAACACTGATTAGGAAACCTAATCTCTCACCCCCAACCTAAATCTACATTGTCCTCAATGTAAAAGATATAAGTATGCAGTGCACATGGACAATGAAAGTAAATGAGAAGTGATGGGAAGATAGTACCTGGATAATGAATTGAGAAAGACTTCCATAGAGATATCAGCATGAGAGCGGGTCAAACAAGAGAGAAACCAACAAAAGCAAACTGTCCTAAACAATGTATAAAGCAAACTAACCTAACGGCATAAAGCCGATTATCCTAGAATGGCAATAAGCAAACTACCCTAGTCCTATGAAACAGGGAAAAACTAATCGATCATGCAGCAAGGTTCCTCTATCGGCCAATATCTTGATAAGTTTCTCAGTAAGTTCCTTAACCAGGATCATCCAAACGCCTTTTTGCAATAGCTTTGATGCCTTGGAGCATGAATGGCCAGAGAAACTTATGTACCTCAGCAAAAATTTGTCGTTGATATCGCCTGAGGTATCCAAAGTATATATGATTCACCTGTGTTAGAAAAGTTTCAAAAGTCAGTATCCCATGGTGAATTAGAGACTACAAGTAGATAAAATTTAGAAAAATTTTCAGGAAGTAATATAGTCTTGATGCATTCCGAAGTTCCAGATTTCGGTTCAATTTTTAGCTCATCTTCCTTTAGTGGTAAACATTCAGGTCGGGGAAGAAGTGGCTCCAGAGTAGGGGTGCGCTTGGTCCATGACAACCACTGAGGTAGTGTCATGCAAGGAATCCACCTTTTCTTGTATTATGAGGTCGTTGGAATCCACAAGGTGTGCCAAACATGAGTTCAAAGATGTGGAAAAATTAGCTGGGAGTGACTCGTCTCCTACATCGAATCTGTGATGATGAGCTCAAGGATTTCATCGTCTTTTGAAGTAGATTGACGCATGCTTGCTTGCTCTTGCTCTTCACAGACAGATGGACAATTAATAGGTGAAGAATTGATGTGAAACTCTGGTCATTGAAGCTTCTCAGTAGGGCATTGAATCGTCTAAAGTGTGTAGCTCAGATGTGTAGCCTTAACTGGGTAGTTTCAAATTCCAAAGTTATATCAAACAAATCGTCCATCGCCCGAATCATTCATCATTCAGTTCAGGGCAGTGGTCCAAACATGTATCACAAGGGT
>JAJHSJ010000011.1:17468620-17530807 GCA_021015155.1 Magnolia officinalis
GGGGTCCACCGTGATGTTTATGAGAAATCCAACCCGTCCATCCATTTTTCTAGCTCATTTTAGAACATTCGACCAAAAATGAGAAGGATCCAAAACTCAACTGGGCCATACAAGATGAAACAGTGGGAAAAGTAATTCCTACCGTTGAAACCTTTCTAGGCTTTGCCTTGATGTTTATATGCCATCCAAACCGTTTATAAGGTCATTTTTACTAAGATGAAGTAAAAACATTAAAAACTTAGACTTAGGAAACTTTTGTAACCATATAAATATTTCAACGGTGGTCACTAAATCCCCACTGTTTCCTCTCGTGTGGTCCATTTGAGTTTTGGATCCATCTTACTTTTGGTCACATGTCCTAAAATAAACTCAAAAAATGGATAGACGGGTTTGATTTCTAATAAACATCGTAGTGGGCCCCACCCAAAATCCACCCAAAATCCTTTCACAACAACTTCTTTGGCAGGAAATCCGCGTCAGATTGCATTCTCTAATGGCAGCGGAAACGGATTGGCTGGTCGGTGCTCCGTGGACCCAAACATGATAAACATGATGTATGTCTCTCATCCATGCCGTCCATCCATTTTTCCAAATAATTTTATAGTATCAACCCAAAACTGAGGCAAATCAAAATCTCAAGTGGACCATACCATGGGAAAACAGTGGAGAGAAGTCAATCCTTGTCCCACGGCACAACTTTTATCCAGATTGTGTGATCCACCGCATGACTTTTAACATGTTGTGGTTCTTTGGCCCCACGATGATTTGTGTTTTACATCAATACCGTCTATCAATTTTTATGGATCATTCTAGAGCATGACCCCAAAAATGAGGCACATTTAAAGCTCAAGTGGACCATACCACAAAAAGCAATAGGGATTGAACAAATTACCGTTGAAACTTTCCTAGGGCCAAGCTTGAGGCTAATTTTCCATCTGACCTGTTCATAATATCACACACACCTGGAATAAGTTAAAATACAAATATCAGCTTGATTAGAGTCTTCTGTGGCCTCAAAAATTTTCAACGGTAGTAATTTAATCCCTGTTACTTTCTGTGGTGTGGTCCACTTGAGCTTTGGATGTGTCTCATTTTGAGGCTCATGCTCTATAATGATATGTAAAAATTGATGGACAGTGTAGATGTAAAACCTAAATCACTGTGTGCCCCAAGAAGTTTCACATGCTAAAAGTCTGGTGTGTAAGGCCATTTATTTTAGAAAGAATATTTCAAGCGTACGAGAGAGAGAGAGAGAGAGAGAGAGAGAGAGAGAGAGAGAGAGAGAGAAAGAGAAGAGAGGAGAGAGAGAGAGAGAGAGAGAGAGAGAGAGAGAGAGAGTCAAAGAGCCCTTTTGTGCAGAGAGAGATCTTTGGTGATAGAGAGATATCGAGAGAGAGCATCTCACAAGGTATGTAACTATGTATCACCATCAATCTATTATTCTCTCTTTCTCTTTACATCATACAAAGGTTTGTTTGATTGTTTTCCTTTTTATTTTTTTATTTTTTTTTCTTTTTGTTTCCCTGCATTTGTAATTATTTTGATATTTTTCACGGTCACGATCAACATATGTGCACAACACATGTGAAGATTTCGTTTTTTTGATAATCATATCATGAAATATGAAATGCACATGATTAGTAATATTGATGACATATTTTCTACATGTCTCTTATGTACAGAGGATTTTTTTTTAATTTTTTTATTTGAAATCAGGATATATAAGTGGATGTCTGAAATGGGTGATATTAATGCTTCTGTTGATATTACGGATAATTCTATTGTTAGTGAACAAGTGATATCAAAAAAGAAAAAAATATTATTTTTTTTTGTGATAAATAACTACATATATAATTAATCAAATCACATGTATAAAAAATAAGGCGTGTATTGAAATATAATAGACTAATGTAATAACGAAAATATTATCACGATACCAACCCGACCAACCTGACCTAGCCCGCTTGGGTTGAGAATTTCCAACCCGAAGTTGGGTTGGGTTGGGTTAGGGTTGAGGTATCGGAACCTTGGGTTGGGCTAGGGTCGAGCACCAACCTGCCCAACTTTCAGCCCTATGCATCATTACTTGCACCTCATTCCTGTATTAAAAAGATTGTTTAGAAGTGATTGTTATGATTGCTTTATCATTACTGCTTTGATTGACTTAAAAACATGTGTAACTTTGCCTTATAGAACAGCTGAGTTGATCAGCCACTCTCACTCTAGGACGGTGTTTTAAAACACCAACCAGGCTCTGATGTAGATGCAGGTACAGACGATGTCTATGCATCAGAGAAGGACTTCTTGGATGGGGAGGTGGAATTCTCCTACTTCCAACTGTCGGACGGGCCAATCTAGGCTACGCACCATTACGTAGGGATCACCGGGGTATCTGGGCTTAGTTGGACACATTTACATTTTCACATTTTGTTTGTTTTGAAATGATACATGTATATATTGAATCCGGTTACGTACTCATACTCTGGAAGAAACCTTGTAAAATATCTGCATACTTATACAGACATGTTTAGAATTCCGCACTTGCTTAACTTAATTAAATCCAGAGTATGATGTGTTGTCTAGTATAATCCCATGCATGCTTAACTCATGAACATGAAAAAAAAAAAATCTGAATATCATCATCCACAAGACATAAGTGATGTTCTGAATCTCGGAAGTAAACATTTGCTCGACCCTCGAAATTTAGGGCGTTATACCTCGATTTTAGCAACCAAGGCTAAAAAAGCTTTTATAGCTTCAGTTCTTCAAATGAAGCTAAAATAACCCTTTTTAGCTTTGGTTGCCTAGAAATAAGGCCAAATCATGTTTTTAGCCTCAGTTGTTTCCAACCGAGACTAAATATTGAAGCTAAATATGTCTTTAATCCTGGTTCTAAACAACCAAGGTTAAAGCCTTTAGCCACAGGAGTTTTAATTTCGATTTAGGTAATTGAGGCAAAACTGAAGCTAAAGATGGATTTAGCCTCTATTGGCATCAACCAAGGCTAAATTCAGTTTTTATCCTTAGTTCTTAACAATCAAGGCTAAATTCAGTTTTTTTTTTTTTTTTTTTTTTTTTTTTTTTTTTTTTTTTTTTTTTTTTTTGCCTGAAGCTAGTAATATCATAATCAATCGATAATTAAACCTATGCATGTTTCACCCATTTAACATTCATCAAGACAATAATCTACACAATACCAATAAAATGGTTAACCGTCTATTCGATGTTTTCAAAACATACTACAAATACACATGAATGTCCATTTTCCATTCTATAAATGTTTATAATAATATAACCTTTCATGTGGTAGCACCAAAAAAAATGAGAAAAGGTTATAGACTATGAGGATGTTTTGCTTTGGATATAAACCGTAGCTATAGTACTACGGCTTTAGCTCGTAGCTAAGGCTACTATCCCGTTTGAATGTTTTTAGAGATTGATAGTCCGATAAGGGGACCTGCGGAGTCCACCGCAATGTACGTGTTTTATCTAAGTCGTCCATCCATTTTGACACCTCATTTCAGGTTTGAACCTGGAAAATGAGGCAGATCGAAGGCTCAACTGGACCACATCGTAGGAAATAGTGTAGATTAACTGCTTGTCATTGATCTGTGGTGTGGTCCAATTGGTATTTCGATCTACCTGCTTTTTTGGATCATGCCCTAAAAGTTCCTCTCGAAATGAATGGATGGCGTGGATAAACCACATACATCACAATAGGCCCACGGAGCGCCTGCTAGCACCGTCCATCTCGAGCTTTGTCCCGCGATAAAAAAAAAAAATTAAATGCCCGCGCCGAAAATAGACCCCCGCGCCCAAATCAGAAAAACCCTAGCCTCCCTCTTTCTCAGTCTCTCTCACGCCTCTTCCTCCCTCTCAATTTCTCTCAAGCCTCTACCTATCTCTACAATCCCGATAAACGCTTCTTCCTCTCAATTCCCTCCCCCCCCCCCCCCCCCCCCCCCCCCCCCCCCCCCCCCCCCAAATCGACTTTTTCTTTGATTTGTTCTTTTTCTCTTCTCATTTCAGGTTTTCTAATGCCCTAATCTATTTCTTTTTCTCTCTTCATTTCAGGTTTTCTGATGCCCTATCAACGACCCTATTTTTGTATATATAGAAGTAGAGGCAAGCATTACGGTTCTCCAATTTCAACAGCCTCTGATCATATCCCACAGGATTTCTATGTATTTTTCTAGAAAGAGCCTTGAAATTTTCACAAGGTATGGGATTTCTTCGATTCCGATTACTATCTCTCTTAATTTCTTCAAAATTAGATCCATTTCATGATGTTTCTCTTCAAATATGCCAGATGCCCACACCGAAATTAGGCCGTTGGTGTATGTATGGATCTTGCCTTCCATTACCATAAACACATGAGAAAAGCAGCAGGTGAAGAATACAAGTGTTGTACTGTGCTCGGCTGAAAGTGAGTACGACGCAGTTCATTTTTCCAGTTTCACGTTTTGGGTTCATGGTGGTGAGATAAGTTTATAGTACAAATCGATGCACCAGGCCTACCGTGATGTGTTTCATGTCATCCAATCAGTTCATTATGTGTGTTTTCTTTTTTTCTCCTTAGATCCCAAAACTAGGTCCATCCAAAATTCAGGAGGGCCATACCATGTTAAAAAAATAAAATCTGTTGGACATGGGCCCTAAGGGCTTGTTTGGATGCCTGTAAGTTCTTTTAAGTTGTAAGTGACTTACCTATAAGTGATTTACAGGTGAAAGTTACTTACAGGTAACCTGTTTGGATGTAAGTTGTAAGTCACTTACAAGTAAGTTTTTCTGTTTGGATAGCCTGTAAGTTACTTACAAGTAGAAAGCTGTATATTCACATCGAGCAGAGCTTAGATTGGGGAATCATTCTAAAATATTATAATCATATAAAAAAAAACATAGGATCAAATATGTTATTTTGTTAAGCCCATCAAGATGAATATTTGAGATAATTATTAAGCTAAACCAATCATCAAGTGGGCTATAAAAGTGGGCCCATGAATTCAAACATGTTTAACTTATTAAGCAATTATCTTTTCCATCTAGCTCAATTCAAACATGTTTAACTTATTTTTTCAGCTCTATTAATGAGTTATGATGTAGCTACCATTTCAGATCATTTCTGCACATTAATTGGAACTGATTCAGGTGAGAAAAGTTCATGTTAATTTAAATTCAATGGATTCTGTCGAGAAATTGAGCAGTTGCTAACGAATTCCACCAGTTTCAATTATTCCAACGCACATACCAAACAACAATAGCAAGGAACAATTTATTTGTCTACAAGCAATGTTTCCAAGGAAAAGAGAATAGTGGCCTTCTAAGAGCTCTTCCTAGTTCTTACAATTTCAACCAAAATAAGATCATGTTTTTCTACAGCTAGGATCTTCCAATCTAGGAGGTTTTTGGTGGATGGCCCGTCCTGGGAGAGTCCCACCATAAAAACAGTTTGGATCACTGCACCATAGGCCCCACTTTGTACGGACTGTAAAGCTGAGGATATTGCACACAAACTTGGTTGAGCGTTATATAAGAGTTTTGCTAAGCCGGCACGTGTACAAGACAGTTAATGCATACAACACCATATATGATTTTTCAGCTCATTCAAGGGGATGAACTCAAAATTTAAGAATATCCAAACCTCAAGTGTATCATACCACAGGAAACAGTGGTGGTAATGATTTTTCACCGTTGAAACCTTTGTGGGCCCCACAGTGATGTTTACTTACCATCCAACCTGTTCATAAGATCTTACAGACATGGATGAAAGGAAAACACAAATATAAGCTTGATAAAAAAAACTTCTGTGGCCCACAAGAATTTTTCAACGGTGGACGCTCAATTCACACTGTTTCCTGTAGTGTGGTCAATTCAAGCTTTGGATATGATTCATCTTTTGGCTTAAGCACTAAAGTTATCAGTTAAAATGGATGGACGGAGTGGATTAAATATATAAATCATGGTGACCCTCGAAGAGCTTACTCCATACGCAGTTACTTAGTACGCAATCCGCTTCCGTCAAACCACTCCCGTTTTCAAAGGAGAAAAAAGGGGTGCATGAAACCCTACCATTATGAGAGGAGAAGAGACGGAAGGCACTACGCAGCGAGAGATTGTAGAGAGGGAGGGGGAGAGAGATTGCAGAGAGGGAGAGAGAGAGAGAGAGCTTGGGATGGACGAAACCTCTTCCCCTCTTTTATAGAAGCTTATCAATGGTGGTTGTTGGTGTGGTAAATGGCAACTGTTGGTGCGGTAATAATGAAGCTTTGCTGCAGTAATAGTGTTGTAGGATGTGGATTGGCTGAACTGTTGCAAGGCTTGCTGGAGTTCCTTCAATGGCTGCTGCTTCCTCTTCATTGGCTGGAGCTTCATGGCTATAATGGTGGTTGGTGGGTTGGTGCGTTTCTCCCTCTTCCCCTCTTTTTAAAAATATGACCGTTGAGCCTGTAAGTGACTTACAGGGAAGTGACTTCCGACCCCCCTCGCCCTGCAGTTTTTTGGTAGATTTGCCTGTAAGTTACTTACAGGTTGTAAGTTACTTACAAGCGATTTTTCTCCCCCAAACACCACCTGTAAGTGACTTCCCACTTACCCAACTTACAGGCATCCAAACAGGCCCTAAGGGTGCACACGGTTCGGTTCCATTCCCAACGGTTCCAAGAAAACTAGAACCAGAATCGGACTGTTTGCACCTTAGAACTGAACAGAACCGGACCGTAAAAACTGGTTCGGTTCTGGTTCAGTTCTAGTTCAGTTCTATCGTTCTGGGCTTTTTATAATCCAATCCAATTGCATGATTTATTTTTATAATCCAAACCAATTACATGGGTTTTTTTATAATCCAATCTAATTGCACGGTTCTTAAGCTGCAACGGCTGACAACCATTTGTAAGCTGCAAATCTGGCATCATGCATGCACATCAATCTAGTCTGTCAAAATCTTGGCTCCAAATTTGCATTGATCAAACATCTTAATAATCTGATTCTGCTGAAATTGGAACACAGTCCATTTTAACTTTAAACATTTATTTAAGCACCCAATGTGGCAGTCAAAATTGTTTATTGGGATTGACCTGTGTATATGCTTATAGATAAGATAACGTGGTGGTGAACTATCACCATCATCTTGCCCTTTGTCATGCACATTATATTTGTTACTTTCCAACTTCATTTCATATTCTGATCAAGCATATTGCTTCTCATAGCTGGGTATCATCTTCTTGTGAAGGGCACATCAGTTACCCTCTTCTGCATTTGGAATTTAGCTTATAGTCGATGGTTCTTGTATATTCCAGTGTTAAGCCATTCCTGATAAAAACTTGTATCACACATTATTCTCAGATATTTGTTTAGGCTTTGGCTATTGTTCTGATACTTCAAGAAATGATTTGTTTTTAGTAACAACAAATTCAGAGAAAAATTACATTTATGAAAGAGAAATTCTAATTTCTAGTTTCTCTTTGTTGGATATCGGAGAGTGGACAGTCGAATGGTGTTGAAATGAATTCTGAAGTGGTGAAGGAATTAATATGTTGGTTAGCTCTTTTTTGTGAAATATAACTGGAACAAACCTTTCATGGTGCGGGCTGTAAGATGTTTTGCAGGATGGAAACCAAACACATAAGATTTGAATCCATATATATGTGCAATGGAATGCCAGGTCCATTAATAATGGATATAGGCTGCATTGTATTATGGTATTGAAAATATGTTGATAGGCACTATAATGTCTCTTTGCAGGCTGCAGGACTTTTGAGATATCTTGTTTTGTTTAGCCAGATCTTTGTTTCTGTACTCAATTCATTAGGTTGAATTTTTAGTTACTTTTCTGTTTCATCGTGTCATTTCCTTTTCTTTTCTTTTCTTTTTTTTTTTCTTTGGGTAAATCTATATACCATGGTTAGTGTTTATAAGTCGATACCACTTGCTAAATGGTCTAGGACGGACATTGGATCATAAACAAAAAGTTATTATGGTTAGTGTTTACTCGTGGCATTTTCATTCCAAAGTAGGCTATTGGGTTACAGTAAGACTGTCTAAGAGGTTCTGGATTTCCAATGCAAAGGATTTGGTTTAGAGAGGCCTTCGTAAGAGTATCTGCAATGGAGTTGGCCTACATCTGGCTAAAGCTGAAATGAACCCAAAAGACTAGTAACTAAACCTTAATTATATTTACAATGAAAGAACACTTCCACAACACTGATTGCTAGCCTTATATATATATATATATATATATATATATATATATATATATATATATGTGTGTGTGTGTGTGTGTGTGTGTGTGTGTGTGTGTGTGTCCATAGTAAAAAAAAAAGGTACTTGAGGCAGATTAGAATGACCAAAAAGAGAGGTATGATGCAAAAATTGGTTGAAACCATTGAAATATAAAAGAGTAAAGAGTGTACACACACACACACACACACACACACACACACACACACACACACACACACACACACACCTACTCAAGCCACTCATCAGAAACAGGTTGATTGCTTCTCAACGCATTGATCAGGCTGGACTTCCCAACGCCACTTGGACCTACAATCACAGTTGTTTGTTCTTGTTGCGCAGCACGCCAACAACGCAGTGGGCCTAGATCCAATCTCAGGCCTCACCCAAAAACGATAAACAAGAATAAATACAAACTAGAAGTAGATTAAAGCAATCCAAAACCAACCACAAGACAAGATATAGGTGGAAAAACCCCAAATTATGGTAAAAAACCATGGATGCAAACTTCCACTATGAAAAACAAATATTACAAGGCAATATACTAACCTCTCCCTTGGAAGAATATAGAAAACCCTTTGCTCACACCTTAGAATTATTTTTCTAATATTCCAATCTACCTAGAATAGCCTTAGGAACACCTATATATAGTTTAGGCAACTTCCCTTCCGCACCCTTGCGAAAGGCGACACCAAAATCCGCAGTCCGCATCGGATTCGGAAACCAATCTGCGTAATCTACGACTGGTCGAGCGAACCTTACGACCGGTCGTGCATAGGCCACAACCGATCGAGCACCTCAGAACCACAATTCGATGTTCGCTGGACTTTGAGTCGAGCCGGTCCACGACCAGTCGAGCGGGCCCCTATGACCGGTCGAGCATAGCTCACGATCGGTCGAAGGCGGCCCCAAATGTGGCTCCATATCTCAACAATCTCCCACATGGAGATACATCACCTTAAACCTTCGTCTTCTTCATCCGGAATGCACCACCTCCTAGTCTTCAAGCCTGAAGACCAATCAAAGCTGAACAAAGCTTCAGCTTCTCTCGTGTGACTGCCTTGGTCAACATATCCGCAGGATTCTCACTTGTATGAATTTTCTCTAGAGCAATCGAACCATCTTCCAGTAACAAACGTATGAAGTGATATCTGATGGCAATATGCTTGGTCCTTGAATGAAAGGCTGAATTCTTAGCCAAGTGTATTGCACTCTAACTGTCATTGTATAATTTGCAATCTACTTGCTTCTTACCCAACTCTTCCATAAAACCTTACATCCACACCATCTCCTTGCATGCTTCTGTAGCCGCAACATATTCTGCTTTTGTCATACTGATAGATACTATCTTCTGTAACTGAGAGACCCAACTAACTGCAGCGCTACGCAGAGTAAAAACATAACCTGTAGTGCTTCTTCCGCTGTCGATATCTCCTGCCAAATCTGAATCCACGTAGCCTTGTAACTTGATTTCCGATCCACCATAACACAACCCTACATCCTTAGTACCTACCACGTGTTTAAGGATCCACTTCACACCTTCCTAATGTTCCTTCCCGGGGTTGTTCATGAATCTACTAACAACTCCCACTGCTTGAGCAATGTCTGGCCTCGTGCTCACCATAGCATACATAAGACTCCCCATCGTTGATGCGTATGAGACTTTGGCCATGTGATCCCGTTCCTCCAGCGTCTTTGCACCTTACTCCTTAGATAGCTTGAAGTAGTTGGTTAATGGAGTGCTAACTGGCTTAGCACCTCCCATATTGAATTGATCAAGTACCTTGGATATGTACTCTGCCTGTGACAAAACCAGTTTCTTGTTTTCCCTGTCACGCTTTATCCTCATGCCTAAGATTTGTTTTGCAGCTCCCAAATCCTTCATGGCAAATTCTCTAGACAACTGTCTTTTGAGATCTGAGATGTCCTTCATGCTTGAACCAGTCATAAGCATATCATCAACGTACAAAAGAAGGATGATATATGACATATCAAACTTCTTCAAGTAACAACAGTGGTCTATATGACATCTCCTATAACCATTTTCCGACATGAAACTGTCGAAATTCGTGTACTACTGCCTCGAGGCCTGCTTTCGGCCATATAAACTCTTCTTCAGTATGCACACCCTGTTCTCATTACCTGGTGCCACGTATCCTGTCGGTTGATGCATATATATCTCTTCTTCAAGATCCCCATGAAGAAAGACTGTCTTAACATCTAGCTGCTCTAGATGTAAGTCCTCTGTAGCCACTATACTCAAGACCATGCGAATCGTAGACATTTTCACCACAGGTGAAAATATTTCAGTGAAATCAATACCCGCCTTCTGTTGAAATCCTTTCACAACCAATCTAGTCTTGTGCCGTTTCAAACCATCGTGTTCCTCTTTTAGTCTGTAAACCCACTTGTTATGAAGAGCTTTCTTACCCTTAGGTAGAGTGACTAACTCCCATGTACGATTAGACTCAAGAGAGTCCATCTCATCATCCATGGCCTGCTCCCACTTAACCCGTGTATCTGACTGTAATACCTCTTCAAAACACTCTGGCTCACCATTATCTGTCAGCAGTAGATAATGTAAGGAGGGTGAGTATCGGACCGTGGGCCTCCTCTCCCAAGTAGACCTCCTCATGACCGGTGTCTGTGGCTCTGCCTCATAATGCTCCTGTGCATGATCATCTTGTGGCGTTGTAACACCCGTGTCTGGTAACTCTTCCAACTCTACGAATTCTTTTTTCTCGGCCTTATTTTCTTGCACACGTCCTTATGCATCACTTTTTCATTGAAGACTACGTCCTTGCTTCTGATGATTTTCCTGTTTCTGCATCCTAGAACCTGTAGCCAAAATCATGCTGCCCGTAGCCTATAAACGTGCACCTCCTGGACTTCGCATCCAGCTTGTTTCTGTGCTCTGCATCAATGTGAACGTATGAAGTGCAACCAAACACTCTGAGATGTGTAAGGTTCACTTCTTTCCCAGTCCACGCTTCTTCTGGTAGCCCACCATCCAATGGTGCTGAGAGACTTCTTTTGATGAGATATGCGGAAGTATTCATAGCATCTGCCCAAAAGGTCTTAGGCAACCTTGCATGTAACCTCATGCTCCTGGCGTGCTCAAGGATGGTCCTGTTAATGCGCTCAGCCACACCATTCTATTGTGGTGTCCCCGAAATTGTTTTCTGATTTTTGATTTTATTTGCTGCACAATACTCCTCAAACCTCTTATCACAATACTCTCCCCCATTATCAGATCTGAGACACTTTGCTATTTTACCTATCTCATTTTCTACCATAACTTTTCACTTCTTAAATACATCAAATACATCAGATTTATGCTTTAAGAAATATACCCACAGTTTTCTACTAGCATCATCAATAAAAGTAACAAAATAACGTGAGCCACCAAGAGATGATACTTATGTCGGTCCCCACACATCAGTGTATACAAGCTCCAATAGATGTGTCTTTGGAGCGCGTCCTGTCTTCTTGAAGCTTACCTCTTCTGCTTGCCATACACGCAGTCATCGCAGAATTTCAAGTCAATAGACTTCAGCCCTGGTAGCTTTCCTTTCGACAATAGCACTTTCATCCCCTTCTCACTCATATGTCCCAACCTCTGATGCCATAACTGCCCATTCACTCCAGTTGATGCGACTGCGAGTGAACTATATGATCCTGAAGTCACGTATAAAGTACTTTCCTTTTTGCCTCCGGATATCACCAAGGCACCTTTTGTGATCTTCCAAGAATCAATGATGAATGTCGTCACATAACCGGTATCGGCCAACTGCCCCGTTGAGATCAAGTTACGTTTCAAACTCGGTACATGTCTAACATCCTTCAATTTCAAGACCGTTCCGTCTTTCTGATTTACATGAACATCCCCCTTTCCAACTATATTGCATGGCTCATCATCACCCAGGTAGACTCTCCTAAAGTCACCTGACACATAATCACGCAGAACTTCCTTACATGAAGTGGCATGAAATGAAGCACCCGAGTCTATAACCCAAGACTCATTCCTCGCATCAAGAGATAAGATCAACGTCTCTGTGTCGCTCACCTCAAACAGATTCACTGAATCCTTCCCGCCTTGAGGGCTTCCTTCTTGTTTCTTGAGCGCCCTGCAATCAGGTTTCATATGCCCCTTCTTGCCGCAATGCCAACACCCGTATTTGCCTTTCGGTCCCTTGGACTT
This sequence comes from Magnolia officinalis, assembly GCA_021015155.1. NCBI lineage: Eukaryota > Viridiplantae > Streptophyta > Magnoliopsida > Magnoliales > Magnoliaceae > Magnolia > Magnolia officinalis. Next base: position 17,481,057 of record JAJHSJ010000011.1, read on the forward strand.
CTTCCTCGACTTAGAACACCCGTGTTTATTGTCTCCTTTGTTCAGCGATCTTCCTCTTCCTTCAACGTTTAGAGCATTCCCTGAGTCCCCTGAAACTCTTGATACCTTCCTTCTAGATTCTTCACTGAGAATTAAACCGACCATATTATCAAATTTCAGCTTTGTCGACCCTGAAGAATTGCTCACAACAATCACCAAACCATCCCAACTGTCTGGCAAGCTGGATAAGATCAATAATGCCCTGACCTCATCCTTAAAAACAATGTCAACGGATTCCAACTGGCTCGTGAATGTATTGAACTCGTTTAGATGTTCAGCCACGCTCCCACCATCTGACATCTTCATGTTGAATAATTGTTTCATAAGATGAACCTTATTGGATGCTAAAGGCTTTTCATTTATGGTGGTTAGGGCTTCCATTAATTCTTTTGTAGTTTTTACCTTGGATATATTGAAGGCGACGCTCTTAGACAAAGAGAGTCGGATCGTTCCTAAAGTCTTCCTATCCAGTAAAAATCATTCATCATCTGTCATCTTTTTTGGTTTCTTCTCTTTTCCTCCTAGAGGAATATAGAGGTCCTTCTGATGCAGATAATCCTCCATCTGCATCTTCCAGAAGGCAAAGTTTGAACCATCAAACTTCTCTATTTTAGTTTTTTCATTTTCCGTCATCGCTCCCAATATAACAAAACCAATAGCTCTGATACCAGTTGTTGCGTAGCACGCCAACAACGCAGTGGGCCTAGATCCAATCTCAGGCCTCACTCACAAACGATAAACAAGAAGAAATATAAACTAGAAGTAGATTAAAGCAATCCAAAACAAACCACAAGACAAGATATATATACATGGAAAAACCCCAAATTAGGGTAAAAAACCACGAATGCAAACTTCCACTATGAAGAACAAAGATTACAAGGCAATATACTAACCTCTTCCTTGGAAGAACATAGAAAACCCTTTGCCCACACGTTAGAATTATTTTCCCAATATTCCAATCTACCTTGAAAAGCCCTAGGAATACCTATATATAGTTTAGGCAACTTCCCTTCCGCACCCTTGAGAAAGGCGACACCAAAATCCGCAGTCCGCATTGGATTCAGAAACCAATCTGCATAACCTACGACTGGTCGAGCGAACCCTACGACCGGTCATGCATGGGCCACGATTGGTCGAGCACCTCAGAACCACAATTCGATGCTCGCTGGACTTTGAGTCGAGCGGGTCCACGACCGGTCGAGCGGGCCCCTACGACCGGTCGAAGGTAGCCCCAGATGTGGCTCCATATCTCAACAGTTCTTTCAAAGTGTCTACTAGGGTGTTCAATGCATAGAGGCTACAACCATAGAAAAGTGAAATAATAATATTATTAATAAATTCTTTGACCATTTCTACGGAAAGGAGAGTTAGTCATAAGCACCATTTAAACACCCTTGCAGCCACTGAATCAATTTAGAAGAAGTTGATGATAAGAAGATTAATATATTTTAATATCTATTCACTTCTATTTTATTTTCCAATCTGACATATAAATGTCACCCCAGATTAACAGGACAAAGGCTAAGATTGCGGTGTCAATGATGATTGTGGCAATAGACAAGTGGTAATTAAAGGGTGAGCAGGTTTAGTGATAGCGGTACCTTGGTAGAAGAGTTCATCTACTAAAATTCCATATACTTGTTAAAATAGCTCCACCAATAGAAAGGGGCTTACTCAATTGCCACGAGTTGATTGGACTAAATTTAAGAGAAATTTGGAAAAGGTTAACAAGATTCCCAATGCAAGATGATATTTTGAATGACTACAAAGGAATACAACTTAAATACAGATGGTTAAGACATCAGACATGTACATGAGGTGTCAAACAAGGAAACGGTGAAAAGCACAACGATTTATTGTAAAGTTAACATTATAACGTTGAAAGATACACAAGCATACAAAATTTAATTTATAAAGCAGTAAAAATTATAAAAAAAAAAAAAAAAAAAAAAACCAGTATACTATATGAGGCAAATTGTTAGGTAGTTAGAAAGCAGCCTGAGCAAAGATTTAGGTGTTGTAGAGATGAGAATGTTGAGATGAAAGTGTGTGAAGACAATGATAGGTTAAGAATGAGGTCATCATACACAGTCTAGTAATCTTGATAGGAAGAAATGATGAAGAGTACACTGAGATGGTTTGTCATGTGCAACAAAACCAGAGAACTCTGGCTGGCATGGAAGGGAACATTGATTGGAGTTGAAGAACCTAAAATGAGTATGAGAGGAACACCTAAAAGGACATGGATTGAGGTAGTGAGAAGAAAACATAAGCTTGTTTACTTACGATATATCCTTAGAATTGAGTAGCAAAACATGGTTTGTAAAGCCGACCTAACATGAAGGGAAGATGGATTAGGGTTGAAGGGCCTGAAATGATGACAAGAGGAAGACCTAAAAGGACTTGGATAGATACAGCAAGAAGGATATGAAAGCTAGTTTACCTACTGAGGATGTCCTTAGATGGGAATGATTAAAACATGAGTTTGTAAAATCAGACACGAAAGGAGTGGAAATTGGTTAGGGATGAAGGGCCTGAAATGAGGATAAGAGGAAGGCCTTAAAGGGCTTTGATTGAGGTAGTGAGAAGGATATTAAAGCTTGTTTACTTATGAGGATATGTCCTTATGATTGATTAATGAAACATGATTTGTAAAGCCGACCCAAAATGGCCAGGACAAGGCTCTGCTGCTGCTGATGATGATAAAAGAATAAGATGTAAAAAAAGGTGTCTAGATAAATCGATATACATCAAAAGAATAGGTATTTTGTGGCATAATTCTTTAGTCGTAAGACTATAACATGATAAGATATGCCTAGATAAACAGGCAATCACAATAATAATAATAAAAAGAACCCTACCAGTAAGAACAAAGGACACAAAAGAAAAAGAATGAACTGAGGTTCTAGTAGCTAGAAGTCATAGGATGTGCGTGACAAGCATGTTGGATGTGTGCTCAACAGGGGAACTTTTTAAACATAGAGTTCCTTGGTAATAAAGCCATTCAGATGATTATAGTTTCTGGGTCAAAATATCAAGTGTGGATTACATTATATATGAAGAACCAAGCATGTCTGACATGCATGCCTGATGAGCAAACTTTTTAAAAATAGTTTGCCTGTTATGTAGTTATTGAGATGTGTTAAAGGTTCCAGGTCAAATTTAAACATCCAAACTACATTCTATACGAAGAAACAGAGCAAGTTTTTAGAGCTACTAAGTAAACGGCTATTTAATAAACCGTTCCTGCATTGGAGGATTCTGACATACGGTCTGGGTCTGTAAAGTTTGATCTGGCGCACATGGGTATCTCTCCCATTTAGGTGGTTGGACAGCACAAGTTGCACCATGTATGTATTGATAAATGCTTCTCTGAAACATAGAGTAAGCAAAGTAATGGATATTGTCTAACTAAAGCATAATGTTCAGGTATTATTATAGACTTACAGTACATACCTATCACCATCATTGCAGCCTTGTCCCAGCTATTTGTGGTCAGCTTTAAGAATCTTGCAATCGAAAATTCAAAACAGGAACTCTTATGATACTAATTGTCTATGGAGGGCCAATTGAAAGAATCAGTCTTAAACTTCTAATGATTTAAAACTGACCAGAACCCCCACAGAATTGTAGTACCAACGAATTGATGCTGAACCAAACTCCCTAAACACTAATTTCCTTAAGCCTTATGAAACAAAAGGCTACGAGAACATCCAGTAACTTAAAAGGCAAATTCTCAACAAAAGCAACCTTTCAAGTTCAAACTTCAAACACGATAAACTTTTTTTTTTTTGGAGAATTCACTGAGCATATCTGGGCCATGAAGAAGTTATGTCACATGCCTTCTAAGTTATAACAGAGTATTCCTATTGTTGAGGTCAAAATTCGATCAGCCTTCTTCCCCCTTCCTCGTATCTCGGACGGGTAACGAACCTGGTTCCCTGCACAAAAAGCTTACAATGATTCAGGCAAAGCTTGTACTCCCCATTTTATCCAACTCTATTGATCACCAACCACTCTTTCTCATATCACATGATCAACAATACTATGAAAAAAATGCTTTTAGATGCGTTGTGGGTTGCACCCACTATTGGTGCAAAATTAGAATATGAAATATCATGAAAATTCATCGCATTTTGATGCAGGAACATGTGATAACCTAACCTTAGATGCATGTATAATGAGACTAAAAAATATTCAAATAGATACATCAATTAACTGTTTCCAATCAAAGGGATTAGGTAAATCTCAATGCAAAGATGGGGTTATTCCATCAGGATTATGCCCCTTAACATAAGATCACGTAAACAGTAAAAGGGGAGGACCTCGGAATATGAGGATATCCTAGATCTACCATAAGTCAGTCCATGAGTAAGCTTGGATCTGATTCTACTGACTAATCATCCTTCTTTTCCGTTCGAACTGGAAAGGGGTATTTAGAGAGAAACGAAATGGGTGAAGGATGAGGGGTTCGAGATGAAGAAGGTATAAGTCCTTTGTCGTCAAAACAAAAGGAGGGGGATGATTCTTACTTTTTCCTGCACCTCGAAGATCTTAGAAAGAGCAAAACCCGAAATCGGGGTGGAATCTTCAATACTCAAGGGTCAATCCTGAAACCCTAATCTCTTGAATAAATAGGAAAAAAATAAACGAATTCTTATTCATTCAATAACGAAAATAGGGTCCCTCACAACGTATATATAAGCTATGGGAAAAGTAAAAGTGCACTAAAGCCCCTAGAAACAAGAAAAATAACAAAAAGATGAAAAATAAAGAAAGTTGCAATAAAGCCCCTGGAAACAAGAAAAATAATAAAAAGACGAAAAATAAAGAAAGTTGCAATAAAGCCTCTGAAACAAGAAAAATAATAAAAAAGTCCAAAACTAAAAAACTCATGTGGTAGGGTGTGAAACCTGACCCATAGATCTATGGTCGGGGTGAACACCCGTGTGGTAGGGTATGCAATCCGACCCATGGATCTATGGTCAGGGTGCGGTCATGCCGCTCCTGCACTCGTAGCGCGTTAGAAAGTGGGTCCGATGGACCCGTCGTCCATCTACATCAACTCCTCTAGTACACTCTAAAGGGTGCACCACTGATGTCTGCATCATATTTGGTGCAACCAAACACATCCTTCAGCAAGAGCTGGGAAGAAAATATATATGTCACTCTCGAGTCTCTTTGAAGCATGATCATGACTCACATTACATCAAGTATATCCATCGCATTGGACCCAATGCTTCAGCATTTTCTTACCATGACTGCATTAGAACAGTGAGAATTTTATGTGACAATAGAGAAGAAAATCAAGAAAAAGAACATATTAGACCCATTTACAATTACATTGTCGTTTACAAAGTTTCAGAAACACAGTCTGGTTGAGGAATTTCGTCAAACACGTAGAATAACATGAAATTCAACATGCACTGCATCTTCCCTTCACCACCATCCTAATCAGCCACTCTGGTCTCTGGTTTGCTTCTGGTATTGAATTCTTTTCAGGAAGCCTAGGTCTCGGCAACTATGGCAAAATGTGCTCTTTTTTTTTCTTTTTCTTTTTTTTTTTTTTTTTTTTTGAAGATTTTGTAGATCGAAGGCTCTATTTTCTAACCCTAGTTTTGAAATTCATGTTTACGAGGAAGCGGTGAAATCATGAAAATTCTTGATTTGTCCTAAAAACGCTAAAAGCTAGGGTTTCTATTAGAAATTGAATCCCATATGTTGGAGAAATCGACTAAAACGCAAGCATTGAGAACCGTAAATTTCCAAGATTAGGAAAAACTGCCATACCTCAGAATGCCAAAATCCTAGAGTCTTAATCGAGAGAAACAACAACAGATTCAGCGACTCCTCTTTCCAGAGATTCGGAAGTTCGGAATTCCCAGGATTCGATATAAATCAGATACAAGAATTTGAAATTGCGGTGATTTTCGAGAGTTGAAATGCTAAAACTAGGGTTAGGGTTTCGAGAAGAAGATAAAAAGCGGTTGAGAGAGAGAGAGAGAGAGACGATTTCAGATTCTTCCCCATTGGTAAGAGAGAGATGTTACGAGCTTCTAGTGTGCGCCAAGTGTGGATTTCACACAAACAAACGTATGTCGCCGCAACTGGGGCCACACCCTCTGTGATCACATGATCCAAACCGTCCATGTTACAAGCTTTGTGAGCACCCGAAAAAAGACTGACCAAGATACACGACTAGATAGATCATGCTACTATGCGCCGAGTTGGTAAATAATAATAAAAAAGAGTGACCCTACCCTAATGGCTAGGGATTCGCAACGGACGGAAGTGCGGTGGAGAAAACGCCCATTCAATCCAACCTCACAGGCCCCTTCCATGATCATCGTCTCTAGTTCGGTCCTGGTGAAGTAGATTAGGTGCGGCCCTTACCGTACGTGGGGCCCAACTAGTGACCTACTTTAAATAGTAATTAATGTTAGCAATAGCTTTAGATGAAAAGTTATTTCATAAAGGAAAATGAGTTGTCGGTTAGGGTGGTCCCACCGTGGTGCTACTGTGAAATCTAATCCGACCATCAGGTGAGTTATCTAATGTTAGACTTATGGTCCTAAAATCAGCCTCATCCATCATTTAGGTGGACCATATAATTGGAAATTATGTACATCAAAAGGTTATCATCCAAACTATTTCCCTGGGTATAAGGCATTTGAAACAAAAATAGGCCCGCTTCATAACACTCTGGCCTAACTTTTAACATGGCATCTAATGGTTGGGGTGAATTCAAATGCTCACCACAATGAGTCGTTTAAAAATTAATAGTCGATCGACATCTCTATTTCAACTGTTTTTATTGGTATGGCTCCCATGAATCATCCGTCAACGTGATTTCTATTTTTCTATGGCATTGACATGGGACTACACATCTAATAGATAAAGTATATCTTAGGTACACATCAAGTAGGCCCTGTAAGAAATAAAGGGTGGGCACACATCTTTCTTATTCGTTCCCATAAAATACTCTGATAGTGCGTAGCACCTAGGTACCATCTTATGTGACAAAATTCCAAAGCCCCATCAGGATGCATGTGTTATATCCACACCATTCATCCATCTTTTCATGGCATGAGCCCAAAAAATGAGGTATATCCAAAGATCAAATGGACAACCTAGAAAGCAGTGTTGAACACCCATTGAAAACTTTTTGGTGGCCATTGAAGTTTTGGATCAAGCTGATATTTGTGTTTCCCTACATCCAGGTCAGTGTGACCTTTTGAGTAGACAAGACTTAAAATAAACATCATGGTGGGCCTGAGGGAGGTTTTAACAGTAGAGTCATTGCCCCAACTGCTTTCTTTGGTGTGCTACACTTGAAACTTGGATCTGTCTTGTCATTTTTTAGGTTCATGCCATGAAATAATCTAGCAAGATGGGTGAACAGTATGGATATAACACTTACATCATGCTAGGACCATAAAACTTTGCCACATCAAACGGTACCGTGTGGTCCCGATGCATTCCAAGTCGGGTTACACAGCAACACCGCTATGGGTGTTTCCCTAATGGTGGGGCCCACCTTCATGCATGTGTTTTACATCCACGATGTCCATCAACCCACCTTCATGTATGTGTTATATATCAACGATGTCTATCAATTTTTTCATATCAATTTAGGGCATGACCCCAAAAAATGAAGTACATCCATATATCCAGTGGACCACATCATAGGAAACAGTGGTAATTGATCATTGAATAAATATTTGTGTTTTGCCTTTATCCATGTTGGTATGACCTTACCAAGAGGTTTATGGCCAATAAATATTACAATGAGCCCTAGGAAGTTTTTAATGGTGGAGGTTCAGTTTCCACTATTTCCCTCTTTTTTTTTTTTTTTTTTTTTAAACACACACACACACACCCCAGACACTCACGCTAGTGGAATTTCACCACCTATGGGTACTCGAACCCTTGACGGGGAGTTGAAACTCCTGAGAGTACACCCGAGCAAGAGTAAGGACCCCACAGCTGTTTCCTGTTCTGTTGTGTAGTCCACCAGAGATTTGGATCTGCTTCATTTTTGGAACTTGATATGAAAATGTTCGGTAAAAACTGATGAATGGCATGGATATACAACACATACATAAGGTGGGCCTGATGGTCAAGGAAGCACCCACTCTCCCATCTTCTCGGAAACATACACATTTCTTGGGACTAATGTTCATGATGGACGCCCACCCTTCATGTTTTTTAAAAGTCCACCATGATGTGTACACGAGTTCCACTCTAATCATTGGATGTGTAATCCCTTGCTGAGCATAGTGCCAAAAAGTCAGAGTGAGCAAGATTCAAGTGGGCCATACCCAGGGAAACAGTTGGGAGAGACGCACGTCCACCCTTGATTACTAAGAGTTCACCATGATGAGCCCATGAAATCCATTCCAACTAGAGTCTAAATCTGAGGCATAAAATGCAAGCCCATACATAATTCGAGTAGGCCATACCAAGGGAAACAGTTTGGAGGGTAAGCTTTCCTTGTACAATGTTTTCGATCACGTGGTCTACCTTAACCACGTATGGAGCTGATTTTCAGCCTCCGGATCTAAAAGGGGTGACTCATCTAATGGTTAGGGTGGATTTTATATAGACATTAAGGTAGGGGTATTTCAAGCTAGCGAATCCTTTGCTTGTTTGAATTAACCTTTAAAGAGGCATGTCATTTATTAACATTTATTAGCACTTAATTCCTGCTAGCTGTGTGTGAGCATTCTTCTTTCTTTCTCTATGTACTCTACATCTACTCTGTACTTCATTTGCCTGAAAATAAGCTTATACAAAATCTCAAGGTGAACCATATTTTAGGAAACAGTGGTGATCAAAAATTCCACCATTAAAAATTTCCTAAGACCCATTGTAATGTTTATTTGCCATCTAACCTAAAGATAAGGTCCCCCCGTGAATATGGATTAAGGGAAGAAAAACAAATATCAGTTTGATCCAAAACTTTTGTGTCTGATTATAACTTGTTAATAGTCAATCACCACGGTTTCCTATGGCATGGTCCACCTGAAATTTGGATCTGCTTCATTTTTGGGATCACACCCTAAGATGATCTAGAAAAATAGATGGAAGGCATGGATGTAAAATAGCATGCATTAAGGTGGGGCCCACAGTAAAGGCCACACTTGGGTGAGGCTAGGACTGCACCTAATCCACTCCCCCAAATTAACACACCTTCTGTTTGGTCTTTCTTGCTCTCTTCTTTGATATGTCCATGCATTAAAGAATTTTACAATGAACTACCTAGTTAATATGAAATTTATATTCCATACATTAAAACAAAAAGGTTTTCAAACACTTACTTTATTAATTACCGCCATATATGGTTCAGGTTGACCATATGATTGCAACAGTGTACATGTCAATGATCACTCTTTAAATTATTTCCTTCTGTAAAACCCACCTGAATTATGGATGAGCTTGACTTTTAGGCCCTGAGACTAAATATTTGTACAACATCTAATGGCTAGAGTGATTTCATATAATCTTCATTGTGGGCCTTATAAAAATGGGCCGATATCTCTCTCCAAACTTTGGCGTGGCTCACATGAATCACAAGTCATCTTAATTTTTTGGATCTAGGTCTAAAATAGAAATGCACATCTAATGGTCAAAGTACATTTTACATAAAAATTACAATAGGCCTTGCCAAAAATCAAAATCCAGTGCACACCTATGTAACTGTATAGAGATTATTAAAAAATAAATAAAAAATAAATAAATAAGAATTGCAAAGGACTTTGCTCTTAATTTTGATGAGGCTCACGATGATGTTTATGTAATATCCACTCCAATATTTATTAGATATTAAGTACCATATGAACCTTGAAGGTAAAATATCAAGTTAATCTGTGATTCTGGTGGGGCACACCAAAGTAAACAATTGGGAGACAGACATCAACTCTTGATTTTTTAAGGAACCACCTTGATAATCATATGAAATCCAATCCAATCACTAGATTCCACACAAACATTTAGGTCTTTGTCCAAAAAATCATACCCATTTGTCATGCACTCGGGACACGCTAATGGATATACCCTATTTCAAATCATGTGGTCCACTTGAATCATAAATGGAGCCTTTTTTAGCTTTGTCGGTGACTTAACTGTTGATTGGGGGATTTCACATGAACATCGCGATAGGGTCCACCTACGCTACCCGTCCATGTAGTGCCCCGATTTCGTGTAATCAATCAAACAAACTTGCATACATCTAGAAATAAATATCTACCTCATACAAAATATTGTAGAAACTTAGACATCGTAAGTTGGTATATCGGTCATCACTCGTATACATGGTAGAAATAATTAAATTTCAGGGACAAAATTTTGTTTAAGGGGGTAGATTGTAACACTTTAAACTTTTCAATACTCGAGTATTGATAGTTCTCGAGTGTTACCCTGAAATTTAATTTAGTTTATACATATGTATCCCACTAATGTAGCCTATCCTAATCTTACATATATTCTCTAACCTGAATTTGACCATTGGAAATAATCTCCATCCATACATAAAGTCATCCGACCATTGATTTTTAAGATGGGATTATCATATATCCAAGTATTCTCACTTTTCCATCATAATCAACCGTTCAGTCAACTATTCATTACAACGTAAAGATATCGGACCGTTCACTTTGAGTTTGAAGCACCCGATCATAGTCAACTAACTACCTGATCTCCACAACTGCTTGTACATATATCAAATCGAGATACTGATCCGTTTATATTGTTCACCACCTATGAATATGCTCAACACACCATCAAAACTACAATATGAGGAGCTTACAAATGTGAACAAGTCACTTGAATCTAATGGTGTACATTTTCTACCTCTTGATCACTCCAAAAAAACCTACTTTGTATTCATCCGTTTATGAAACTAACCATGCATCCACCTACATACATAGTTAGATTACTAACCATCAACTTTTTTTTTTTTTTTGACATGTCATATGACCATCCATCATGTTGTTTAATATATGTATCTTGCCTTAATTAATGATACTTTTAACTTATTTGGTGAATAACTCTTTAATTATAATGATTTAGATATGAGTTCTTTTAAAATAAGTTCTTAAAAATGTGCTTTTTACCATATAACATCATTAGATTTTTCAAAACTCTTAGATCAACAATAATTATAAAAATGCCATTAACCTGAACCATTGAATTTTGTATTGAGTTGGCTTTTACTCTTCTATCTTATTTATTAAGTTAGCATATTTTCTACTCTTTTTATTTATTTTTTATTTTTTTATTTTTATTTTTCATAATTGAGTTAGTTTATTGATACTTTTATCTTTTATTAGGTTAACCTTGTGCTATAATTCCCTTATTTTATGGCTTAGGCATGTGTTATGGAATTCTAAAACTCTCATTATTTGATTTAATTCTCTATTGATATAAGTAATGTGTTGAATGACTCACAAATATATATTTACTGTGGATATAATGCACTCTAGGCAGTGACCCTCTTGGTCGACATGTAAATCATTGGATTTAGGTAGTTGATGTAAGTAATCTACAACGCGTGTTACATCATCTTTTTGGGATTGGATGTCACAATTAGTCACTTCATGAACAAATTATGTTATGTATAATTCATGCAAACCATGAGTTGTGCCATCTCAAGGTGTTTACATAAATCCATAGTTGTGTTGGATAGACCGACAAATCTCCATAGTTATGGGATGCGGAGCGAGCCAGATTTTTATCAATTATATTCTACAATATAGTAGTCACTATTTATGATGAGCCACACATACTATGCTAGGCATGCATTCATGTAGACTAGTTGTACATATCGATATCATTCATAATAGTGGAGTACAAAAAGTATCTGAACCCTTATATTATTTTACTTTTAAAAATTACTTGAATTGTGTTTATCTTTAAGGATAATCATCACTATGAGTAGTGCATTGACCATCTCCAATTATATAGATGATGCAGGTGATCCACCAGTTGAAGATATGGACGATGCATGTTGTCCACGTGAAAGATTACAAGTGATGTGGGATTATGTTGTTAACGCTTTAATTGTAATTTAGCTTTGTTTACATTTCATGCTATAAATTTGAATATTTGTAATAAGCTCCCTCCTGAGTGAGCAATAAATGATTAGTTGCACTTTTATGTTTAAATGTAATAAGAATTTTAGTATGATTGGTTTTATTCTCATGAATGGTGGTTACCTTCATGAATGTGATATAAATGAAAAAAAAAATATGAAATTTTAAAGTATTCAATTATTACTTTATTAACAGCCAAAATTCTAGGGCACAAGTATAAACTCGACCGTCGGCCCATGAATTTTCTGCTCTCAGGATTTGATGAACAGTGCATTTTCAAAACTTTTCGATCAGTTTTCTCGCCTCGTCGAGATAAGCAACCATCATTGTTTCCTTAGCCTCGTACTCGGTAGAGATGTGATTTACCACCAGCTGAGAATCACATCGGACTTGAAGGGATTGGACACCCAGACTAGCTGTCAATCTGAGTCCGGCTAGCAAGGCTTCGTATTCCGCTTCATTGTTTGAGGCTTTGAACCTCAATCTGATTGCATACTGAACTATCGTGGAGTCAGGCGCGATCAAGACGATCTCGACCCCGGCTCCTCTGACATTGGACGACCCGTCCACATAGAGAACCTATCCTGGGTCTGGCGCTGCTTTTTGGTCACTCGGAGGAACAGGTGGGTTTGTTTCAAGCTCGGTGTTGATTTCTCTGGTCCTTAAAGTAATGAATTCGGCGATGAAGTCGGCTACGGCTTGACATTTGATTGCTTTTTTTCGGACGAAACTGAATGTCGAACTCACCTAATTCGATGGCCCACTTGGTCATCCGACCCGACACCTCGGGCCTCCGAAGAACTTGCCTAAGAGGGGAGTCTGTCAGCATGATTATTAAATGATCTTGGAAATACGAGCGCAACCTCCGAGCTGAAACAACGACGCTGAGCGCTAGTTTCTCCAGGGGCGAGTATCTCGTTTCCGCTGGTACCCTGGCCTTGCTTACTTAATAAATGGGATATTGTTTACCTGACCTCCCTGATCAGAGCCGAGCTGACGGCAGAGGCTGAGACCACGAGGTAGAGGAATAGGGGCTCACCTTCTTCAGGTTTGGACAGTAGAGGGGGCAAACCCAGGTATTGTTTTAGTTGTTGAAAGGTTTGTTCGCACTCTGATGTCCATTCTACCTTCTTATGACTCTTCAACTGTTGGAAGAAAGGGAGGCATTTATCCATTGCTCTGGATATGAAACGTCCGAGTGCCGCTACTCGCCCTGTAAGGCATTGTATTTCCTTAACAGTCCGAGGTGAATTCATGTCTAGGAGTACTTTGATCTTGTCAGGATTCGCCTCGATACCCCTCTGACTAACTTGAAAACTGAGGAATTTTCTTGAGCCTACTCCAAAAGCACACTTCGTCGGATTTAACTTCATTTGGTATTCTCGGAGGACGGCGAACGTTTCTCCGAGACCGTCAGGTGATCAGATGCTTTAGTACTTTTCACTAACATGTCGTCGACATACACTTCCATGGTACGTCCGATCTGTTTGGAGAACATCTGATTCACTAGCCTTTGATATGTGGCCCCAGCATTTTTCAGGTCAAATGGCATGACCCGGTAACAGTAGACTCTCTTGTTTGTGACAAATGTAGTCTTCTGCTTATCTGGGGGGTGCATTGCAATCTGATTATACCCGGAATACGCGTCCAGGAAAGAAAGTAACTCATGTCCCGCTGTACTGTCCACCAGCTGATCGATCCAAGGCAACGGAAAACTACTTTTCGGACAGGCTTTGTTAAGATTTGAGTAATCTACACAGACTTGCCACTTTCCGTTAACTTTCTTTACCAAGACCACGTTCGCCATCCAGTCGGGATAATGTACCTCTTTTATGATTCTGGCATCGAGCAGAACAGAAACCTCTTCGGCTATTGCTTCATACCGTTCTACATCGAATAGTCTTCTCTTTTGCTTGATAGCTCTGTGATCTGGATTTACATTCAGTCTATGGACCATGACTTCTGGAGAGATTCCGGGCATATCTTGGTGGGACCATGCAAAAACGTCCTTATGTTGCCGTAGAAATATCAGGACTTCAAGCCGTTGCTTAGGATTTAGTGATGTTTCGAGCTGAACGGTCCTGCTCGGATCGTTCTCGTCGAGCGTTACTTTCTCCAGGTCTTCTATGGACGATGTTCAAACCCCAAGTATAGGGTTGTGATGTAGTAATAAACTCGGTAAGATCGAGGTCGAATCCCACAAGGACTGGTCGTCACAATTCAAATCTGTGATTCTCCTTAACTAATTCAACAAATAATGGAGCAATTTACTAACACAAATCTATGGAAAAAAAATAATTGAGAATAAGGAAGAAAATTCAATCAGAGAGAGCACTAGGACTTTCGAATCCACCCCTAATTATCTTAACCATTGTTTTGTCTGTTAATTCACCTTAATTAGATTGATCTAACTTATCTAGAGAAAGCACAATCTGTGTCCTTAATCGGGCATATAGATTGTCTAATTCCTTTACGCAATGCCATGAAGAACATATCCCATGTCCAAATCGGGCATATGGAATATGCAGTTCAGTAAAGCACCCTGTTTCTTCCTCTATAGGAACCTGTTCATGATCAGATACAAGCACCTACAATAAGCATCCAAACCACATCCATCCATAGACTCTGATCAAAGTTCATAGATGGAGAAGTATAGAATTTAAAACAATCAAGCACACTAGGGAAAGAAACAAATCAATCTAATTAAAGTAAAATCAACATAGAACAATGGATGTTCAAATTAGGGGTTTCATCTCAGCCCTAGCTGAGAGATTAGTTACCCATAAAATCCATTAAACAAATGGAAAAATAAAGATAAAAAGTCATAAAAGGAAAATCAAACCAATTTCTCTCTCTCTTCTCTTTCTTCTCTCCCTTGCTGTAGATCTGGAGCTCCTCCCTGGTTCTGAATCTTTTTCCCATGTCCAAGACTCCTTTTTTATAGTTGCTGGAAAGCTGGATCAATGACAGAGTTGTAGCAAGACATGGAATGGAAATTTTCGTAGCCATGATCGGTGGGCCCCACCGAAGTGTTTTCTGGAAAATCCACCCCGTCCATTGGATTCAAGACGAAATTTCAGTTAAGAATGGGTGGTTTTGAACGTCCATTAACGCGGCCCAGAGAAGAAAACACGAAGAGATCAGTTTTGAACGTTGCAGGGCAGCCCTTTTGTGGCCTCTGTATCATGCACGTATGTACGCATGGGAGTGGAATATCAGCATGGGTTTGTAGTGCTCGCGGCCCTCTACAAGATGGACGGCTCGGATCAGCCGTACGGGTGACGTGTGGGGCCCACTGACGTTCGCAAAAACGGCTAGCGGCCGGTCGTTCGCTGACGCGTAACAGGGACACGGGCTGTTTCCACTGCGAAGATGGTGGGGTCCACTGTGATGTTATTTTGAGAAATCCATTCCGTCCATTGGATCCCTCTCGAAAAATCGGTCAGACCTGCTGAGATTGGAGTGATTTCGGTGTGGTCCATCTGATTTCTTCGATTCACCATCCGACTGCATTTGAACGGTTAGATTTCCATACTCGCTCTCATTTGAGATTCGGCCACCTACACGTTGATGATTGGGCCCCTTCAAACATGATGGACGGTCCAGATCTTCTGGTTGATGGATGGTGTGGACCCACAACCAAAACCCAACTCACCAGCGTCCGTTCGCTGGACGCTGGTGCATGAGAAGGAGGGAGGCTGCGGGTCAGCGTCCCGCTGACCGCCTTAGCCGGTCCGGTGCACGGCCGCCATAAAGAGTGCATGGTGCACATGCACCACACATGGGGCCCACTATGATGTTTATGAGAAATCTGCACCGTCCATCCTCTTTCCCATCTTCATTAAACCATTGGGACTAAAATTGAGGCAGTTCTAGATATCAGGTGGGCCCAGAATCGGAGATTAATGGGCTGATTTGTCTGTTGGACCACTTCCCGAGATCTTCAAGGGCTGAAATTTAATATGTACGGTTGATTTACGGCCCCCATCACATGTATGAAGTTTCGAGTTGATCGAATGGCGGGAAACATGTGATCTTGCATTTTGTACCAATTTCAGGCCCCTTTTGCTTGCTTTCCTCAGATCCCAGGCATGTAAAATCTTCATTATTGGTTCTCTGGCATCCATCCCGTGTTCTGGAGACTTTGGATCATGAAGTCCATGCCGTTAACATCAATTTTCAATTATCACTCCTGATTTCATCCTGTGACAGAAACACAATTAATACACCCCGTTAAGCCTTATCATGTACATAAATTTAAGCGATTACTGGGGTCTGATATGCAATATTTGACCCTGATCAGACGATCCCTCCATAGGCCCTCTGGGGTCTAGAACGTTGATGGCGAGCGCCTGCTTAACCGACCCCTTTTTTACCGCCACTGCATAACTTCTCCAAGCCTCCTGCTGGTCACCTCGGAGGTAACCTATCCCGCCCTCAACGGAGAATTTCATCATCAGGTGGTAAGTAAAAACGATTGCTCTCATTGCATTAAGAGATGGTCTGCCCAAGATAATGTTGTGTACAGATGGCACATTGACAACTAAGAAGTCCACCATAAGTGTGACTTGATGTTGTCCTTCTCCCGCAGTCACCGAGAGCGAAATGGCTCACTCGGAGATCACTCTTTCCTAGGCAAAGCCGTGCAGGGAGTCTTCATAGGTCTGAGATGAACCGTGGAATCCCCATTCTTTAAAAAGCTTCAGAGTATATCACATCGGCTGAGCTCCCAGTGTCAACCAAAATGCGATATACTTTACGATTTGCTATAGTCATGGTGACTACTAGGGCATCGTCATGCGGGTGCTGAATCGCGCGCATCTTCTTCCGTGAAGGTCAGGGTGCACGGACTGACTCGAAGTTCTTTACTGGGTCGCTCTGTTAGATGGATGTAATGTTCTGGCTCAGATTTTCAAGAATGAGCCTTTCGCGCCCTATTTGAATCTCCTCCACCTGACGAGCCCCCAAATATGATACGTATTTTGGTGGGCTCTTCCGTGGCATTGTTTGGCCGTTCTCGTTCTCTTTCTTCTTTCCGTGCGACTTTTCCTTCCTTGGTGTACCGACGCAGACATCCCTTTCAGATAAGGGTTTTGATCTCATCCTTGAGATCTACACAGTCATCTGTATTGTGGCCATGGTCTCGGTGGAAGCTGCAATACTTGAGCTTGTCTCGTGATCTGGATCGGCTCTCATGGAAACAGGCCAATTCAGCAGCTTCTCTCCACGGATGTCTAGTAAAATCTGTTCGGCAGACGTGTTAAGGGGGGTGTAGGAGCGAAATTTTTCCTATGGTCTTCTGTTCAGACAACGATCACGAGGAGCACGGTCCTCAGTCCCTTTGTAGACGTCTGAGATTCCTCGTTCTTAGGCCTCTTCCTCTTACCATTCGGCTCAATCACCTGGATACTTTTGCTAGCATTGGTGAATTCTTCCGCGTTGGTATATTTTTGTGCCCTGGCAATAAGTTCGGCCAGGGTTTTTGACGGGTTCTTCCTGATGGAGAATGTAAACTTCCCCTCTTTTAGGCCACTGAACATGGCGGCAAACACCATTTTGTCGTCGTAGTCTTCTACCAACAACACTTCCTCGTTGAAACGAGCCATGTAGTCTTTTAGCGATTCCTTCTGCCCTTGCTTGATGGCTAGCAGGTGAGTGTTGGGCTTTCGACTTCTCTTACCGCTAATGAATTGGGTAAGAAATAGTCGGCTCAACTCTACGAAGGAACCGATGGAGTTTGGTTTGAGCTGTCGGTACCAACTCCGAGCGAATCCAGTAAGTGTGATCGAGAACCCTCGGCACATCATTGCATCCGTCGCTATCTGGATCTGCATCCAGGAGCGGTAGGCTTCTACGTGCTCAGACGGATCCTTGGACCCAGAATATTGGATGACGGGAGGTATCCGGAACATCGGAGGCATCACCTCACTCATTATTTCCGAGGCGAAGGGAGGTTTGATCTCTTCCATCATTGCCTGAATGGCGGTGGGAACTGACGTCGGTTGCTACTTCTTTTTCAGAGCTAAGAACTTGTTGTTGAGCTCTTCGAACCGCTTCTCCCACGGGTCTTTATTTTCAGCTATGATTTCCTGGGTATTTTCTATCTCCGAAGTTTTCCTTTCCCTCCGCCGTTCCAGCCGATGACGGAGATCTGTCGGTGGCAGGGCTAAAGTAACCGAGGCATTGGTCGGAGCTCGCGTTGCAGTGTTCCGGGCCGAGGTTCGGATTTGGGTCGGGAGAGGATACTGACCCGATACGAGCACCTGGGGATGCTGGGGTGCCTCGGGCCTCACACTCCTTGACACGTAGTGATCTTCCACAACTGGGCCGACTGGTTTAGGGACAAGATTTTCTTGAGCCGGATGTAATCGCGGCTCTTGTTGCTATTTCATCCTGTTCACTTCGTCGCGTAAGGCTTGTATCTCACCTTGCATGGCTCGATATTTACTCGCCCGATTGCGAGATCGCTGAGAAGGTCCCGGGGCCAATTCCACATGGAGTAGTGAGGAGGAGCGAGCTTGCTCATTCGGCGCTGGTTCCACAGCTACTGCTTTCTTCTTTCCTCTAGCTATTACACTTTGAGAATAGGAACCTGACTTTTTGTATTAGATTCCCACAGACGGCGCCAAAAATGTTGAGGTCAAAATCTGGATCACCCTTCACTCCTCGGATGGACCCTGGTCCTGCACAAAAGGTGATCAAAGGAGACCCTGACTAAGCCGGGGGACCCTCCGATGCCTAAGTCAGGTCAAGGGAATAGAGGTCTAAGTTGAAAGGTAGAGGGAGAGTGCAAGATATTGCGTACCTGTAGCAATGGTGTCTTCGTGTATTTATATCTGACTGTATGATAATCTGTGTCCGTTAATCACAGCACGATTCCCTCAATCAGGGAGATTTTCAGATCATGGAGATACTGTACGCAATCCAAGGATCATGTACCATATCATGCGTATCTGCGAGCGAAGTAACCAGCCACGTTCACTTATGGTAGTTTCTAAGTTCAGTTTGAGGAGCGCCCGCCTCGGAGTATGGAGTCGGCTCGGAGTCGGCTCGGTCCTTCAAGCAAGCAAGGACTCAATCAAAGTGGTTATAGGTCTTCGTAGATCTTTGTCGGATAATGTCCTGCTCTCAGAATTTGAGCCGAGCTATTAGTTCTTCATCCGATCGGATCAACATGTCATTAGGCTTCGGAATTACAAGGGGCTCGGATCTTCCCATAACAGTATCTATTACAAAATTGCCTTTGCAAATGCTAATGGATGGACTCGGGTTGGGCTGATAAGCTGTAATACATGGTTTGAATCTGGCCCAACTGAGAAACGGGTCTGAATTTTGAGCATGGGTGCATTCCCAGGGCCTAATACTCCAACCCAGCTCATTGACCAGTCCAAAAAGAAAAAAAGAAGGTATGTTGAACTATTAAATCTTTAATTTGTGGACACTTATTTGTTGAATTGGGGCTATTGAATATTTCATTTTTAACCTCCAATAAATGACCAATCTTATTGTCTAATGACAAAATAAGTATAATTTTTGGTTTGTTAAACATCTAAGATGGAGGACGTAATTTATATGGTTTAGTTTGAATTACTTGTATGATTGTGTATGGAATTTCTAATTTCTAAGTGCTTATATATTATCCAATCATAATCTACCAAAGTAAACTTCAAGCATCCAACGACCTGTTTTAGTTGGGTAATAAGAGGAGAGTCATTTTGTGTGGTGCCCACCGGAAAGTGTAGATTGTACATGACCGGTTCTTATTAACAAAGATTCAGGGGCATGACCCACTTTTTGAAAAAAAGAATAGGGAGTAATTTGATCTTTGGCAATGCATGATCCTCCGGAGACACTTGCAATTATACAGCTGAAATCTACTAGAGACTTTTTCAGAAAAATTGCAATAAAGTTTAGATTTTACCAAACAGTGCCTTGAGGTGCTAAAATTTTCTCATAGTACTTTAAGAAAGGAAATTATGTAGAGATTTTTACCCGGATATTCCTTAAAATTACTAATTTTCAAAAACCAAAAAAATAAAATAAAATCCTTTAGCTTAAATGTTTATGAAAGCGAGCTTTCAAACCTAGGAACGAGGGGACGCAGATTGCGTCCTACCCCGGCCCCTCTCCAGCTGGGAACGGCCAGCAGCTTTGAGTGACCACCATGATGTATGGTTCTTATACACACTGTCCATCTAGTTTTTTGTATAATTTTAGGGGTTAATATCAAAAATAAGGCAGATACAAGGCTCAAGTAGGCCACACCACGGGAAGCAGCGGTGATAATGATTCTCACCATTGAAACTTTTCTAAGTGCCCACTGTGATGTTTATTTTCCATCCAACATATTCATAAAGTTACATAACCCGGGATGAAGAGAAAACACAAATATCCATTCCATCCAAAACTTCTGTGGCCCCCAAGAAGTTTTCAACGGTGAGAGTTTAATCCCCATTGTGTAATATCTTGAGACTGCCTCATTTTAGGATTTGTAACAAAAATTACACGTAAAAATTGATGGACGGTGTGGATAAGACCCATACATCACGGTGGCCAATCAAAGCTACTACCCATTCCCAGCTGGAGACGCGCGGTGGGGTATGACGCAATCCGCGTCGAGAATGAGGTTCAAGAGACGTATTTATTATTTTTTAAATTTAAAAATGGAGAGGAAACCTTAAGCACCTTCAAAAGAGGTTCCAACCCGGACGTGAATTACCTACTGAAACGAAGTCACCAAGGTCTGTGGATCCCATCATAACGTATATGTTACGTCGACGCGGTCCATTCATTTGGATTGATCATTTTAGGGCATGAGCCAAACAATGAGGCAGTTCCAAAGCTTAAGTAGACCCCACCACAAAAAAAATAAACAAGTGGCATTGAACGCCTACCTTTGAAAATTTCTTAGGGTCTATGGAAGTATTTGATCAAGTTGATATTTCTATTTTCCCTTCATCCATGTCTGTGTTGACTTATGAACAAGTTCCATATCAAATAAACATCATAGTGGGCTCTAAAAAGGTTTCAACTGTGGTTGTTGTTGCCCCCACTATTTTCTATGGTGGGGTCCACTTGAGCTTTGAATCTGCCTCATTATTTGGTTCATGCTCCAAAATAATCTCTCCAAATGGATAAACGGTGTAGATTGAACATATACATCATGGTGGGCCCCACAACTTGGTGACGTCACTTTAGTAGCCAAACTTCCTGGCCGTAATTCCGCATACTTCCAACCCAAGCTCAACGGTAGGGCCATTCATGAGTCGAGCTAGCTCGAAAAACTTGCTCGACTCGGCTTGAATGGCTCGGGCCGAGTCAAGCTAATTATTTGAAACTCGAGTTGAGTTCGAGCTGAGTTCGACCAAGGGGCATTTCAACTTGACTCAAACTCGACTTGACTCAACTTGATTAATAAATATTATATATATATATATATATATATATATATATATATATATATATATATATATATATATATATATATATATATATATATCTATCTATATATATAATATATAATATAATATAATTAATAAGTTTTAAGTTTTAACTTTAAAAAAAAAAAAACAAATCCTAGAGTCTCTACCTGACCACGCGCACACCCCTTTCCCTTTCACTTTCCCTTTCTTCTCTTTCTCTACCTGCTGTCAGCCGCACGCCAGCCCTGACAACCACCACCAGTTTTCATTTCAGCTCAACAATAGTATGATTTCAATCTCTTGAGATATACTTCTTAGACGAGAAACCCAAGAAATCCGAGATGGGTTCTTTTCAGAATTGTTAAAGTTTCAAGAAAATCAAATGATCTGATTGGCTAGAGCTCTTTACTTGGATTTCTGATCTATGTTCTGCTTTGTTTCTTTTTTAGTACTTGGATTTCTGTTGGTGGAAGAAGATAAAAAATAGATACGTTCTTACAGGTTTCCTCATCCGATTGAAGCTTTGTTTGGTTTTTTCATCGGGTTTTGGTTTAATTTTCCTAAGATTTTTGAATTTTTTATCAATGGAGGAGGTTCAATAACAGAATCCATTACTCTCTCACCCAACAAGCTCGAGCTCGACTCGAACTCGACTCGATAGCTTTAGCAAACAAGCCAAGCTTCAATGTTGAGCTCGAGGCTGAGCTCGAACTTGAGTACAACATGGACAAGGCGAGCCGAGCTTGACCCACCTCAACTTGAGTTGGCTTGATGCCCACCTCTACTCAACCGGACGTGGATTACATAGGAAGTGATGTCACCAAGTTCTATGGACCCCACTATGATGTATGTGTCGTATCCACGACGTCCATTCATTTAGATATATTATTTTAAGGCATGACCCAGAGAATGAGGCAGATCCAAAGCTTTAGTGGACCCCACCAAAAAAAACAGCCGGAAGATTGATGCCCATCGTTGAAACCTTCCCAAGGCCCACCATGATGTTTTTTCGAAATCCAACTTGTTCAAAAGTTAACAAAGACATTAAAGAAGGGAAAACACAAATATCAGCTTGATATAAAACTTTTGTGGACTTTAGAAGTTTTCAACGGCGGTGTCACTCTCCCCACTGTTTCTTTGGTGGGGTCCACTGGAGCTTTGGATGTGACTCATTCTTTGGATCTTACACTAAAATGATCTCTCCAGATGGATGGACGGTGTGGATACAAAACATACATCATGGTGGGGCCTACAGATCTTGGTGACGTTACTTCAATAGCAGTCTCGCTCCTCAACTTGTTAGTAGCCAATCCGCGCCCAAGCTCAACGGCAGACAATCCATGGGCTCGAGTGCAAAAAGCAACTTAGCTAAGTGCACACCCATCTACCATAAAGCTCGTGTGCACACCATACATGTTTCTGCTTGAGATCTAATCCAATCATCAAGCTAGTCTGACATTGTACACGTTTTTCAAAAATAGAATTTTGGTTCAATCAACAGTGTGCCCCAATATTAAAAACAGGCAGACCCATTAGTAAAAACTTCAGTTGTAGCCATAAACTGTTTTTGCAAACTGATTCTTAGACTAATTAAGCATCAATATAGTGATAGATGAATTGGATCTCAAACTTACCATGTTGGCACGTGGGTGTACACAAACATGAAGTGTTTTTTTTTTTTTTTTTTTTTCACTTTAAATATCAAAGAGTTATTATCTTTCAATTGGGGCATCACACATTCACTTGTTGTCAATAGATCAGCTTTCCGATCACTAGATAATGTCCCACACATCCACATAGGTCCTAGTGAGGGGACGCTATTTGGCCTGTGATCCCAACATCAGCCAGCTAACTGGTGTCACGGGGTCTTGGGTCTCACAAAGATGTATGCGTTTTGTCCACACTATCTACCCATTTTTCCAACTCATTTTAGGGGACCATTAAAAAAAATAAGCAGATTATAATATCAGGTGGACCACATTTCAAGAAAGCAGTGCTGATTGAATGTCCACCATTGTAAACTTCTTTAATGTTTATTTGCCATCCTACTTGTTGATAAGGTCACACAAACTTGGCTGAAGGGAAAACACAAATATTAGCTTGATCCAAAACTTTCGACTCCAAAATGTTTTGAATGGTAAGTGTTCAATTCCTAACCTTTCTTGTGGTGTGGTCCACCTTAGATTTGGATCTGTCTCATTTTTAGGCTCTTGCTTAAAATGAGCTGGAAAATATATGAATGGTGTGGATAGAATACATACATCATGGTTGGCCCATGGATATTTGACACAAGCTAGCTCACTGGTGTTGGGTCAGCAGCCAAACTGTGTCACTGGTAATGGATCATCTAACAGATTCATAATTCCAACAAAATATATCATCCAACAGATTACGTAACTCTAACAAAATATAGGCTCACAAGGACACTCCTATTACTTCAACGGCCTCTGCCTCCATGTCTCAATTCTTGTGGTTGAGGGCTACTGGGGGCTCATGGAGATGCCATTGAGAAATTCATTTACTCCATTTTCGCAAGACCATATTAGGACGAGTCTAAAAATAAAGTGGATACAAAACTCATGTAAGTCATGTGACATGAAACAGCAAGATTGGATGCACACCATTGGAAATATTCGCGAGGTAACAAAATTTAATCACCACTATTTCCAGTGGTGTGGTCCATCCTAGATTTACTTCTGCTTCATTTTTTGGATCATGTCCTAAAATGAGTTGTGATAATGGATGGATGGTATGGATATAAGGTACATACATCACGGTGGGCTCCACAATCAGGGATAGCATGCCCATATTAATGAAAATGGTTGTCATCGAGGGCAAAATTGTCTTTTTGGCAAATAAGGCAGGGATTTCTTTAGAAATGGTTTTGTATGTTACGGTCACGAATGAGGGGCGCGGCTTAGGTACTTACCCCAGCCTGTTCGGAGCTCGGGATAGGTTGAAGCTCTTAGGGCTTTTCATTTTTCCATATATCATTTTAGAATTCTGGACCAAATATATGATATATTTAAGGCTCAAATTGGCCACATAGAGGGGATTAAATTTTTACCATTCAAAAATTCTTAGGGACCACAGAAGTTTTGGATCAAGATTATATTTGTTTTTTCACTTCATCCAGATGTATATGACCATATAAACAGGTTGGATGGAAAATAAATGACACATTGGACCCTAAGAAGGTTTCTATGGTGGTTGTCCTTTGTACTGCTTCTTCCTATGGTGTGTTCCTTATTTTTGGCCCAATATTCTAAAATGATATGGAAAAATGGATGGATGGTATGAATAAAATTCATACTTCATGGTGGCCCCACGGTAGCCCTCAAAGCCTTTGCCCATCCCGAGCTCCGAACATGTGGGGGTAGTACCTGATCCGTTGAGAAGGTTGTCTTTGTGTTTTATATGAAGCATGTAAAAACCGCAGCTCTGAGGCCACTATGTCGTGTGAACTATCCATCAGGTTCACTCTTCAGTACCAGGCCTTAGGTAAAAAGGCAGCCAAATTTTAGATGACCAACCAATAGGAAATTAATATAGGTGATTGACTATTAAAAACTTCTTATGGGCCACCCAAGTTTTGCATCAAACTGATATTTGTGTGGTCCCTTCATCTAGGCCTTTGTGACTTTATCAATAGTTTGGATAGCAAATACATGGCCTTGAAATGTTTTCAATGGTGAGTATTCAATCCCCATTGTTTCTTGTAGTTTGGTCCACCTAAGATTTGGCTTTGCTTCATTTTTTGGATCATGCCCAAAAAAGAGCCATCAAAATGGATGGACAGTGTGGGTATAAGGTATATACATTATGGTGGGCTCCATATTTAGGGATTATGTGCCCCAATCAATGAAATGAATTAGTCAACTAGGGTATGATTGTCTTTTTTTGAAAATTATGTTCAGATTTTTTAATAATAATTTTAAAGTACAACGAATTAAATGGACGTCCACGTTTTAAAATAAAGTGGGAAAAAGACTTTTTAATTCCCTTATCATGTAAAACTGAAGTCCACCTCCTCCGTCATGTTTACTCTGCAGTAATGCCGAAGGCCAAACAATCAGCCACATCTTAGATGGAACAAATCACAGGAAATAGTGGTGATTAAATGTTAAAAGCTTTTTATGGGCCACAAAAGTTTTGGATCAAATTAATGTTTGTGTGATTCCTTCATCGACGTCCATGTGACTTTTAAAAATTTTTTTATAACAAAAAAACATTTCGAGTGGCCCCTGAGAAGTTTTTAATGGTGGGTATTCAATCACCACTGTTTAATGTGGTGTGGTTTACCTAAGATTTGGCTTTGCATCTTTTTTAGAATCATAGCCTAAAATGACTTGTCAAAACGGATGGATGAATGTATGGTACATGCATCATGGTGGGCCCCACAGTCAGGAATATTGTGCTCAACTTAATTAAAATAGTAGTAAATTAGGGTAGGATTGTCGTTTTGCAGATTTGGTAGGGAGTTTTTTGAAAGTAGTTTTAAAGTATGGTTACTAATGAAAAGTAGGTCCGCATGTTTTATAATAAGCTGGTAAAAATTGGAAATTTTTAAGGCTATTATGTGATAAAAGTGAAATCTACTCCGTTCATTAGACTGATCACTCCTGAAAATCAGCCAAATCTCAAATGAATCATTAAAAAGTTCTTATGAGCCACAAAAGTTTTGGATCAAACTGATATTTTGTGGTCCGTTCATCCAATTCTTTACTTTATCAATAGTTTGGATGGCAAAACGATTCCGGTGGCCCTGAAGTTTTTAATGGTGGGTATTTAATAACTATTGTTTCCTGTAGTTTGGTCCACCTAAGATTTGTCTCTAGTTCATTTTTTGAGATCACGCCAGGGTTGTCAAAAAGGATGGATGAAGTGGATGCTAGGTACATGCATTATGGTGGCCCCACAGTCCGTGATCACGGACCCAAATCAACAAAAATAGAAGTCAATTGGATTAGGATTGTCTTTTTGGCAGATTTGTTGGGATTCTCTATTAAAAATTAATAATTTTAAATTACGGCCAATGAATCCGTGTGTTCTATACAAGCACGTAAAAGGCCCAATTCCTTTCAAGCCATTATGCCTTAAAAGTGAAATCCACTCTGTTCATCAGTTTCACTCTCCTTTGTACTTAGTGCAAAGGCCAGAAATTTGCCAAATCTAAGACTCATATGGGTGACACTAAAGAGAACAATGGAAAAATTTTACTAGCCTTACGTTTGTTGTGGGGCCACGTGGTGTTCATGTTTTACTAAAACCGTTCATCATATCCAACTTTCCGAGAAATGAAAGATAGAAAATCAGCATGTTCCAGAACCCAGGCTGTCCACGGTGCCCAAGGTTGAGGGTTATATGGCATCATTAAATTTGGGAGATTGGAGGGGATATCAAATCCAGTGTGTTTGGCACCATAAAGTGATTGGGTTTCAAATCCCTTCAAAAAGGATTGAAATCCAAGGTGAAATTTGGATTATATCTAAAATTATCTTAAGAGTCTTAGGTTTAACATGTGTATTAGTAGGGTACTAAATCTATTTACACCCTGATACATAGCTCAACTGGTAGACTGAGTGGATATACCTCGTTTCAACACTTGAGGTCTTGGTATCCGTCCCTAGTGGAGGTGGCTAACAGTGCATGTACTGACAGTTGGTGTGTACTAACAAGCTAACAAATAAATAAATAAATAAATAAATAAATAATAAAATCAGAAAAAAAAGGGTACTAATCTATTTGGCACATGGCCCACTGATGATATCCCAAATCAATCAAATTATCAATTGTATCTTACTAAATTATTTTTATAGGATGATCTGTGCAGTCCAAACATTGTCCATGTAAAATCAATGATTAAACATCATTAGTTAGTCACTCGGATGTAATCCTTTGCTTGTGGCCCATTCTAAACTTGAAATTTCATCTTTTTAGTTGTAATTTCACGAAGTGTAAATTTTGCATATAAAACATTATGGCCCCAAAAGCTAGAATATTCTTCTGCCCGTATAAAGAAAAGGACCTGAAAATCAACGCAGCTTGCTTTGATATTAAAATGATGTGTCACCTAATGAGACTAGAAGACAAAAACCAGACATAACCAAATTTCTTGTAAAACAGGCATCACATAAAAAAAATAATAATAAATAAATAAAGACAAACGCGGAATAGCTGCGATTGCAACCACCTATGTGGCTGGGCCTTGACTATGGGCCCACTGATGTGGCTGGGCCCTGAACGTAGGGCCCACCTAAATGTATTGCATATCCATTCTTTCAATCAGTTTTCCAACTTATTTTAGGGGATGTCCTAAAAAAAGTACCGGATACAAAATCTCAGGTGGACTACACAATAGGAAACAAGGTCCATGACCATTAAAAACTTGTGGACCACAAGTTTTAGATCAAACAGATATTTGTGTTTTTACATCGTCTGTGTGACTTCAAGG
This sequence comes from Magnolia officinalis, assembly GCA_021015155.1. Taxonomy (NCBI): domain Eukaryota; kingdom Viridiplantae; phylum Streptophyta; class Magnoliopsida; order Magnoliales; family Magnoliaceae; genus Magnolia; species Magnolia officinalis. Next base: position 17,509,064 of record JAJHSJ010000011.1, read on the forward strand.
AAGGCAGGGAGCCAAATAGCTAGATCTAATACTAAGGTGGGCCACTGCTCAAAACAAAGGGTGATTGAAAATCCAACGTACTGTTGATGCCTTTTTGTGGCCACATACATTTGGATCTAGTTAATTTTTTGGTTAGCTAAAAAGGCAGATAGTGGATTTCAAGAAAATATTCCAGTGGGTCCCACTAAACTTATAGAAAGTAATTACTGGATATGCTTCGCCAGATAAAAGGGTAAATCAGTGAAAACGGATCGATTAGCTGCTACCCAACAGTAACTAGTTAGTGGGTGTTACCCTTACCATGTGGGGGCACCTTGATGATTTTGTATTATATCAACATCGCCCATTTGGTTTTCAGCTTATTTAAAGACATTATACCAAAAAAAAATAAGTGGATCCAAATCTCTGATGGACCATACCACTAGAAAAAGTGGTGAATGACCATTAAAAGATTTTGCTGCAGTGGGCGTTGGGAAAGTTTTTAATGTGAGCGTTAAATCATCACTATTTCTTGTAGTGTAGTCCACTACATTTGTATATCCTTAATTTTTGGGACCATGTGTTAAAATGAGCCGTAAAAACCGATAGACAAAGTGGATATACAGTATATGATCAATGTGGGCCTACAACAAGATCCATTGAGTTGTTATCCGGTGACCCAAACTCTTTGGAGCTATCATATTTTGTAAAAGTGAAACCCAGTCAGTCCATCAGATTTGCTCCTCATACCGAGGCTATGGGACTAAAAATAAATAAAAATCAGCCAATATACACATCATTTCATCTGGGCCATACTAAATTTATTAAAGCTGTTCTTTAGACGCGACTCACCAGGATGAGAAGAAGATAAGAAAATAATAATAATAAATAAACAAAAATCAAGCTGTTTCAAAACAGACAATCGACGGTACAAGAAGTTGGAGGTTTTAGGCTTAACTTTTATGGATTGGATTTCACATTTGGAACATGATAAGCTCAAAGAGCCTGAATAGTTTAAGGTCTATATTAAAAGAGACAGATCTGATTAATTATATATACCAAGTTGCTTTTATTCCTAACAAACACTAACGTACAAGAAGAAAATGATACAATAAAGGCGTGTAATTTAAAAATATAAAAACTAGAAGGCAACAAAATTGTCATGAATGACGCCTGATATATATATATATTATATATATATAATATATATATATATATATATATATATATATATATATATATATATATATATATATATATATATATATATATATATATATAGTCAGTGTCGATGCCTGATTAAAAAAAGAAAAAGGGTTAGTGTAACGAAAGAGGACACCAATTTCCTGCTAAATCCTTTTCTGTGAAGTTACTACGGTGGGACCGTAGGTGAGGATCACAATCGTAAATGAGATCATTTTAGGACATGCGACCAAATATGGGGTGAATCGAAACCCCAAGTGAGCTATGTGAGAGTGAAAACATGAGAAAGAGTTTCCTACGGTTGAAATCTTCCCAGGCTCCACCTTGTTATTTATATGCCATACAAACTGTTTATCACGTCATTTCAACTAAAATGAAGTGAATACATATATATATATATATATATATATATTATAACTTGATACGAAACTTTTGTGTCTCTACAAATATTTCAACAGTGGTCACTAAATCACCACTTTTCCTCCCATGCAGCCCACTTGAGTTTTGGATCCACCTAATTTTGGGTCGCATGTCCTAAAATAAGCTTGTAAAACATATGAACAGGTGGATTTCACACAAACATTATAGTAGGCTCCATCTATCATCCCAAAGCAGGGACTTCCAGCAAAAGGCTTTAGCAGGAAATCTAGGAACAATGGGAAGCGGATTGCCTAGTGAGCAACTCCTTACACTAAGCGTACTGAGTAAACTCTGTAAGGTCCACTGTAATTTATATATTTTATCCACTACTTTCATACATTTTATCAAATAATTTTAGGGCTTCAAGCCAAAAATGAAGAATAGCTCAAATGGACCACACCATTGAAAACAGTGTGGATTGAACTTCTACCATTGAAAAATTCTTAAGGATCACTGAAGTTTTGGATCAGGCTTATATTTATTTATTTTTATGTTCATCCATGTTTTTTGGATCTTATGAACAGGTTGGATGACAAATAAACATCACTGTACGGCCTAGCAAGTTTTCAACAGTGAAATCATTATTCCCACAGTTTCCTGTGGTATGGTCCACTTGAGCTTAGTGTATACTTCAATTTTAGTCTCAACCCTTTGAATGATCTGGAAAAACGTATGGACGGTATGGATAAACTACATACATCCACGGTGGCCCAACATAGTTTACTCAGTACGGTAAGAGCGTACTGAGTAACTCAGTACGCAATCCAATTTCGGTACAATGAAAGCACACAGGCGTTTATGAAAGCTAGCTTTAGCTTTCAAACCTAGGAGCAGGGGACGCGGATTGTGTCCGACCCCCGCCGTCCAGCTGGGAACGGGCAGCAGCTTTTAGTGACCACCGTGATGTATGGTTCTTATCCACACCGTCCATCCAGTTTTTCGTATAATTTTAGGGGTTAATATAAAAAATGAGACAGATACAAGGCTCAAGTGGACCACACCACAGGAAGCAGCGGTGATAATGATTCTCACCGTTGAAACTTTTCTAGTGCCCACCGTGATGTTTATTTTCCATCCAACCTATTCATAAAGTTACATAAGCCTGGATGAAGAAAAAACACAGATATCAGCTCCATCCAAAATTTCTATGGTCCCTAAGAAGTTTTCAACGGTAGGAGTTTAATCCCCATTGTGTAGTCTCTTGAGACTTGTATCCCCCTCATTTTTGGTTTTGTAACAAAAATTATACGAAAAAATTTATAGACGGTGTGGTTAAGACCCATACATCAAAGTGGCCACTCAAAACTGCTACCCGTCCCCAGCTGGAGACGGTGGGGTAGGACGCAATCCGCGTCGAGAATGAGGTTAAAGAGACGTATTTATTATTTTTTATATTTAAAAATGGAGAGGAAACCTTAAGCACCCTCAAAAGTGCGTACGTCACCAAGTTCTGTGGGCCACACTATGATGTATGTGTTATATCCACGCCGTCCATCCATTTTGAGATATCATTTTAAGTCATGAACGAAAAATTAAGGTAGATAAAAATCTGTACTGGACCTCACCACAGAAAACAGCACGGAGAGTGATTTCCACCGTTGAAGCTATTCTAAGGCCCACCATAATGTTTATTTTAAATCCAACCGGTTCAAAAGTTAAAAAAGACGTGCAATAAGAGAAAACACAAATATCAGCTTGATCTAAAACTTTTGTGGCCTTTAGAAGTTTTTAATGGTAAGCTTCACTCTCCCTACTGTTTTCTTTGCCGGGGTTCACTGGAGCTTTGAATTTAACTCGTTCTTTGGATAATGCCCTAAAATGATCTTTCCAAAGGATGGAAGGTGTAGATATAAAACATACATCATAATGGGGCCCACGGAACTTGGTGACTTCACTTCGGCAGCGAGTCTGGCTACTCAACCTGTCGCTAATACCCGCCCGACCTGAATTACCTACTGACCTCGTCAGTAGCAAATTTTGGCTACCGAAGCGTCACCAAGTTCCGTGGATTCCATAGTGACATATATGTTACATCCACGTGGTCCATTCATTTGGATTGATCATTTTAGGGCATAAGCCAAATAATGAGGCAGATTCAAATCTTAAATAGACCCCACCAAAAAGAAAAAATCAGAAAAAAAAAAAAAAAAAAAAGGTTAGAATTGAATGCCTACCATTGAAAATTTCATAGGGTATGTAGAAGTATTTGATTAAGCTGATATTTCTATTTTCCCTTCATTCATCGTGTCTGTGTTGACTTATGAACAAGTTTGATATCAAATAAACATCATACTGGGCCTTAGAAAGTTTCAATGGTAGTTGTTGTTGTCCACTTGAACTTTGAATCTGCCTCATTATTTGGTTCATGCTCTAAAATAATCTCTCCAAATTGATAAACAGTGTGGATTGAACATATACATCATGGTGGGCCCCACAACTTGGTGACATCACTTCTGTAGTGAAACTTTCCGCGTTCTTCCAACCCAAGCTCAAAGGCAGACATTCCATGGGCTCGAGTGCCCATGTGCTGTGTGGAGAAAAAAGAACCGTTAACTTAGTTAAGTGTACACCCATCTACCATAAAGCTCATGTGCAGCATGCACACCTACATGTTTCTGCATGAGATCTAATCTATTCATCAAGCTAGTCTAACATTGTACACGTTTTTCAAAAATAAAATTTTGGTTCAATCAACCGTGTGCCTCAGTATTAAAAACAGGCAGACCCATTAGTAAAAACTTCATTTGTAGCCATAAATAGTTTTCGCAAACTGATTCTTAGACTAAGCATCTATATAGTGATAGATGAATTGGATCTCAAACCTACCATGTTGCATGTGGGTGTATATAAACATGAAGTGTTTTGTTTTTTTTTTACTTTAAATATCAAAGAATTATTATCTTTCAATCGTGGCATTACACATTCACTTGGAGTCAATAGATCAGCTTTCAGATCACTAGATAATGACCCACACATCCACATAGGTCCTAGTGAAGGGACGCGGTTTGGCCTGCGACCCCAACACCAGCCTCACCAAGATGTATGCATTTTATCCACACCGTCCACCCAATTTTCCAACTCATTTTAGGGGACCAATAAAAAAAAAATGAGCATATCCTAATCTCAAGTGAACCACATTTCAGGAAAGCAATGTTGATTGAATGTCCACCATTGAAAACTTCTATAATGTTTATTTGTCACCGTACTTATTGATAAGGTCACACAAACTTGGATGAAGGGAAAACACAAATATTAGATTGATCCAAAACTTTTGACTCCAAAATGTTTTCAATGGTAAGCCTTTCAATTCCCAACCTTTCTTGTGGTGTGGTCCATCTTAGATTTGGATGTGTACGTCTCATTTTCAGGCTCTTGCTTAAAATGGGCTGAAAAATATATGGATGATGTGGATAGAATATATACATCATGGTGGGGCCCATGGAGATTTGACACAAGCTAGCTCACTGGTGTTGGGGTCAGCAGCCAAATTAACGGTGTCACTAATGATGGATCATCCAACCGATTAGGTAATTCTAGCAAAATATAGGATCACAAAGATCCCCCTATTACTTCAATGGATGCAGATGGCCTATACCTCGGTGTCTCAGCTCTTGTGGTTGAAAGCTATTGGGGGCTCATAGAGATGCCATTGAGAAATTCATTTACTCCATCAGTTCGCAAGACCATATTAGGACAAGAGTCTAAAAATAAAGCAGATACCAAAACTCAAAGTCATATGACACGAAACAGCAGGATTGAATGCACACCATTGGAAACATTTTGGAGGTAACAAAATTTAATCACCACTATTTCCAGTGGTGTGGTCCACCTTAGATTTAGTTCTGCTTCACTTTTTGAATCATGTCCTAAAATGAGTCGTGATAATGGATGGATGGTGTGGATGTAAGGTACATACATCACGGTTTGCTCCACAATCAAAGATGGCATGCCCATATTAATGAAAATGATGGTCATCTAGGGCAAAATTGTCTTTTTGGCAAATAAGGCAGGGATTTCTTTAGAAATATCACCGTCACGAATGAGGGGCCCGGATTAGGAACTACCCCCGCCTGTTTGGAGCTCGGGACAGGCAGGGCTCTGTGGGCTATTGTGCTGCCACCGTGATGTATGACATTTATCCACACCGTCCATTCATTTTTCAATATCATTTTAGAATTCTGGACTAAATATATGACATATTGAAGTCTCAAATGGACCACATAGTGAGGATTAAATTTTTACCATTAAAAAATTCTTAGGGACCACAAAAGTTTTGGATCAAGATTATATTTGTTTTTTCACTTCATCCATGTGTATATGACCATATAAACAGGTTGGATGGAAATAAACGGCACGGTGAACCCTAAGAAGGTTTCAATGGTGGTTGTCTTTTGTACCTCTTCGTCTTATGTGTGTTTCACTTGAGATTTGGATCTGCCTTATTTTTAGCCCAATATTCTAAAATGATATGGAAAAATGGATGGATGTTATGGATAAAAATCATACATCATGGTGGCCCCACAGTAGCCCTAAGAGCATATGCCTGTCCGGAGCTCCGAGCAGGCGGGGGTAGTACCTAATCCGTTGAGAAGGTTGTCTCTGTGTTTTTATACTAAGCATGTAAAAACCGCAGCTCTGAGGCGACTATGCGGTGTGAACACCACTATGCGGTGTGAACTATCCATCAGGTTCACCACTATGCGGTGTGAACTATCCATTAGGTTCACTCTTCAGTACCAGGCCTTAGGTAAAATGTCAGCCAAATTTTAGATAGACCAAACAATAGGAAATATAGGTGATTGACCATTAAAAACTTCTTATTGGCCACCTAAGTTTTGCATCAAACTGTTAATTGTGTGGTCCCTTCATCTAGACCTATGTGACTTTATCAATAGTTTGGATGGCAACTACATCTTATGGCCTTGATTTGTTTTCAAAGGTGAGTGATCAATCCCCACTGTTTCTTGTAGTTTGGTCCACCTAAGATTTGGCTTTGCTTCATTTTTTAGATCATGCCCAAAAAAGAGCCATCAAAATGGATGGATAGTGTAGGTATAAGGTATATACATTATGGTGGGATTTTTTTTAATAATAATTTTAAAGTACAGTGAATTAAATGGACGTCGCGTTTTAAAATAAAGTGGGAAAAAGATGCAAGCTTCTTAATTCCATTATCAGGTAAAGGGATTTTGATCGTACTAACGTCGAAGTTTGGGCAAATTACCTAACAAGATTCAACCTTTCAAATATCCTAAGAGTGCCCCTCCGCCAAGCTTCCGTAAATTACTTGGACCAAAATGCCCTTGTCCTTGGTTCAAAAATTGTATGGTTTTGTAGGGAATACGAAGTTACGTCGTATTTAATGCCAAGAAAGTGATGCATACGGAACTCTTTTTTGCGAGTGGGCAAGGACCAAACTAGTGGAGCCCATATAGATATTTGTGTGTAATCCATGCCGCCCATCCTTTTTGTCGTGTCATTTTAGGGCTAGGGCCCAAATATCAGCCTTAGCTCACTGTAATGCTTGTTAGAAGTGGACACTACCTAAGTCAGGTTTTTTTGGGCCCACGGTGAGCAGGCCGACAAGGTGGATGGAACAGATCACCCTATTGTGGCCCTATCAGCCTAATCTAGCGCTCACATGGGCGAGAAAATAGAAAATAATGGTGGGCTACATTGATGTATGTGTATAATTCATGCCGCCCATCCTTTTTGGGCCACGACGAGTTGACAGACAGCAGTTACCACATGGAATGGATTATGGACTTACCCCATTGTGGGCCTTAGGCTATTGTACCAATGACTATCCTTTCATTTGGTAGTAAAGGAAGTGAACATGCAACAACTGCGACCCATATAACATGACAACCATGACCCATATAACATGATAACTACGATCCATGACAACCATGAGCCAAGTAACATGACAAACACGATCCAGGCAACATGACAACCACGACCCATATAACATGGCAACTACGACCCATGCAAACCACGACCCATATAACATGACAACCACGACCCTTATAACATGACGACCATGATCCATGACAACTACGACCCACATAACATGACAACCACGACCTATATAACATGACAACTACGACTCATATATACATGGGATATTCGATATCTATGTATGTCATGCACTAACTTTGATGGACGGTAAGGATTTTATGTGCAAGTCACGCCATCCTCATGCATATATAGCCAAATGGGACGTAGTTGGTATATGAGTTATAGTTATCATGCTATATGGGTCATGGTTGTCATGTTATATGGGTTGCGGTTGTCATTTCCTGCTCCCAGATTGCATCACAACAACGAATCATACCTCATGACAACCACGACCCTTACCACATGACAACCACGACCATCGTGGTTGTCATGTTATATGGGTTGTGGTTGTCATTTCCTGCTCCTAGATTGCATCACAACCATGACCCATACCTCATGACAACCACGACCCTTACTACATCACAACCACGACCCTCGTGGTTGTCATGTTATATGGGTCGTGGTTCTGATTTCCTGCTCCCAGATTGCATCACAACCACGACCCTTACCTCATGACAACCACGACTTTTACCACATTACAACCACGACCCTTGTGGTTGTTATATTATATGGATCGTGGTTCTAATTTCCTGCTCCCAGATTGCATCACAGCAACGACCCTTACCTCATGACAACCACAACCCTTACCACATTACAATCATGACCCTCGTGGTTGTTATGTTATATAGGTCGTGGTTTTGATTTCCTGCTCCCACATTGTATCATAACCACGACTCATACATGCACATAAGATCCTTATCGTCCATCAAGGTTAGAAAAGTAACGTGCCCATCTATATGGGTCGTGATTGTCATGAGGTAAGGGTCGTGGTTGTTATGTTCTATGGGTCATGGTTGTCATGTTATATGGGTGATGGTTATCATGTTATATGGGTTGTAGTTGTTGTCATGTCATATGGGTTGTAGTTGTCATGGATCGTGGTTGTCACGTTCTACGGGTGTGGTTGTCATGTTATATGGGTCGTGTTTTGCATGTGTCGTAGTTGCCATGTTATATGGGTCATGAATTGTCATGTTGCCTGGATCGTGGTTGTGGTTTTCAACGTGTTCACTTCCTTTTTTTTTTATCAAACCATTGGTATTATAACTTAAGGCCCACAATGGGGTGATCCGATCCATCCACCTTGTCGGCTAGCTCGCTATGGTCCCAAAAAGTCCTGACTTGGGCAGTATCCACTTCTATCCACCTTGTCGGCTGATATTTGAGCCTTACCACTAAAATGATACGACAAAAAGGATAGGCGACATAGATTATGGACGGCATGGATGCCTTACTTCTAAAATGACACGGCATGGATTATGGACGGCATGGATGAAACACATACATTATGGTGGAGCCCACAGAGCACCGAGCACCAGCTATTGGCTAGTGGTAGGGGGAGTAGCCAATCCGTCACTTTCTCGGGAGAGTAGCCATTCCATCACTCAAGGACCGTATGACTTTTGAACCAAGGACAAGGGCATTTTGGTCCAAGTAATTTACGGAAGCTTGGCAGAGGACCACTCTTAAGATATTTGAAAGGTTGAATCTCATTAGGTAATTTGCCCAAAAATCGAGGTCAGTACAGTTAAAATCCCTCGTGTAAAACTGAAGTCCACCTCCCCGGTCATGTTTACTCGGCAGTACTGCCAAAGGCCAAACAATCAGCCACATCTTAGATGGAACAAATCACAGGAAATAGCGGTGATTAAATGTTAAAAACTTTTTATGGGTCACAAAAGTTTTGGATCAAATTAATGTTTGTGTGATTCCTTCATCGAGGTCTATGTGACTTTATAAATTTTTGTATAACAAAAAAACATTCGAGTGGCCCCTGAGAAGTTTTTAATGGTCCACGGTTTAAAGTGGTGTGGTCTACCTAAGATTTGGCTTTGCATCTTTTTTGGAATCATGGCCTAAAATGAGTTGTCAAAACAGATGGATGAATATATGGTACATGCATCATGGTGGGCCCCACAGTCAGGTATCGTGTGTGATGAGTTTTTTTAACCCATCTTCGACCGGTCGTGAGCCTTGCTCGACTGGTCGAAGGCTGATGGTCGACCAGTGTTCACTCCCCAAGTATAGGGTTATGATGTAGTAATAAACTCGGTAAGACCGAGGTCGAATCCACAGGGATTGAAACCTGTACGTAATCTGAAAATAACCAGATCTAGAACTAGGCTAAGATGAAATATAAACCAATTGTGATTTGAGAAATAATGGTGAAATATTAATCTAAACTTAAAAGAATTCAGAGAAGGGAAACTAGGGATTTAGAGGATCCACTTGTAGAGATCAGGGAAATCTTATGCCTGTATCACGAATTATGGAAATTTACTGAACTGCCATTGATATAGTTTTCAAGAGATGAAAGACATATGAATTAGGAAGGATTCCATCACAAAGCCATGCCTATGGGACAAAGCAAACAATGAAATTAAACAAATTCAACAGCCAATCTGAGTGCTATGAGGGTTAGGAAAGGTACCGTCATTCGGACATGCCCATGAGACGATGGTGAACAACAGGGCTTCCTGATGTCATAAACATAAAAAGGAGAAGGAAACACTCAAAGCCATCGCAGATCTATTGTAATTTCAGTCACAACAAACCATTAAAAACTGAAAATATTCCCTTAATAATCAACTAAAATCAACTTCAATTCATAAATTAAATTACAAGCATAAGATAGAATCTCCCATCTCACTACAAGCTTCACCTCTTAGCCGTAGCTAAGGGGTTTTAGCCTGACATGGATGGATTAATCTCCATATGATCCATCAGGAAAAACACAAAAAGAAAAAGAAAAGAAAAAGAAAGGAAATCAAGAAATCCAGAGAAATCAGTTCTTCCCTCTCTCCCTGTTCACGTGCCAGCCTCCAGTCGTCGATCCCCCCCCCCCCCCCGGCCTTTCTTCTCTCTCTTAGATAAAAAAAAAAAAAAAAAAAAACAAAAGTGGGAGTGCGTAAGAAGTCACGCACTCCCTGTTGCAGCAGGAGACAACTGATGTTATGCTGATACTCTCTAGGGCCCAATCTTGGATACAAAAAGGGAATCCACTCCGTTCACTAGCTTCTCCTCGAAATATAAAGGGAGACAACCGGTTTTGGCTGTCAGTCGATGCAGCTCAGGGAAGAATTCATTTCGCCGTCCATCCTTCTGTTGATCACGATTAACACATGCTCGTACGCATGGAGAGAAAAGGAAACCTAGGCTTGAATGATAGGGGCCCTTAGGCTCCTAATGGATGGCCCTGATTAGGCCAATGGGCCCTGAATGGTGGCCCACTGAGATCAACTGCAGGCTCTGCTGCGAAACAGAGCCCACGTAGACGTGCGCTGCGATGGTCGGTGGGTCCCATATTGATAATGATGGAAAAATCCACACCGTCCATTGGTTCCAGGGGAAAAACCGTTCGGGAGGATGCTTTCTGGATTAGATTTGTCGTGGCCCACCAGAGTTCTTGTTCCACCGTCAGACCTGCGTTTAACGGCCAATATTTTTCAATAGGTTGCATGGGTTAAAACTGACACCTAGGAGAGGGTTTAGGCCATCCTACAGATCGAGTGAACGGCTCTGATCTTCCAGAAGAACGATGAGTGGGGCCCACAAGCAAGACCCGGCGTCGGCGCGAAGACGCTGTTGCGCTTTTTAGAATCTTTGAAATTTTATCGCTCAGCGTAACGCTGACCGATTTAGACGGTGCGGTGCAAGGCGAGTGCACTGGTGTTTCTAGGGATTAGTGTACACTCTTGATTATATATTCTACTAAAGTGGTCATGACTAAGGATACTCATTGTATCTTAGATTTAAGGGCATGGTGCAACCGTCGTTCATTAAGTACTCATGAGGTGGTGTTTGTCTCTAAATAGGCGGTGTTCAACCTAAAAGAGTTCACTGTTTAGCTGGAGTTAAACGGGGTGGGGTGGATGGTATTAATAGCATATAATTAGATGGTCCATGTAACGCCTCGAATTTTCGCAGCTTGAGTACATACTCGTCCTCGAGAATTCTGGGTGTTAGTGAAACGAATGGAAGAATACTTTATAATTGCACATTATTTTTTTAGATCACATTAATGAAGGTAACCATTCATGAGAATAAAACCAACCACATCTTAAATTTTATTCCATTTAAACATAAAAAATAAATTAACTGAACGTCAATAGCTCATCTAAGTGGGAGCTTATTACAAAAGTCCATATTGTTTTTACATGAAATGTAATTAAAACCAAACTAAAAGTTAAACATCATTGTTGTTATCCCTCATAACTCAAAATAATCCTCTTTAGGGAGGTCATCATTCGTATCTTCAACCTGTAAGTCACCTGCATTAACTGATGGGTTTAGTATCCAGGATGATAAAATCTACAGGGTAGTAGAATCTGTCAACCTGGACCAACACATCCTCAATTATCCCTCTTAGTATACAAACAGAGCGGTCAACAAGTTATAATATGGTTAAGGTGGGTTTTAGTTCACTTAAACCTAACTGCTTGTACACCGAGTAGAATCAGATTTACGCTCACTCCTAAGTCAAGAAGTACGTTCTCAATGCGGTAATTCCAAATTACACAAGCGACGGTTGGGCTACTGGGATCTTTGAATTTCTGTGGCATATCTTGCTTTAGGATGACACTCGTTTTCTCAGTTAAGAAGATTTTCTTTTGAATATTTTACCATCTTTTGGTCGTACACAAGTCTTTCAGAAATTTAGCATATGAAGGTATTTGCTTTACGACATCAAGTAGAGGAATATTGACCTTCACTTGTTTCAACACCTCTAGAATATCCTGAGAGTTAGAGAGAGGTTTTGGTGCAACCAACCATTGCGGAAATGGAGCAACTGGCTTGATTTAAAGTTCCGGTTCTAATTATTGTGGAGCAGTGCTAGGTCTATCATTATTATTCTCTTCCGGGTCCTTAGGCTTTTCTACCCTTACCGGAATAGATTTGTCAATTATTTTCTCACTCCTAAGAGTGGTGATAGACTTAGCTTGCTCCATCTAATTTAAAGAGCTTTGATCACTTATCTCATATTGTGGTTTGGGATTGGGGAAAGGTTGGACTAGAAGAATCCTTTTTTCTCCAATTGAATTTTTTGTCTCACGCCCTTGTATGGCCTTTAAAATGTCTTGAAGGGTTTGCAATATTCCTTGAGTGATAAGCTATTGGTTTTGAATATGTTTTAGAACCGGATCCTCTTGAGGTTTCACTTGATTTGGAATTTGATTAAAGTAACCTTGAGGAATAGCAGTTTGTCCATTCCTCCAACTAAGATTTGGATGAGTTCTCCAACTAACATTGTATGTATTAGAAGTGGGTCCATTGAAAGGCTTCTGGTAATTGTTTACAGCATTGGATTGCTCATTCAACACCTCTTGAAAGGCAGGTATTGTTGGACAATTTTTAGTTGTGTGAATGTTGCAAGCACAAATACCGCAAACAGTTTCCTTAACCTTATCCTTCTTTAATTACATGGCCTCGAATTTCCTTATGAGATTAGTCACTTTAGAATTGATATCATCGTCCCCTTTCAGGAGATACATTCCACCCCTCCCCTTGGATTGAGTTGGCCTAGACATAGTACTTGGTTTTGGGTACGTGTCCCATGATGTGCTTTTTTTCAGCAAGTCTATCTAAGTAGTCCCACACATCATCGACATTTTTATTCATGAATCCCCATTGCACATTGTCTCCACCAATTGTCGCATGAAAGATGACAGACCATCATAAAAAAAGTGTGTAATGTGCCACGTTTCAAATCCGTGTTGTGGGCATGAACTGACAAGATCCCTAAACCACACCCAACATTGGAAGAATGTTTTATCCTCCTTTTGGGCGAAGTTCATGATTGACTTTCTAAGGGTGTTCGTTTTATGATATGGAAAGAATTTCTTTATGAACTCCCTTATCATGTCATTCCATGTACCAATAGAACTGGGACGTAGTGAATGCAACCACATCTTAGCTTCCTCTTTCAAAGAAAATGGAAAGAGTTTCAGCTTGAATGTGTCCTCAGACACATTTGGAAAATATAAATAACTATGATCTCATCAAACTCTTTCAGGTGTAAGTATGGATCTTCTGACTCAAGCCCATGAAATTTAGGAAGGAGTTGGATCACCCCTGGCTTGATATCCATGTGTATTCACTGGAAAAACCATACATGAGGGCGTGCTCACCCCCGCCGGTTGTAAATAATCTCGTAAAGTACGAGGCAGAGGTACTTGATGTACCTCATTCTCATCTTGAATGTCCTCCACCCTAAGTTGGGGTAAAAGAGGTTGGTTTGCAGCCATCACTTCAATTAACTCTGTGAATCTCAAGAGGTATCTAATCCTACGATTAATAGTTAACCCCTCAACCAATCCTCATTCAATCAAGAGATATTAAGTGTTGTCACGGACCCACTTGGGCATGAAACACTCATAGCCCTCAATTCAGATTCTAAATTTAAACCTAAAAGAAAGAAAGGAAATAGAAATCTAGAAAGAAAGAAGAAAAGAGTTGGAAAGAAATTACCAAATTAGAAGTTCCTGAATTAAAAACCTACAAACAAAACAAAACAAGTCAGTTTCTAAAATAGAAAGTCTAAAATTAGAAAGTTCCTAAAAAATATAAAGTAAACTAGTTTCTAAAAAAGGAAAGTGTCTAGAAAGTTTCTAAAAAATAACTTAGGAAAGTTCTAAACTTAAAAATATAAAGAAAGTTAGTTTCTAAATTTAAAAGAAATTCTAAAATTAGAAAGTTTCTAAAATTAGAAAATAAAACCTAATCTAAAAATAGAAAAACTAGAAAATTAGAAAAAGATTACCAATTTAGAAAGTCTATACCAGGGTCATATAAAACAGGAAAGTTAGGTTAGTTTCTAAAAATCAAATAGAAAAACCCTAAACCTAGAAAAACCATAATCTTAACCTAATTCTAGAACTAGTTAATCTCAGAAAAAATGTAACCGTCAATCCCCGCAACGGCGCCAAAACTTGTTCACTACCCCAAGTATAGGGTTGTGATGTAGTAATAATCTCGATAAGACCGAGGTCGAATCCACAGGGACTGAACCTTGTACGTATTTTGAAAGTAACTCGAACTAGAACTAGGAGAATATGTAATCTAAATCAAGGAATTTTAAGGAAATAATGGTGAAATAATAGACTAAAACTTGTAAAATTCAAAGGTGGGGAATTAGGGTTTCCAAGGATCCACTTATAGAGATCAGGGAGATATATGCTTGATTCATAAACACAACTGGATTTAGAGTCTCATCTTCATCCAATTGGAAGATATAACCTTAAAGACTACTAAATCCGAACTTCCTTTGATCCAGTTTTCAAAAGATAATAGGTATGAGAATTAGAATTGATTCCATCACAAAACTATGCCCATGAGACATAGCAAACAACAGAATTTAACCAATCTGAAAGAGTTATGAACGTTAGGAAGGATTCCATCATCCAACCATGTCCATGAGACGATGGTGAACAACAGGGCTTCCTAACATCACAATCATAATAATGAGAGGAACATGCTCAAAGCTATCGCAAATCCATTGTAATTTCAGTCACAACAAACCATTAAAAACTGAAAACATTCCTTATAATCAAACTAGGATCAAAGTTGGTTCAGTTTAAAACATGAATCAAAGCATAGAAAACTTCCCATCACGCTACAAGCTTCGCCTCTTAGCCCTAGCTAAGAGGCTTAGCCTGTCATAGACATGATGAGGCTAGCATGAAAGAAGAAAAACAAAGAATAAAGAATGAAGAAGGAAGAAAACTTCCCAGCTAAAGCCAACCCACGCCCGTTCTCTCTCTCTTTCTCTCTCTTTTTCTCTCTTTCTGCTTCACATTCAAGATATCTCTCCCTCTCTCTCACGCTCTTCTACTTTTATAAGGACAAGGGATGGTGGAATGAAGTAGGTCGACTGGAGTCGGTGGCTGCAGCTTACGTAGCAACCGTGCGTGCGTAGCTTTTACGCATCTAGAAAATGCAAACCATAAGTCGTCTTGCGCTCGCCCAATAATTTGGTACAAGGGAGAACCTGTTGCAGGATCTGAGCTGTTCAGGCTCCTTGGTGATGGTTGGTTGTACCCTAGGAAGGTTTTTGACAGTTCAGATCAGCGAACCGTTCGTGATATTGATGATCGTGAAAATTCAGTTTTCCAGGACGCATGCTATGCAAAATTTCATGTGATGACGTGTTCGGTGGGCGCCACAATAATGTTTTCGGAGAAATCTATCCCGTCCATTGGATTCCTAGAGTGATTTCGGTCAGAAAGGAGTAGTTTTGGTCTAGTTTTCTGCTGTCCACTGTATCAAATCACCCCATCATTCATCCTGCGTTTGACGGCGATCTGCGTGTGTACACGTGCATGGGACCAAAAGGAGAGCATGGATGGGTCGTGGCCACTCTCTGGAGCGAATGAACGGTTCAGATCACTAAAATGGACGATCGTGATGGCCCACAACATGTCCCAGCGGACGTCCGTCCGCTGGCTGTGTAAAAACATTGGGTCGACCCGACTTTGACTAGGGTTTGGGTCTGGTGCATCTCGGTCATGCACATGCTGTGCACACACATCACGTGTGTGGGTCCCACAGTGATGTTTTTTATAAATTCGCTCTGTCCCTCCGTTTTTCATCCCATTTAAGGGTTGAGACCAAAATTGAAGCATATGCAAAGATTAGGTGTGCCTCAGATCGATGATTGATGGTCTGATCTGTCCATTGGGCCACTTCCACAGGGATCCAATGGCTGAATTTCGATGTGTACGGTTAATTTAGGGTCCTCATGCCAGATATAAAGTTTCGAGCCAAACAGATGGTGGGAACCCTGTGATCTTACATTCATGATGACTTTCAGGCCCCTTTAACGTTAAGCACTTGATTTTCTCAGATCTTTGGCATGTAAATTCTTCGATCTTGGTCCTCTAAGACCCGTCCCTTGCCTTGGTGATTCTTGAGTATTAAATCCATGCTTATAGCACCCTTTTTCAATCCAAGCTCTTAAATTCACCTTACAACAAAAACATGATTAAAATAGGACGTTAAACATTATCATGTTCATAAATTCAGGTAATAACTGGGTATAATATGCAATATTTGACCCTCAACAGTGACATATATACAACATGAGGATGGATGTATAGATGTTATGATATGCATGTCAAGTGGTATGATCGTCCACTTGCTTGGATTGGATATCCACCAAACCGAACTCCATACCTATTAGACATCCACTTAAGTAGGCATGGGCAATGTACCCGACACACATCCATCTAGGTAGGCATAAGGTAATAATTTCATATAGTACTCCATGAGTAGGCTTCCCCTAATGTCATAATTTGACAGTGAATATACTAGGTGTAACCATCCATGGAGATTACCCAATAATCCAAACACAAAGCGTGCATGCATTCTCCATGGATGCATGAAATGTATGCTTAATATCTATGCTTCATCATGTGAAATCAATGGATTTATCTCTCTTTGAGAGGAAACAGGAAAACCATGATATCAATGATTAACATGTTTCATATATTCAACATACATCAGAAATATATATATTGCAAGGTTTGTGATAACACAACAAATAGAACATGGCAATCACATCATACACATCATTCATAAAAATCATAACAATTACATTCTCTATCTTAGTATACAAGTATGAGACATGTTGAGTTGCACTCACCTATTTGCATTAGGGTTGAATCATTTCAGAAATCTGACACTTTGGAAATTATATTTCAAATCCCTATTAAGATGATTTATCATTCCATAATTCAATCACATTATTCTAATACATGGGGTACACTTTTGAATCAAAGCAAGGTGACCCAACATTAATCCATAAATTTAAATTTATAAACAACAGGGTCTGTTGATCGATGTAGTTGATCGATCGAGCCAGCTTGAGGGCCTTCGATCAATCGGCCATCAATTGATGAAAACTTAAATTTTCGGGTTAAGTCTTTGGTCACTTTTGATTCCTTCAATCGATCAAACACTGCTCATCGATCAATGGAAACAGACCAAATTAAATCATTTTACTCGTTGGACAGTTTTGGTCACTCTCAATCAGAACCCTCAATTGATCGAGATCACTTGATGAGAACCTCGATCGATTGAACCTGATCATCGATCAATCGAAACTCAACAAAATTTTCAGATTTTAGTCTCTAGACAAAATTTGACACGTTCGATCGATCGAACACTACGGTCAATCAATTGATTAGTCGAATAGGTTCTATTACACAATCCAATTTTAAAATTTTTTAGGTTTTTCTTTTTATTTTGTAGTTTTTTGATGATTCATTGCTTATGGAATTGGAATCCAAACCCATCCAATGGTTTTCTTATAGTCACATTCGGAAAAACCAAAGGATTACTCATATCCAAATATTTGACATTAATATTTGGTCGTTAAAACTGTTTTCAACAAAACTATCATTAATTATAAAATTCCTCAGATCGTTGCGGGAAATCTATTCTTTAATCCAATCTAGGAATTTATGCTTTAACACAATTTGACCTTAAGATCTATAGATTCATATTTTCTTATACTGAAACAACTGGATTTCTCGCAGTTGATTATTCTAGTTGCAAAAAGTACTAGTTCAAAGACCATTTTCTATTGTTCAAAACTTCTCCCTAGATCAAAATGATGGATGTAGGGTGAATTTCATATTCATTAGTTGAATCCAAGATTTTTAGGTAGGAAATTACAAATAATAATAATAATAATAATAATAATAATAATAATATATAATAATAATAATAATAATAATAATAATAAAGAGGGAAATATGAAAACTTACTAGCAAAGGCTCTTCTTTCACATGGCTTCTCTCTCTCTCTCTCTCTCTCTCTCTCTCTCTCTCTCTCTCTCTCTCTCTCTCTCTCTCTCTCTATTGCTCTTAGGTTATGGTTTTTTGCAAGAATTTTTTGCAGCTTTTCCCTTTAAATAGAGAAGTGCTAATTATAGAAGATTCCACTAGGAATTGTTAATTTTGGTAAAAATAAAATAAAATAAAAGAACTCCTATGGTGTAGGGAATCAATCCACTAACATATCCCTCTACTAAGAGTACATATACTAACTAGGCTAAGTGTTTAGTTTTGATAATAAATAAAAATCAAATTATTAATTTATTTAGCATGTGTCTCATGTGGATCATAAGCAAAAATCAGGGTCATTACACCAAGCCCCTTTCTCATCTTCAACAGGGTTGAAACCCTAGTTGTACCCATCTTCTCCTTTCACGGTTGAAAACCCTAGCTGTTATAACACCACCACCGCTGCTGGGAATTGGGTGTCAGCATCATCACTGCCGACACCACTGCTGTAGAATTTGGCCATCAGAACCACCAACATCTTCCATTAATGTAGGGGGTGAAACCCTAGATGCATGCTGGTTTCACGGCTGTCCCAAAAGGAAGTCACCGCCCCACAGGCGACCGATCTCCTGTTTTCAAGATTGGCTTCATGACCATTCATGGCCACCATTTAAAAGCAAACCCCCACCCCCCCCTAAGTTCCATAACGCTAACAATCCACCATTAATAAATATGGTTGCCACTCATCATTCGTTAATGGGGGTGTGATATGAGGCGACATCCATGGATGGTGGGGATAAGAGATTGATTTCATTTTGATGGTTGTCAACAGAGAAGATGAAGTTGACAAGGATTTGAATTGCTAAAATAATCGGGAGGCTGGTGTGAGGGTTTTCAACATGAGTGATGGATTCCGAGCCCTGATGTCCCTTTGCCATAGATGATAATCCACTACTGGAGAAGATGACAAACCCATAGCTGCAATCACGTTAGAGGTGTTGGTTCCTTTTATATATAGAATGTGAAGAAAAAAATTGCTGGAAACCCATCACTGATTACTGTCGTGGTGTTGGTTGCCATCGACAATCAATTGTGACAGTAGTCCATGGGTTCGGCCCCAAACGCAAAACCCACGACGGTTATGCTCATAGCCCCTACACACAGACAGGACATTCTTCGGATTTTGGCAATAGGGCATGATTCCAGTCTGATTTTTGTAGTTGGTTTTGTTGTTCATCGCCATCAAAGGTCCATCACTTGTTCAAGTAAAACAAGAACATTAAGGTCTCAATCACCATTGGAATCTGACATTCTTACTACGGTTTTGATCGAGCATATCTAATCTCTAAGTGCTTAGAGAAATCCCCAAGATTAATATATGGTCGACTTTTATACCAACTATAATCTAAATAGTGGAATAAATAGATTGTTTATGCATCAATAATGGAGGTTCTATACATTAATCTTAAACGTGTATCTTATATGGAAGACATTTCCTGATGGTACAATGTTACCAACATGAGATCTTGATCTTCTGCATCTTACACCTATAGACTTAGGATTTTCATTCCGTAGGTGAGGGGACAAAGACATGCATATACATGAAAGATGGTTGGAGAAGCTGATCCATCACGCTTTACGTCTCTAAAGTCTCCACACTGTAGGTTTCCATATATGTCTTAATAACTATACATGAGGACCATGGTTCAAGTATCTGGTCTTAGACCCATACGTAATGATCACATCTATAATAAGGCCCACTGAAACGGGCAATCTAAATAATCCAACGGCCATATCAAAATTAATGATCACGTGTGACTCATTTAATTGGACTCTTACATCAAGCCCTAAGATGAGCAGACAAAACCCATGGATACCATAGATATACAACGCATACATTGGTAAGCTCAAAGTTATGGACTTACCAACTAAGCTGTCACTAAGGTGTCCGCTACACAACTATTTCCTCGGCCTCACCTAATCTGCTCTGCATACTCACTTAAACAGTGCGTTGAACATTTCAACCGTGAACATTTGCCTCCCCACCTTTTCTCATGGAGTGAGTCACTTCAGTTATGTATCCACTGTCTACATGCACTGATGTGAGCTAAGTACCACCCAGCTTTTTCCTGCTGTTGGGTGTCGTGGGTAATTTTTTTCTTTTCTTCTCTTCTTTTTTTTTTCGATCCCTATTAAACAGTGGGAGTTGAATAATTACTTTGTGGTCCGATCCACCTATGATTTGGATCTGTTTCATCTAGGGCCATGTCCTAAAATGAGCTGACAAAACAGATGGATGGCATGTCTATACATCACATACATTGTTAGACCTCATAATCAGGGACTCATCCACTAAACTGTTATCCCAGACTTGCGGTGGATATACCACACATGCATTAAGTGGGCTCATGGTCAGGGCCACAGGTGGATTGCTTACTGACGCTGGTGCTCTGTTGGCTCCATTAAGATATATGTGTTTTATTCACACAATTCATCTATTTTTTCAAAATCATTTTAAGGCATAAGCTTAAAAATAAAACAGCTTTAAATCACAATTGAACTACATATGGGAGATAGTGTAACCATTAACAACTTTTTGGAGACCACAAAAGCTTTTGCTGAAGCTAATATTTGTATTTTCCGGTCATCCAAGTTTTTATGATATACAGGTGATGGCGAATAAACATTCAATTCACCTTTAGGAAGTTTTCAACTGTGGTCATTCAATCGCCACTTTTTCTTATAGGACTTGACAATTGGATTTGCGTCATTTTTTGAATGAGTGCGGATCCTCTGCCTCCCGGAGGCAGGAACTCCCTGCCTCCCTCGTTTTCATTGGTCAACGTCATTATAAGTGCCACCTCATTAGATTTTTTAAATATATTAAAAAGTATATTTAATAAGAAGTATAACGGAGACGTTAATGGAAGCCATTTGCATGTTGAGTAACTCAGCAGGGTAAGCGTACTGAGTAAAGTCTGTGGAGCCCACCGCCGTCATTCGTGCATTGTATCAACTCCATCCATCTCTTTTATCATCTAATTTTAGGGTTTTACAACAAAAATTAATCATATTCAAAGATCAAGTGGACCACACCACCTGAAATAGTGTGAATTGAATTCTACAGTTGAAAAGTTGTTGGGGGCCCACAGAATTTTATATCAAGATGATATTTGTTTTTCCACTCATCCATGTTTTGTGATCTTATGAACAGTTTGGATGAAAAATAAACATCATTGGA
>JAJHSJ010000011.1:17530907-17616907 GCA_021015155.1 Magnolia officinalis
CTAAACCCGAACCCATTCTCAAATCCAATAACCTAAACCTTAACCTAAACCAAAACCAATAACCTAAACCAAAACCTATAACTTAAACTCAATTCCCTAGAGCTAAACCTACACCTAATCCTAATCTCAACTCTCTAACCTAAACCTAAACCTAAACCTAAACTTGAAAACCAAGACTTAAACGCAATCCGAACACGAACTCGATTCATAAACCTAAACCATAAACCCATTCTCATCTCAAATCCCAAAAAACCTATAACCTAACCTAAACCTAAACCTAACCTAAATCTTAACATAAACCTTAACCAAAACCTGTAACCTAAACCCGAGCCCATTCTCAAATCCCAAAACCTATAACCTAAACCAAAACCAAAACCTATAGCCTAAACCTGAACCCATTCTCAAATCCCCAAACCTATAACCTATAACCTAAACCAAAACCTATAACCTAAACCAAAATCAAAACAAAAACCTATAACCTAAACCCAACCCATTCTCAAATCCAATAACCTAAACCTTAACCTAAACCAAAACCAATAACCTAAAACCAAAACCTATAACCTAAACTCAAATCCCTAATACCTTAACCTATAACCTAAACTCAAATCCCTGAACCCGAACCCATTCTCAAATCCCATAACCTATAACCTAAACCAAACCAAACCTATAACCTAACCTAAACCTATACTTATAATGTAAAACTATTCCCAAATCCCAAAACCTATAACCTAAACCTAACCTTTCCCTAAACCTATAACCTAAACTCAATTCCCTAGAGCTAAACCTACACCTAATCCTAATCTCAACTCTCTAACCTAAACCTAAACCTAAACTTGAAAACCAAGACTTAAACGCAATCCCGAACATGAACCCGATTCCTAAACCTAAACCATAACCCATTCTTAAATCCCAAAAAACCTATACCCTAAACTTAAACCTAAACCTTAACCTAAACCTTAACCAAAACCTGTAACCTAAACCCAAGCCAGCCCATTCTCAAATCCCAAAACCTATAACCTAAACCAAAACCAAAACTTATAGCCTAAACCCGAACCCATTCTCAAATCTCAAAACCTAGAATAACCTATAACCTAAAACCAAAACCTATAACCTAAACCAAAACTAAAACAAAAACCTATAACCTAAACCCGAACCCATTCTTAAATCCAAAAACCTAAACCTTAACCTAAATCAAAACCTATACCTTAAACTCAAATCCCTAAACCAAAACCTATAACCTAAACTCAAATCCCTAAACCAAAACCTATAACCTAAACTCGAAAACCTAAACCTTAACCTAAATCAAAACCTAAAACCCGAACCCATTCTCAAATCCAAAAACCTAGACCTTAACCTAAACCAAAACCTATAACCTAAACCCGAACCCATTCTCAATTCCCAAAACCAAAACTATAACCTAAACTCAAATCCCTAAACCAAAACCTAAACCTAAACTCAAATCCAATCAAACCAAAACCTATAACCTAAAACCGAAAACCTAACCTTAACCTAAATCAAAACCTAAACCTGAACCCATTCTCAAATCGAAAAACCTAAACCTTAACCTAAACCAAAACCTATAATCTAAACCTTAACCTAAACTAAATCAAAACCTATAACCTAAACCAAAACCAAAACCTATAACCTAATTAACCCTAAACCCTAAACCTAAACTTGAAAACCAAGACTTAAACCCAATCCCGAACATGAACCCGATTCCTAAACCTAAACCATAACCCATTCTCAAATCCAAAAACCTATAACCTAAACCTTAACCTAAACCTAAACCAAACCTATAACCTAAACCAAAACCAAAACGTATAACCTAAACCCAAACCCATTCTCAAATCCCAAAACCTATAACCTAAATCTAAACCTTAACCAAAACCAAACCTATAACCTAAACCCGAATCCATTCTCAAATCCCAAAACCCATAACCTAAACCAAACCAAAACAAAACTTATAACCTAATCCCGAACCTATTCTCAAATCCCAAAAAATCTATAACCTAAACCTAAACCTAAACCTTAACCTAAACCTTAACCAAACCTGTAACCTAAACCCGAGCCCCATTCTCAAATCCCAAACCAAAACTATAAACCTAAACTCAAATCCCTAAACCAAAACCTAAACCTAAACTCAAATCCCTAAACCAAAACCTATAACCTAAAACCGAAAACCTAAACCTTAACCTAAATCAAAACCTAAACCCGAACCCATTCTCAAATCGAAAACCTAAACCAAAACCTATAACCTAAACCTTAACCTAAACCTAAATCAAAACCTATAACCTAAACCAAAACCAAAACCTATAACCTAATTAACCCTAAACCCTAAACCTAAACTTGAAAACCAAGACTTAAACCCAATCCCGAACATGAACCCGATTCCTAAAACCTAAACCATAACCCATTCTCAAATCCAAAAACCTATAACCTAAACCTAAACCAAAACCAAAACGTATAACCTAAACCCGAACCCATTCTCAAATCCCAAAACCTATAACCTAAATCTAAACCTTAACCAAAACCTATAACCTAAACCAAAACCAAACCTATAACCTAAACCCGAATCCATTCTCAAATCCCAAAACCTATAACCTAAACCAAAACCAAAACTTATAACCTAATCCCGAACCTATTCTCAAATCCCAAACCTAAACCTAAAACCTAAACCTAAACCTAACTAAACTATAACCTAAACCAAACCAAAACCAAAACCTATAACAAAAACCCGAACCCATACTTAAATCCAAAACCTAAACCTAACCTAAACCAAAACCTATAACCTAAACCAAAACCTATAACCTAAACTCAAATTCCTAAACCAAACCTATAACCTAAACTTAAATCAAAACCTAAACCCGAACCCATTCTCAAATCCAAAAACCTAAACCTTAACCTAAACCAAAACCTATAACCTAAACCCGAACCCATTCTCAAATCCAAAAACCTAAACCTTAACCTAAACCTTAACCTAAACCTTAACCAAAACCTATAACCTAATCCCGAACCCATTCTCAAATCCCAAAAAACTTAAACCTCAGCCTAAACCAAAACCATAACCTATAACCTAAACCCGAACCCATTCTCAAATCTCAAAACCTATAACCTAACCAAAACCAAAACCAAAACCTATAACCTAAAACCCGAATCCATTCTCAAATCCGAAAACCTATAACCTAAACCTAAAAACCTTAACCTAAACCTAAACCAAAACCTATAACCTAAACCAAAGACTATAACCTAAACCCGAACCCATTCTCAAATCCCATAACCTATAACCTAAACCAAAGCCAAAACCTATAACTTAACGCGAAACCATTCTCAAATCCAAAAACCTAAACCTTAACCAAGACCTATAACCTAAACCAAACCAAAAAACCTAAACCTAAACCCGAACCCATTCTCAAATCCAAAAACCTAAACTTTAACCAAAACCTATAACCAAAACCAAAACCTATAACCTAAACCCAAACCCATTCTCAAATCCAAAAACCTAAAACCTTAACCTAACCAAAACCTATAACCTAAACCTAAACCTAAACCTAAACCAAAACCTATAACCTAAACCAAACCAAAACCTATAAACCTAAACCCGAACCCATTCTCAATTCCCAAAACCAAAACCTATAACCTAAACCAAAACCAAAACCTATAACCTAAACCCGAACCCATTCTCAAATCCCAAACCTATAACCTAAACCCGAACCCATTCTCAAATCCAAACCTAAACTTTAACCAAAACCTATAACCTAAACTAAAACTTATAACCTAAACCCGAGCCCATTCTCAAATCCCAAAACCTATAACCAAAACCTATAACCTAACCCAAACTCATTCTCAAATCCCAAAAACCTATAACCTAAACCTAAACCTATAATCATATGGTGAGACCATTTCTTTTGTGTTAATTTCATTCCTCTTTAAGTTTTTTTTTTTTTTTTTAATTTATTAAGAAAAAAAATGGTTATACATGATGCACTTCTTTCACTTTGTCTTTCTTTTCTCCAATGGGTATTCTAATTTATGAGTGACATGACTGTTTGTAGGATGATGGAATATACGAAGCTGTTTGAAATTTCATGCTGAAGTGCAAGCACATTAATTTCTCTAATGAAGCCAAAGACTTGTATTTTCAGTATTATTGTAATTGTAATTGTAATTGTAATTGATTGAATGAATTGGATTGTAATTGATTGTAATTGATTGATGAATGAAGGATTGTAATTGTAATTGATTGAATGAGGATTGTTAATTGAATGAATGAATGATTGTACAGGTGGTAATTGAATGAACAAATGATAATATAAAATTTTTTAATGTCCAAAATAGCTACGGATACTGACCGTAGCCACTAATTTGACAGGTGAAATTTGGCATATTGGTAAGAACTATTAATATTTTGCTATGGATTATAACCGTAGCTATTGGAATATATAGCTACGGATTAAATCTGTAGCCATAGGTTGCATCGCGCCAATGAGTACGACAGTGCTACGGACTAAAACCGTAGCCATAGATCTCTGGTACAGATTTGGTCTGTAGCCTTTGCCAGTTTCTGGTAGTTATTGCTACGGATTATATCCGTAGCTATAGGTTCCAAACCTATTGTTTCGGTGCCTACGACTACGCTAGTGCTACGGACTAGATCCGTAGCCATATATCTATGGCTACGGATTTAAGCCGTAGCCTTTGTCCATTTTTTGGTAGTGTCCGTAGCTGTAGCAGCTTACAGCTACGGATATAATTGCTACGGCTTATATCCGTAGCGGTTGCCAGATATAGCTACGGACTAAATACGTAGCGGTGGTGATTCAATCCGTAGCTGTTGCGACCTATAGCTACGGACATAATTGCTACGGAGAAAATCCGTGGCCATTTTGACCTATAGCTACGGGTTAAATCCGTAGCTATAGTTCCAGAGCCCTATTGTTATGCCACCTACGACTACGGTCGTGCTACGGACTAAATCCGTAGCCATAGGTCTATGGCTACGGATTTAGTCCGTAGCCTTTGCCCATTTTCTGGTAGTGTATCGTCGCTAAAAGTAACATTCATTTTTTAGTTTTGTAATTATTTTTGGCGACGAAAAATATCGTCGTTAAAACTCATTTATTTTTTAGCGACGAAAAATTTCGTCACTAAAAGTTTTGTATTTATTTTTGGCGACGAAAAATATCGTTGCTAAAAGTTTAACATTTATTTTTTAGCGACGAAAAATTTCGTCCTTAAAAGTTTTGTAATTATTTTTTACGATGAAAAATATCGTCGCTAAAAGTTTAACATTTATTTTTTAGCGACGAAAAATTTCATCGCTAAAAGTTTTGTAATTATTTTTGGCAACGAAAAATATCATCGCTAAAAGTTTAACATTTTTTTTTAGCGACGAAAATTTCGTCGCTAAAAATCTTAGCATTACCGACGATCGAAAACTTTTTAGCTATGAAAATTTGGCTTTTAGCGATGAAAATTTTCGTCGCTAAAAGTGGGATTTCTTGTAGTGTTGCTGATAGAAGGTAAACATGCTACAATTCTTATATACATGTCGAGTTGCTCTGGTGTCTAATATCTATTCCATATTGTTTACTAGGAATACTTCGGATACTACAATGAATCCATGTCTGAATTTTCTTCAGCTTCAACGAGATCGACTTAAGGTTTTCTATTTCTTTTTCTTAAGTTTAAGTTAATTTTCATAATATTCAGGCTTCTTATAGTAGTTACATGGCCTTTTTTTCTTTTTTCTTTTCTTGAATTGACTGTTCGTTTTGCTTTTAAGCCTACACTCCTTAGAGTGATGTCTAGGTTTTCAACAGTTGTAACAATACCCAATTTGTTTGTCCTTTTATACCTAACTTGTTTTTACTAGGCTAGCCTTTGATACAAACCTGTTTACATTTTTATATTGGTCTATGTTTCTTTTAGTCTTCTCTATTCTTCTGTGTATGATTATATTTTCTAAAGAAATGTCATTTTTCTTATGTTTCATTCTATTTTTTGTATTATTTTTTTGAATGAAATAACTTTTCAATTAGCGCTCCTGACAAGAATAACTTGCCCATTTTCATTCCCTCAATTATCAGTTCATATACCAGATTTTGATAATTATGAATCTAATTTATGACCGGTTTATCATTTGTCATTTCATAATGAAGGAAGTTTGTGATAAAATGGTTTTTAGATCTTAGACCTTTCAGGACATATTTCTTTTCTAGTGCAATCCAAATGTCCTTAGCAGATTCATAAGAAACATATATGTCGTATAATTCATTAAAAAATGTATTTAGGATGTAATGTTTACGGTTATTATCATCTCTGAATTCATTTTTATTGACTAGATTAACTATAAATGAATATAAAATAATGTAAAAAATCTTTAATGTTTCCAATGCAAAACTGATTCTCTATTTCCATCTTTTGAAATTTTGTCCAGCAAACGGTTCGATTTTGAACAGTTCAGTCGTAGGGTTGACTATGATGGTGGCCATGGAATATAGAGTTCTAGTTGTAAATTGGTTTTCAACCCGTTATAAAAATAGTCAAAGACTGGTTATAGAATGTAAAAGAATAAGAAAACTTTTCTGTTTCCAAATATCGAATAAGATGTCTACCGTTTTCAACAATTGAAGATTTGGTTCCAAAATGGTTGGAAATAATGTGTTGAAAATAGTAGATAATATTCAAAAAAATAAAAATAAATAAAAATAAAATAAAGTACAAATGACTTGTCTGTTTGAGTCGATGCATGACTGGGTTACTTGGCTTAAAACTAAATATGTCCACCTTGGATTGTGTCCCAAGTGCAACAGGAATTTTAGACAGTTGACCTTCAAGATACAACGACCGTTACTCAGTCCCAACAGTTCACTTGATGTATACGGGCTCGAACCAGCGAGCAGAACTTAACTGAAGTGGGTTGACTTGACAGCGAACTCGATTAGCAAAACAACACTAAAGCATAGATGAATATTGAAGAACCAGAGAAAAATCATTAGTTTTTTTAATGAACTTGGAAAAGGAGTAGGTTTTTATATAGAACAAGATTAGGTGCTTAAAACACCGCTTCAAATGGGTTGGTCCAATAGTTTTGAACCTAATTGGTGCGACCACCTGAACAAACACATCCCTGGTTCGAAATTCGTGCAAAACCAACAGGTGCAAATATGTTCACGAAGTATAAAACAAAATCATTAGTGCGAGTGTACTCTCAATTCTCACATAGACCCAAACCTATACCCGACTTGGTACGCATGTCCACAGCCCAACATGGATTGGTGCATGCAAGTGTGGTCAATAGCATAGGTTCGAGCTAATGGCATTACCTCTCAATTGAATCAAATTCACATGCCTCCTGAGAATGGGCTCAAGCCCCATGCAAAATTCATTTATTATAAACTTGTGTTTTTCTTTGGTTCTTTTCAAAAAGGGGATAAAAAATACACTAAATCAAAATACTTTTCAAAACAAAAAATAAAAGAGAATTTTGAATTTTTGAGACACTTTACTTTAAAATCCTTTCAAAATACAATACTCTAGTATCCAATCCAAGCATTTGTGCCTACCTCATTCTACGTATCAGTTTACTTACTGAGTTTGAAGCCATTGAAACAACTTAACGAGGATATCAACGTTGATGTAATGGTCAGTGTCATCGCCCACGAGATTACTGAGCTGGAAACTAACCCGCTAGTAATGCTTGATATGCAGGCCAGGATCCCTAGTTTATCTACGGAGATTGTTGACTTGTGCGAGGGTAGATAAGGCATAGGCGGGCCAAGTCCTACACGGGACAAAATAATGAACGATGAGGATGGTGCCCCATACAATGTGAATGGGATCAGACATAGGTTCTCGGTGCAGTGGGTTTGGAACCCAGTACTGTTTAACTATCGCACAGGCCCTAGCTAATGCTCTCCACCACAGACCAAAATGGTCTCTTATTTTGTTTGGACATGTGATGGTTAACCACCACTTTCAAGAGGATGGCTACATGTGAAGACCATTCGTGGGCCCCATTTTGGATGTAGCACGTCTATGATAGGATGATATAGACCATCTAGTTATGTTCACGTACGAAATAATCCATAATGTTTTCAGCTGATCATTTGGTAGGCATTGTTAGTGGGCCATGCAATTTGGGTTGTTGGATTTCCACCCATGTAAACTTGTGCATTGTGAATGATGGACCACAATTTCGAAAATGGTGGTGAACTATCACCTATGGTAAGGTCTAATTACTCACATATTCTTTTATGTCACTTGCAGTAGAAGCACGCAAACCAAGAGATGGAGGAGCGATCAACACTTTGTAGGTGCTTTCATGACAAAGAAATATCTTTTTTAAAAATCTGATTAATTTCGAAATTTAATGATAGTTGGTGCAACAAACACAACCTAAAATAATAGAAACAGTAATGATTAGGCAAAGATTAAGTATAAAATAAAATATAATTATTTTAATATTATTACTTGTATTATTTTACTTAATTATTGAAATGATTAGTTAAATTTTATTAAAGTTTGAAAATGTAACAAACCAATAAAATCATTGGTTTTAATGTTTTAATAAGAAAAATAACTTGTAATATAAATTATGTAGTATCTATCATACTGAGTAGCAAATGCAAACTAGCACGTAGCTATTAAAAATGTTGGTTTAGATAGCAAGCAGAAATTCCATTCTCATTATCCAACGGTTACCTCGTATCTCTTTTGCCAACTGTGGATAAGTTTACACACTGATTCATGGCTCAAGTGATGGACTGAGTGAAGATAACCTTGTTTCAACGCTGATGTCTTGTAATCGATTCCCAAGTACTTGGAAATGATTTATTTCTAGTGGGGTGTGGTAAAATGTCAAACCAAGGAAAAACCATTTATTTCTCCTATTATGTTGGCCTTGAAATGATTTTTGACTTGTTGATTGCCAATTACGTTTTGATTGCTGATGTAGAGCGGGTCGCGGACAATTTCATGGCCAAGATGGATCAGAAAAGGCCCGGTCGACGACAGAAGTAATCCGAACAGTCGGACCTTAAATCGGGTGTATCTCACAATCTAGAATGAGTTACCTTACATAAAATATATGATTTTGGGGTAGAACGAGCTACTTTAGCCAACCAATCCTGCTATGCTGGGTTGCACAACTTGGAATTGCGAAAAACCCCTGAATCGACGTCGTTCCCTGTTTTAATTTCGCTTTTACTATAAATAGTAAGTTTTAGTTTGATTATAACTCTTCATCCGTCGGGCTTTAGGAGTTGCGCCCAACGTGAAAAGAGCTTAGAATAATTAGGAGAACGGTTTGGTGAAGCCAAATAGAACACTCACTATTTTTGGCCGAAAACCTTGTGCACTAGTAGACATCACGGCCGTCTATAAATAGTAATATTATTTATAGTAAGTCACGAATTCTAAGAGTTTTAGTTGTAGTTTGATTCTGATTTCTTTCTCATTGCTTGGTACCCCTATTTAAAGGGTTGTGAACTCGTTTTTATTCATTCATTAATCAATTTCGAATTTATTAGAATTTATTTCTATTTTCTGCTTTCTTTCCTCGTGGATTCAAGAAGTCTCTGTGAGAAGTCCAAAGACGTTCCATGGATTCAGAATAGTTATCCTCTTGAGGAAGACGGTGCTCGACCTCACGTCCTCCCTTGCGTCAATTGCTTTGTTGGTTTCAATGCATTCTTTTAGTTGTGATTTCCACATTAATTGAATAGAATCTTAGGTGGAAGTCCTCACCTTTTGAGAAAAAGAGAAGTTAAAAAGAAGAAGAGGAACATTGGTCTAATAGGCAACAACACTGCCGGAACACGGAGGCTAACTTTCGGCCCTGTTGGATGGGTGGCCCTTGTTGTTATGCTCTCTTATGCCTTTGCATTGAAGGGCCAATCTACTTCTGGTTAGAGAAACCTTTGCACGCCCCAGTTACCTTTTGGAAGGCCTATTACAAACAGGGCTTTCTTTTTTATACAAATTATATAATTTTGAATATGAAAAAATGTAATAGGGCTTTTTTTTTTTTTTTTTTTTTTTTTTTTTAAGTAAGTTATATAATTTTGAATATGATAAAATGGTTGTTAAATGTCGGGCAGGCCTCTCAGGCCACCACATGGTAATCGAGACCAGTCATCTTGAAAGTCCACTGGACAAGCCACATGGCAAACCCTTCACAATAATTTTTTATTTTTTATTTTTGGAACATTTCAAATGAGATTTCAAACGACATGACCACCTTAAGGGTAGAAAAATGACACTCTTATGTTTCAAAAGAAAAAAGAAAATGTGACGCTCTTCATAAAAATGATGCTCCTTTTATTTGAACATATTATTGAATTGCTGGGTAATGGGTTTCAAATGTGTGTTCCTGCAGCAAGCTATGATGGACGGTTATTGGATCTGGTCATGCTTTTCATTGATGGAGAGAAATTGTTGCGCTGAAATGAAAGAACTGTCTCGACAGCAGTTGTTGATAACTTTCACAGTTGCTTATCTTATTTTGAAGGATTTGAAGCATGGATTGCTGACTTGTCCGAGTCTGATGGGACTTGTCCTAGTTGAGTCGGACGAGTCAGCCACTCTAGTGTCCCTGAATTGGCCCAACCCGGATGAGTCACTCCTGACTCGCCTCAGTCCCAACTTGACTCAGTACCAGACCAGTCATTCCGAGTTGCCGAGTCAGAAAACCATGGATTTAAACAGATGCATTTCATGTCTGTGGTCGCTCAATCAGGGTTATTTAATGTGCTTAAAGTAGACAAGTAGAAGTAAACCACATTCATTGTGAATTTGGTTCGTTGATTACAATTCTATTGTCCACCAAACAGGATTTTGCTTAATCCAGTGTTTTCCCAGTAGCAAAAATTTTATGCCAAACATGGAATTGGATGGCTAAATACCATGGTATTTCCAAACATACAATCATTGTGCAATAACGGTGTTAATCTCATCTAATACAATTCTATAGTAGCATTTAATTCCATGGACCAAACATGCCCTTAAACACCCTGGATTTAATCCCATCGAATACAATTCAATACCATTTAATTAATCCACCGACCAAACACGCCCTAAAGCACCCTGGAAAGAGGATTCCAACCTATGGCTTAGTGGTACAGTACATTTCAACACTTAGGTCAAGGGTTTCCCATGCCCATGCGCCGTGTGTTTGAGAAAAAAAAAAAGCACTATTAAAAGAAATTTAGAGCTTTGCTAAGTGCACACCCATGTACAATAAAGCTCGTGTACACCCCATACATGTCAGCATGAGATCTAGTCCATCCATCAGGCTAGTCCGACATTGTATATGTTTTCCAAAAATGAAATTTTGGTTAAATTAACACATGTACCCCAATATTGGAAACAGTTGGATAGGTTAGTACTAAAAACTTCATTCATAGTCATACACTTTATTTGGCAAACTGCAGCCCACCTGGTGAGTTGATCAACCTGATTCTTAGGCTAGGACATCAATATAGTGAAGGATGAATTGGATCTCGAACATACCACGTGAAGGTTGACATAAGCATGCTCTTTTTAGACAGGATCATGCTTCAAATATAAAACAGATGCAATTGAAAATCTTTCAATTGTGGCACCACACATTCACATGGTGTCAATAGATCTGCTTTCCCGATCGCTAGATAATAGCTCACACATCCACAGAGGTTCGATGGGACATGGTTTGGCTAGTGACCTCAACACCAGCCAGCTAGCTGGTTTCACAGGTCCCACCATGATGTGTGCGTTTTATTTATACTGTCCAACCATTTTTTTCAGCTCGTTTTTCGGCATGAGCTTACAAATGAAGCAGATCCAAATCTCACATGTCCAGTCTATATCGGTACCAGGGAGTGGACCGTTGCTAGGTAGCCATCAATGGTTTAAAACATTTGAAAAATGTTTCTAACCGTTGATCATTAATTTCAATCGTTTCTGGTCGTCAAATCTCGTTGGATCATCATGGCCAGTCTGTTTTCGAACCGTTGTGACTTTCAAGGCTGCTAGCCATTTTCAAGTGCAAAGTGCACCAGCTAACGCCACTACCGCCACACTACCCACGCCCGTGCCCAAGCGCACGTGCGCGCATTCCAGTGTGCCTGCAACCTGAGCATCTCCATATCTAAAGCTCCGTATAAGAATACTACACACACCTCAACATTTAAACCATGATTTTCTTCTTTTCATTTCCAACGTGGAATAAAAGCACACACTGCACTTTTCAATTTAAAATTTTCAAAAGCATTTTTGCAACAAAACGAAAATCCTGAAATTTTTTGAATATTTGATTTTTAAAAAACCGCAAATTTCAACAAGGCCTCACAGAGCTTTCACACCAGCTAGCTAGTTAGTGTTGGGGTCACAAGCCAAGCCAAACTGATCATTTGCTTTTGCTCCGGTGGTAGACTCTTAGGAGTTTCAACACTTGATCAAGGATTCGAGTACCCATAAGCAGTGAAATCCCAGTAGCATGAGTGTGTGGTGGTGTGTGTGTGCGAGTGTAAAAAATAAAAATAATAAATAAATAAATAAATAAATACTGATCATCCAAAGCATAACATAGGCCTGGGAAGATCCTACTACCTTCACCAACGTGGATTGCCTGTGCCGCCGGAGTCACACGAAGTTCCTGTAGTTTGGAAGCCAAGGGGACTAAGGGAGATGTCAATGACAAATCCATGCATCAGTTTGGCAAGACCATAATACTAGAGGACTCTAAAAATAAAGTCCAAAAGTCACGTAGGCCATGCCACATGAAATCACAAGGATTGAACGCACACCATTGGAAACATTTTGGGGTCCATAAGTTTTGTATCACGATGATGTTTGTGTGTATATTTTCCTCTAAATTAGCATTACGTATCGGTCACTATCTCCACTGTTAGCATAGATTCTGCAGCGGATATCTAATCTTCGGCTGCAAGAGTTATTGCAGCGGATATTGGCCTCTATATACAGCTATCAGACAAACGGAGGGATTGAATGCCGTGATGCGCAAAACAACTTTCAAAAATGAATATTTTAAACCACCACATAGTAATCCAGACCATTCATCTTGAAAGTCCACTTAGACGAGCCACATGGCAAAACCTTCACAATGATTTTTATTTTTTATTTTACATTGCAGAGGAGATTTCAAAAGACGAGACATCCTTAAGAGCAGAAAATGGGACACTCTAGCGTTTCAGAAGGAAAATTTTTTTAAAAAATAATTTTAAAAAAAATCTCATAGTAAAAACGATGCTCCTTTTATTTGAACAAATTATTGAATTGCTGGGTAATGGGCTTCAAATGTGTGTTCCTGCAGCAAGCTATGTTGGACGGTCCATATTTTCAAGAAAAGATATTCGATCTCTGGCCTTTTTGCTCGTGGTGAGAAAATGGTGTGCTGAAATGAAAGATCTTTTTGGACAGCAGTTGTTGATAATAATGTTCACAGTTACTTTTCTTTTCAAGGATTTGAAGCATGAATTGCTGACTTGTCCCAGTCTGATATATGGTATTTCTCCTAGTCGAGTCAGATGGGTCAGCCCCTCTACTGTCTCCGAATTGCCCTGACACGGATAAGTCACTCGAGACTCACCCAAGTACCGACTTGACTAAGAACCAGACGGGTCATTCCGAGTCACTGAGTCAGAAAATTATGGATTTAAAGAGATGCATTTCATGTCTGTGGTCGTCAATAAGACCTATATTAGATATACTTAAAAGTAGACAAGTACATAAATCTTTGTAAAATTGCTTAGTCTTTAATATGAAATGAAATACTTTGATTCGTTCCATAAGCCTTTGCAGCATAGAATGCCGTATTTTTCCTTGATGCAATGAAATACGAAAATATTTGGATGTCTAAAGAGATAAACCAATGTGTTTACACTCAACAGCTACATGTGTTCCCCTTTTTTTAAACATCCAAATACCCAATTGGCTGCTCGAAGGCTTATACAAACTAATGTCTCAGTAATCACAATTACAAAAATAAATAATTTAATAAATGAAAAAAGATACATTGCAAATGGTTTTGAACTGCAAGATCACGCAGTACTAGCTCTTGGGCAGATTTTGTACAACCACCTGCACTACCATAGGGATTGGTTCGCTAAGTGATGTAGCTCTTAGAAGGTGGGTGTGCTTCTTACGATTGAATCCTACCCTTCTGATTGGAGCAGGGCAGTTGATTTGAATTTACTTTGAATGGAAGCTACCTGCCTTACTATTTTGAAGTTGGCACAGTGTGGTGATAGAACTCGGTCCCCTGTTGCACTTGACTGGGGATTTAACTTGCCTAACTTATTCAAATGCTGAGGGTCCTGTTGGGGATTTTTTGGCCTGCGGAATCACACAGATCTAGATCTAGGATAGCAATCTAATGACACCAAGCACACACATACAAGAAAAGAGAACACACAGATTTAACGTGGAAAACCCTTGCGGGAAAAAACCACGGCACAAAGCGACAGATCACCACTATGAAAGCATCAATTACAAAGAGAAAGGACTTACCCGATTCGAACAACCTCGAATCTCACCCTTGCTATACCCTTTGATAACCCTAGAACCCTTTAGAATACCTTTAGGAAGTCTTGGAATAATATTAGAATAGCCCTAGGAACCCCAATTTATAGTTTTGGCAACTTCCCTTTCATATCCCAGTTGCAAAAGGACTTGCGTCACAAAATCCGCGAAACTCCTTTCGCATCCCAGTTGCGAAAGGGTTTGCGACATGAAATCCGCGAAACTCCTTTCCGCATCCCAGTTGCGAAAGGACTCAGATTTAAGACATCTCGCAACAATCTCCACCATGTCTTCAATCTTCAACCGTGTAGCTTTTTGACCTCTTCTCTAATTTCTGCATCACATCATAGTTCAAGATCACATTGGCCAACCAGCGCCAATCACGGATCTGATAGATACCTGCTATACCGTCGGCGCGAATATCTTTGAGAAGCCGATCTCTTCTCTTTGAGAATAACCCCTCGATACCAACCTCGCTCTGTATCTATACTGTATCCTCCTTAAGGTCCACTTGCATACAACCGCTCACCGGCCCACTGGAAGCTCCACCCGCTCCCATATGTCGGTCTGGTACAACGAATCCATCACATCGCCCATAGCCACCTTCCACTTCTCAGCACCAGGCTCACCTAGAGCCATCAGAATAGAAGATGAATCCTCTGTAATATTAAAGTCGTCCATGTACCATGCCGATATCTTGCGATCATGCCGAATGATTCTTCACACAGGTGGCTGCTCCACCTGCTCTGTATCCCTGTCTGCACGTCTCAGCCTTCCTGCCCTGCCCGCTCATGTGGCCATGCCCATCATGCCACACACGTGCAGAGGTGGAATCCGCTACATTCACTGTAGCTCCACCTTTTGAAGTGCTCCCGATCAACCTGTAAACATGATCGAGTCGTTGCGCTTTCATGATTACCCGTGCTCCCTTAGATACTTTAAGAGCATCATCAATACATGTGTACTTGCATCTTTTTGCCTCAAGTACACCAAGAGAAATCAGATTCTGCTTCAAATCAGGAACGTGCCTCACATTTGTCAAGGTACGCTCCACCCCATCAAATATCCTGATGTGCACCGTACCAACAGCTACAACATTACAAGCAAAGCCATTGCCCATAAACACCTGTCCACCATCGCACTCCTTGTAGCTGGTGAACCAACTCCGATAAGGAGTCATGTGAAAAGACACCCCTGTGTCTAGCATCTACTTGTCCTTACGATCATCGTATGACCGTCTGAGCGAAGACACAGACAAAACATCACCATCACATCCACTCGATTCATCTGACGTGGTAGTGTTAGCCTCCCTGCATGAAGCCTCAGAATCTTCCCTCTTAGATTTAGGATTTTCACAATCCCTCTTCACATGTCCTTCATTCCCACAATTCCAGCACTTTACCTTTCCTTTGCCCTTGCCCTTGGATTTGGATTTAGAACCTGAAGAACCTGTACCTTGTTCAGAATTCCTACCCACTGTAAACAGTGCATCAGAAGATGTTCCCATGTTGCTGTCTAGCTGTCTCATAGCCTTCCCTTGAAGGGCTGGGATAACAGTGTCGACACTCAGGGTTTTATTCATGCTGCACATAGTGTCCTTGAATGACTCATAGGACGCCGGTAGAGAATTCAGCAACATACATGCTTGTTCTTCATCTTTCATCACTTCCTCCATATCCAGCAATTTGTAAACCAATATATTAAAGTTGCTGATGTGAGCCTCCAGATCTCCACCCTCTGCCATCTTGAAGTTATACCACTGCCGCTTCAAGTGTAGGCGATTTTCAGAGGATTTCTTCGCATAGACATCCTCTAACTTTGCCCATAACTTAGCCGCAGTTTTCTCCCTCGTGACGTTGTAGAGAAGCTCATCCGTGAGACATAAATGGATCAATGATAAAGCCTTCTTATCAAGAGTATTCCAATCATCATCAGTCATAGTGGACTTCCGCTCCTCAAGAGCACCATCTTCGCCTTGTTGGATTAAGGAACTCATCATCTTGATCTTCTACAACTCAAAATTATTTTTCCCTGAGTATTTCTCAATCTCATACCTGACGCTCGCCATTATTACTAATCCCTCAGATTCAAATCTGTGCCCCAACCGAACTCAAGCTCTAATACCACTTGTTGGGGATTTTTTGGCCTGCAGAATCACACAGATCTAGATCTAGGATAGCAATCCAATGACACCAAGCACACACACAAGAAAAGAGAACACACAGATTTAACGTGGAAAACCCTTGCGGGAAAAAACCATGGCACAAAGCGACAGATCACCACTATGAAAGCATCAATTACAAAGAGAAAGAACTTACCCGATTTAAACAACCTCGAATCTCACCCTTACTACACCCTTTGATAACCCTAGAACCCTTTAGAATACCTTTAGGAAGTCTTGGAATAATATTAGAATAGCCCTAGGGACCCCAATTTATAGTTTTGGCAACTTCCCTTTCGTATCCCATTTGCGAAAGGACTTGAGTCACAAAATCCGCGAAACTCCT
The DNA here is from genome assembly GCA_021015155.1 of Magnolia officinalis. NCBI lineage: Eukaryota > Viridiplantae > Streptophyta > Magnoliopsida > Magnoliales > Magnoliaceae > Magnolia > Magnolia officinalis. The sequence continues at coordinate 17,547,935 of JAJHSJ010000011.1, forward strand.
TCGTATCCCAGTTGCGAAAGGACTTACGACACGAAATCCGCGAAACTCCTTTCCGCATCCCAGTTGCGAAAGGACTCAGATTTAAGACATCTCGCAACAGGTCCCACTTGGCTAAAGAGCTGGAGGATCGGATACACTTCGAGGAAGGGTCATTGGCCACATCATTCTGCCCAATGGGTGGGATAGATGTCAGAAATATGAGCTGAGTTGGCATTTATCAGGGATAGTACTGGTGGGTTTGGGCAAATCAGAACTAAGGGTGATGATGCACTGCCTTTGGGTCAAAACAGGGCGCAAGCTTGACCCATTTGCTAAATGGGCCATGAAATCTGGCCCTGAGCCTAACCTACCACTCATTTCCACTTGGCCTAGCACTTAAAATTTACTGAGCCGAATGCCAACCCCAATTGACCTTTTTAATTGTAGTCTAGTAAGGCTCGATTGATTTCGACCCAACCCATATTTAAGAATGCAAATCAACATTCCTCCCACTAGTCCGTTAGGTGGTTCATGGATTGAAACTTAAACATGAATGGATTTTCATGGTTCACTGATCAGGTCATCCTTTCATGCCTATCTATGTCCTGTATATGGGCGGATTGCCTGGGTAGGGTTGAACCTAGACCCAACCCATTTAGGGTGCATTTGGATCATAAATCACTTAAGATAAGCTACTTCCGCCTCAAGTAACTTATTTTGGTTTCTACTTATTAAGTTGAAGTGATTAAATAACTTTAAATAAAATAGTTACTTATAATTGATCTTAAGCCAAACTTACTTATCTCAAATAAATTACGTATCTATTGTTATAAGTAGAAAAAGTAATTTAATTGGTGGTATCCAAACGGGCCCTTAATTTACTGGGCTAATTTTACGGAATGAACGTAACTAATGATTTGATATGGCCAAACCTAGACTTATTGGGCACGTTAGTCGGTGGGTAGACCTGACCATTGCCAACTACGTGGAAATGATGGGAATCCTCTACAACACCTATTTGACTTTGAACACAAAACTTGTGTTGAAATAGAAAACCTCAAAGACGAAAGGCATTCGATTACTAAGAGGTAGGGGTGTTAATGGGCTGGGTTTGACTGTCAGGCTTTTGCGCCTGGCCCACCTTAGGCTGGGCTTGGAAGGGAGTATTCGGCCCGAGGGTGGGTCAGGCGGGGCTTAAATCTCAAGCCCATTTTTAAATTAAGTCAAGCTTTGACTAAAATGTTGAAAAGCCCATTAGCCTGGCTCAGCCCATTTGAAAGTTTTGAAAGAAAGTTTAAAATTTTAATTATTCAAAAAATTTATAGGAAGGGAAAGTTACTTTCCTTGGGGAAAAGGGTTGCCGCCCCATTCTTACACCTGTTAGGGAAAGTTATTTTAGGTAAGGAAGTGGGTTGCCGCCCCATTCTTACACCTGTTAGGGAAAGTTAAGGAAGAGGGTTGCCATGGGCATGGGCTCACTATAGTGTTTATGTAAAATCCACCCGGCCATCAGGTGATTCACCCCGCATGAGGCCCAATGCCCCAAAATCAGCCCTTTCCGTGTTTTATTTGGACCACAATATTTTAAATAGTGCCCAGGGCAACAATCATCCTCCGAATTGTTTCCCTCTTTGTCACCCATCTGAATATTAGATGGGCCTGATATTTGGGCCCCATGCCTAAGTTTTCGTTTGGTATCTAATGGTTAGAGTGGATTTTATATAATGATCATAATGGACAGTATAAGAAACACAACCTAAAATAATAGAAACAATAATTAATAAGCAAATATTAAGTATAAAGGTAAGTAGATAATTATTTTAATATTATTATTTATATTATTATACTAAAATGATTGAAAAGATTAATTAAATTTTATTAAAATTTGAAAATATATGAAAGTATTAATTAATTTTAATGTTTTAGTGAAAAATAACTTATATTGTAAGTTATATAGAATGTACTATAAGCTTTATAGCATATGCAAGCTAGCATGCGGTGTTTCCCTTTATAAAATGATCCATTTTTTCCTATTACATTGGCCTTGAAATGATTTTTGATTTGTTGGTTGCTGGTTGGATTTTGATTGCTTTGTTGGTTTCAACCCACTCTTTTAGTTGTGATATCTTAAGTGGAAGTCCTTACCTTTTGAAAAAAGAAAAGAAAAAAAGAACAGTAATCTAATAGGAAACAACATGAATAGGGGATCTCCCCCAAATTTCCCTAACTAAAAGGATTAAAGCCCTTGTTTGTTTTGTTAACCGTAGAATGTGGATTCTTGCAGACTTTTCTCATTAAATTTCTAATTCCATGGCCCGAAAACAAGGACTTGTTATGCCTTATTATGAAAAGTATTGGAGAATCTCCAATCCGCAATAAATTACATCACATCTACATTTACGGTTTAGATCATTGAGCCATTGGCCCAACTTGCATAGGCTGAAGACTCGGTGCATATCCTCTTTTCTGAAATTTAGTGCAACCAATCACACCCTTTACAAGGGGTGCAATGGAGTGGGTTGGGTCAAGTTGAAGGTAACCCAAGCCCAACTCAGCCTCAAGAGACCTACAACCTGACCTAACCTGAATTCCAACCCAAATTTCTCTATACCCAAACCTAACACAACCGCCTGATACAACCTCATGATCCATGTTTGTGAGATCATCCCCAACCTGGCCTAACCGGATCCGAATTCACTCAACTCGAACCCAACCCAACCCAATTTCAATTAGGTTGGTGTTTTTCTAACCCTAACCCAACTAGAGAACCTTGACAAACAGAGCCAACCCAATCTGAACTTGGGTTGGTTCAATTGGGTACGGGTTGACAAGAACCCAAGTTGCAGCTGTATCCTTTCCATAACCTTCTTGGTGGTTCATTTTCTTTCTTCAGTTGTCATGGGATCATACTTTTCATTGAATTTTGAGGTTCGGTGATGCATCCCAACTTGTTACAATTATAAAACTGCGTCAGGACTAGTCATTGGATTTTGGCCTTTTTCAATGACCCATACTGTTTTTTTGATAAGCCTACACTTGAATGCCGTGATGCTCAAAACAACTCTCAAAATGAATATTTCAACCCACCACATGGTAATCCAGACCGTTCATCTTGAAAGTACAGTTAAACAAGCCACATGGCAAAACCTTCACAGTGATTTTTATGTTTTATTTTACATTTCAAAGGAGGTTTCAAAAGACAAGACCACCTTGAGATTTGAAACTGTGACACTCTTACGTTTCAGAAGAAAAAAATATAAGAACTGAAAACTTTTATTAAAAATGATGCTCCTTTTATTTGAACATATTATTGAATTGATGGATAGTGGGCTTCAAATGTGTGTTCTTGTAGGACGGTTAGTATTTTCAAGCCAAGATATTAGATCTGGCCTTGCTTTTTGTTCATGGTGAGAAAATGGTGTACTGAAATGAAAGATTGTTTGGACAGCCGTTGCTGATAATTTTCACAGTTGCTTTATCTTCTTTTGAAGGATTTGAAGTATGGATTGCTGACTTGTCCTAGTCAAGTTGGATGAGTCACCCCCTTTAGTATCCCTGGCTTGGCCCAACCCAGACGAGTCACTCTGGACTCGCTTGACTCAGTACTGGATGAGTCATTTAGAGTCGCTGAGTGAGAAAACCATGGATCTAAAGAGATGCATTTCATGTCAGTGGTCGCTCAATCAGGCCTATTTAATGTAATTAAAAGAAGATAAGTAGAAGTTGACATAAATCTATGTAAAATTATTCATCTTTTTATTAAACAATGAAATACAATTCGTTTAGTAAGCCTTTACAGAATAGAATGACATATTTCTTCATGTGACAGCGTACGAAAAGATTCGAATGTCTAAAGAGATCAACCAATGCGTTTACCCTCAGTAGGTACATGTGGCCCCTGATTAATGGACTAGCTGGGCCATTGGCCAGGTCATTCTGCCCAATGCATTGGAGAGATGTCAGAGATATGAGCTGAGTTGGTATTTACCAAGGATAGCCGTGGGGTTGGAAAAATCAGAATTAGTGTGATGATGTACTGGCTTTGGGTCAAATCAGGGCCCAAGCTTGACCCATTTAGTAAATGGGTCAAGAAATCTGGCCTGAGCCTGACCTACTACCCATTTCAACTTGGCCTACCACTTGAAATTTAATGAGCTCAAGGTTGACACCAGTTGAACTTTTAATTGTAGTCTGGTAGGGCTGGACAGATTGCACCCAACCCAAGTTAAGAATGCAATCAACATTCCATCCAACTAGTCTGTTAGGTGGTTCATGGATCAAAACTTAATATGAATGGTTTTTCAGGGGTCACTGAATCAGCTCATTCTGCCCTGCCTTGCGATATCCTGCATGGGCAGATTGGGTCACGTAGCGTTAAACCCGAGCCCAATCCATTTACTTAGAAGCGGGTTGGGTGATTCAGTCTGTCGGTAGACATGACCCATTGCCAACCCTTGGAAATGATGGAAACGAATGGAAATCCTCTACAACACCTATTTTATGCAGAGAACAAAGTATCCTTGTCCGAATAGAAAACCTCAAAGGACCAAACTCTCCAGCGCTCAATTATTAAAGGATGGGGAGTCATTTGATACTCAGGTAATATAACATGCACAAGCATCCGAGTACTCAGAAATCATACACGTGCTACAATTTAATGCCAATTAGTTCAACTAAACAGTGGATCCTATAGTAACTAGGTGGTGTGGGCGAGCTACCAAGCTCTATCATAACTCAGCCCGCATTATCCAGTATAGGCTCGAGCTCAATCTGGGCTTGTAACGAGCCATGATAGTCTAGCTCGAGTTCGGCCTGTGCTTATGATGCCAAAATAGTCCAGCTTGAGCTTTGGGGTGGTCTTATGGTTGTGGTACTATGAGTAAATGAGGGGTTTTACATATTGTATTTATATATTACAAACTTACCTTTGCAAATGCTAATGGCTGGACTTGGGTTGGGCTGATAAGCTGTTGTACACGGTTCGAACCTGGCCCAACTGAGAAACGGACCTGAATTTTGAGCATAAGCGCATCCCTAGGGCCTAATACTCCAACCCAGCTCATCGACCGGTCCAAAAAAAGAAAAAGAAAAGAAGAAGAAATGTCCAACTGTTAAATCTTTAAACACTTATTTGTTGAATTGGGACTATTGAATATTTCATTTTTAACCTCCAATATATGTCCAATCTTATTGTCTGATGACAAAATAAGTGTAGCATTTGGTTTGTTAAACATATAAGATGGAGGATGTAATTTATATGGAATTTCTAATTTCTAAGTGCTTACATATTATCCAATCATAATCTACCAAAGTATCAAAACCTCAAGCATCCAACCACCTGTTTTAGTTAGGTAATTAGAGGAGAGTCATTTCAGGGAAAAAAAAAAAAAAACTGAGAGTAGTAATTTGATCTTTGGCAATGCATCATCCTTGGAGACACTTAGCAATTATACAACTGAAATCTATTGGGGACTTTTTCAGAAAATTTCCTCCAGAGTTTAGATTTTACCAAACAATGCCTTGAGGTGCTAAAATTTTCTTATGGTACTTTTTGAAGAAGGAAATTATGTACAGATTTTTACCCTCCTGATATTCCTTACAATTACTAATTTTAAAAAATTTTCTTTAAAAAAGCCAAAAAATAAAAATAAAAATCCTTTAGCTTAAATATTTATGAAAGCAAGCTTTCAAACCTAGGAATGATGGTAAAGAGACGTATTTGATATATTTTAAATATTTTAAAATGGAGAGGGAAACCTTGAGCACCTTGAAAAAAGGATTCCAACCTGGATCTCGTATGTGGATCCATCATGATATGTATGTTACATGGACCTGTCAATTCATTTGGAGTGATCATTTTAGAGCATGAGCCAAACAATGAGACAGATCCAAAGCTCAAGTATACCCACTGTTAGTGCTATTATATGATACCTCTTTGGTTGTCAAATTTTGTGTGTCAAAACCTTGGTGTGTTCTATGTCTTGGTGTGTTCTATGTTTAAGACAACCATATCAACTTATGGACTCTTCAAGCGGCTTCAAGGTATATTTCGAAGATATAAAGAAGACACAATATTCTTTATTCACGCAAAGGTTATTCAAGGTCAAGATACAAGCAGCGTTTGAAGGTGTGAAGCTCAAAAGCAAACTCAAGATAAATGTTTGGACGACTCGTACTTCAGGCTTCAAGTACTAAAAGATTTATCATTCGTTGAATGAAGTAAAGTTCAATGTCCATACTTCATTATTCAGGTTTGATAGACCATAGTCTTTGACCTTAGGGTAGGTCATTTTGGATACATTATACAACTGTATTTAAACATGTTTTTGATCTACTCTTAGACTAGTCCTAGGTCTGGTTCGGCCAGTCCTAGCACTGGCTCGACCTGTCTAAGAATTTCCTAGGCCAGTCTTGGACTTGTTCAATTTTATCGGATTTTCTGGTTCGCTCACGACCAGTCTTGGAGTCTGCTCGACCGGTCGTGGGATGTCCTCGACTCGAACCTCGACCAGTCGTGGAGCCTCGATTCAAACTCCAGCGACTAAATTCACTGTCGCTCGACCAGTCGAGCAGGGGTCTCGACCGGTCGTGGACGACCTTCGACCAGTCGTGGACTGCCTACGACCGGTCGAACATCGGTTTTCCTAATTCCGCGCAGAAATTCAAAAATCTGTTTCTCCTAAGACCAGTCGTGGGAACTCCTAGACCAGTCGAAGACGAATTTCTGTAGCTATAAATAGCACACGAATTTCAGAGTTTAAATGTCGAAAAATCTATCAAAGCAAGTATATTCTAGGCTCCACTCTGAGATAAGTCGTGTTTATTTTTAAGCTAATTTGCGCTTTATTCTAATTCCTTTTGTTAGCTTTTTGCATTTGATTTTATTCTAAATTCCAATCATATTTGAAAAGGGGAAATCGTGTATTCCTTCTTCTTGGAATTAAAATCAAATAGAGTTAGCCCTTTGTGATTTCATTTAAAATCAATTAGAACTTAGAACCTCGATAAATTGAGTATTGGACATTGAACTATCATTATTGAATCTCTACTCTGATCGGTTCTTCCGGGCTACTACAAAAGGATAAGATCCAGGTATTATACAATTCCTGTAATTTCTATTTTGGTTTTGTATGAGATTTGCCAGAAAAATCTCTATGTGTATGGTTATCTGAGGAGAGCCAGAAAACTCAGATTGTGGGGTTTTTTGAATTGTGTAAGCCCAAGTGATAAAGACACAATTGTGAAGGTTTTTGGTGAACCTGTGAAAACCAGTTTTATTAGAGAACGCTAATATCCCCTGTGTGAGGATATTAGGAGTGGAGTAGCATTCTGTGTGGCTGTTTGAGGACAGTTGGTGAACACACAGGCGAACCACTATAACTTCTTGTCTTGTGGATTGAATGGTTATTTAATTCCTTATCTTTTATCATTCAGTTCTATTTTCCTTGTGGATGTGAATGTTTGTAACAGTTTGAAATTTCAAGCAAGTGTGGGAATGTTGTAATAATTTAGTGATTTATTTCTGCAATTTCTTTCTTGCAATTCCTTTTATTGATTCAAGCTTTAAATTCCAAAATTGTTCCAGCAAGGTTGCCCTGCCATATTTATGGTGTATGGCTGTCCCTAGAACAAGACATTTGTAAATTCAATTTATTTAGTGCAGTTTGTATTCCTCTTTGATTTGAGAAATTGATACAAAGACATTTCTAGATATAAGGTTGTCCTCCCATAAACATTGGGTTTTTGGTGAAAGGTTGTCCTTAGAACAACGTTTGTATCAACCTCTCAAATTCAGTTGTTGAGGTTGTATTTCATTTCTGCATTACAATTTATTTAATTGGTTCATTAGCTATCATACTTTGTTTAATTCCGCTATTATAAGTTTTTATTTGGCATTGTCCTATTCACCCCCCCTCTAGGACATATAGCTTGGCCATTTCACCCACCCGTTAAAAAATAAAAAATAAAAAAAAATAAAAAAATGGAATTGTACGCCTACTATTGAAAATTTCTTAGAGTCTACAAAAGTTTTTGAACAAGCTGATATTTGTGTTTCCCCTTCATTCATGTCCGTGTTAACTTATGAACAGGTTCCATATCAAATAAACATCATAGTGGGCCTTGGGAAGGTTTCAACGGTGGGTGTTGCTGTCCCCACTGTTTTCTGTGTTGGGGTCCACTTGAGCTTTGAATCTGCATCATTATTTAGCTCATTTGGTTCATGCTCTAAAATGATCTCTCCAAATAGACAAACGGTTTGAATTGAACATATACATCACAGTGGCCCCCAAAACTTGGTGACGTCACTTCAGTAGTGAAACTCCTTAGGCGGCCAGTAGCTAATACGCGTCCTTCCAATCCGAACGCAGGTTTCCGGGGAAAAGCCTTCCCAGGAAAGTTCCTTCGCTGGGATGCCAGGTGGGGTCCACTGATGTTTTTTCAAAATCCACCCCGCCCATCCGTTTTGTGAACTCATTTCAGGGTATTCGACTGAAAATTAAGTTGATCCAAAACTCAAATAGTACACACGAGAGAAAATTGCCGATATTCATTGACCATGTTGAAACATTTTTTATGGCCACAAAAGTTACCTGATGAGTGGGTCAACCTGATTCTTAGACTAGGCCATCAATATAGTGATGAATGAATCCGATCTCAAACCTACCATGATGGCAGCAGGGTGTACATTAAAGTTTTATTTATTTATTTATTCACTTTAAATATCAAAGAGTAATTATCTTTCAATTGGGGCATCACACATTCACTTGGCGTCAATAGATCAGCTTCCTGATTACTAGATAATGGCCCACACATCCAAGGAGGTCGTAGTGATGGGGCGTGGTTTGGCTTGTGACCCCAACACCAGCCAGTTAACTGATGTCACAGCTCTACCGGTGTCACAATGATATATGTGTTTTATCCACACTGTCCACCCATTTTTCTAACTCATTTTATTGTACCAATAAAAAAATGAGCAGATATCCTAATCTCAAGTGGACCACATTTAAGGAAAGCAGTGCTAATTGAATGTCCACCATTGAAAACTTCTGTAACGTTTGCCATAGTACCTGTTGATAAGGTCACACAAACCTAGATGAAGGGAAAGCACAAATATTAGCTTGATACAAAACTTTCGACTCCAAAAAGTTTTCAATGATAAGCGTTGAATTCCCAACCTTTCTTGTGGTGTGGTCCACTTAGATTTGGATTTGTCTCATATTTTGGGCTCATGCCTTAAAATGATATGGAAAAACAAATGGATGGTGTGGATAGAATACATACATCATGGTGGGGCCCATGAAGCTTTTTTATTTTTAAAAAAGCTGGTTGGTGCACCCCACTGTAAGTTCACACATCCTATTTGTTAGAGCTATGCAAAATAGACCCGATCCGGTGGATCCGACCTGATCAGACCCAATCCAACCCGATCAGAACCGATCCGACGGTCTGGATCGGTGCTGATCGGGTAACCCCATCCAAATCCGAAATCTTTTCGGGTCGAATTCGGATTTGCCCTGATCTGACCGGACCCGACCCGAAAACTAATTCGAATGGATCCAGACAGATCTGATCCTACCCGATCCGGAGTAGTTCTTTTGATACACTTCTACCTTTTCCTGTGGCATGGTCCGCTTGAGCTTTGGATATACATCAATTTTGGGTTCAACCACTAAAATGATATGCAAAAATGAATGGACAACGTGGATACATCACATGCATTCAAGGTGGGTCCCAACTGAGATTGTTGTGTACAATAGCAAAATGATTTGTTGTGTACCGCACACTGCACATAGTTACTACATAGCTGGCTTTCAACCTAAGTGTAGGTACGTGTCGTGCCAAGACGATGCTACTCTATTCAAAGGAGATTAACGTTATATGGTCCCATAGTGATGTTTTTATTATATCTACATCGTTCACATATATTTACAGATTAATTTAGAGCATTATACAAAAAGGGCGACCCAAAAAGGGTTTCAATGATAGACGTTTAATATTCACTGCTTCTTTCAGTGTGGCCCACTTAATAGTTAGATCTATCTTATTTTTTGTCTCAAGTCATAAAATAAGCTCGACAAATGGATGGACGGCTTTGATATAACACATGTACCATGATCAGACCCACCTAATTTGCTAACGTGACGTCAATACCGTATACCACCAATGCATGGGACAGTCCCACTGGCGCCATTCACAGCTGTAAATACCTGTAACTTTTAAACATCGAGTGTTGTACGAACGGTTCAAACGAATTCAACATGGCCCCCACAATGATGTATTTATTATATTCATACCGTTTTACCTTTTTTTTATGATCATTTTAGAGCATTTGGTAAAAAAATGAATCATATCTGAAGCTCAAATAGATCACACCGAAAATAACAACGAGGATAATGATTTTCACCGTTAAAAAATCTAATCAGTATCGTACCTAATCTGATCCGACTCGGTTTCCCTGGCCGAGTCGGACTCGGAATTCGGGTCAGGCCAACAAGGTGTCGGATCTGATTGGATGGCATGTACCAGATCTGGCCCCGGATTGGAACGAGTTCGGGTCAGCGTATTTAGATCTAAGACAGGATCGGATTAGACACAATCTGATCCAACTCGGTCCGATGCCCACCCCTACTATTAGCCACCCCCCACTAGAGAGTCGATACCAGGACCTCAGTGTTTAAACAGAGGTATCTTTCACTCAGTCTACCACTTGAGCTATGGATCAGGGTGTAACTTAGCATTGTTAGGAGCTTTGACACAAGTTAACTCACCAGTGTTAGGGTCAGCAGCCAAACTGTGTTACTAGTGATGGATAATCTAACATATTAGGTAATTCTTGCGAAATATAGGCTCAAGGACCATTTGTGTCACAATTATTGTGGTTGAAAGCTATTAGGGGCTCATGGAGATACCATTGAGAAATTCATTTACTCCCGTTTGGCAAGACCATATAATTAGGACAAGAGTCCAAAAATAAAGCAGATACAAAACTCATGTAAGCCATCTGACACGAAACAGTAGGATTGAATGCACACCATTGAAAACATTTTGGTGGCTGTTGTTCGATCACGACTATTTCCTGTGGTGTGGTCCACCTTAAATTTACTTCTGCTTCATTTTTTGGGTCATGTCCTAAAATGAGTTGTGAGAATGGATGGATGGTGTGGATGTAAGGTACATACATCACGGTGGGCTCCACAATCAGAGATGGCATGCCCATATCAATGAAAATGGTTGTCATCTAGGGTAGAATTGTCTTTTTGGCAGATAAGGTGGGATTTCTTTAGATATAGTTTTGTATCACGGTCATGAATGAGAAGGTTGTCTTTGTGTTTTATATGAAGCATTCACCACTATGCGGAGGTTCACTCTTCAGTATCAGGCCTTAGGCAAAAAGTTAGACAAATTTTAGATGGACTGAATAATAGGAAATATAGGTGATTGACAATTAAAAACTTCTTATGGGCCACCTAAGTTTTCTATCGAACTGATATTTGTGCGGTCCCTTCGTCTAGGCCTTTGTGACTTTATCAACAGTTTGGATGGCAGATACATCTTATGGTTATGGGCTTGAGATGTTTTCAATGGTGGGTATTCAATCCTCACTGTTTCTTGGTTTGGTCCACCTAGGATTTGGCTCTGCTTATTTTTTGGATCATGCCCAAAAATGAGCCATCAAAATGGATGGATAGTGTAGGTAAGGTATATACATTATGGTGGGCTCCACATTTAGGGATTATGTGCCCCAATCAATGAAATATATTAGTCAACTAAGGTATGATTGTCTTTTTTGAAAATTATGTTCAGAGTTTTTAATAAAATTTTGCGGTGAGTTAAATGGACGTCCGCCTTTTAAAATAAAGTGGGAAAAGATCGAAGCTTTTTAATTCCATTATCACGTAAAATTGAAGACCACCTCCTCCCTCCTCCGTCACATTCACTATGCGATACTTGGCCAAATGCCAAAAACTCAGCTAAATCTTAGATGGAACATATCACAAGAAATAACAGTGATTGAATGATAAAAATTTCTTATGGGCCAGAAAAGTTTTGGATCAAATTGATGTTTGTGTGATTCCTTCGTTGGGGTTTACGTGACTATAAATTTTTGAATAAAAAAAAAACATTTGAGTGGTCCTCAATAAGTTTTTAATAGTGGGTATTCAATCACCACAGTTTCATGGCTTTGCAACTTTTTGGAATCATGGCTTTACATCTTTTTAATGGTGGGTATTCAATCATGAAGGTATATAAGGTATGTGTTTTAAATTTTAAAATGGCCATGTTTTAAATTTTAAAATGACCATCAGCTTCTAAGGTATGTGGTGTGGATATCCAATCATCATTGTTTAAATTTTAAATGATCTCATAATCATATGAGGAAAAATTGTGGTCCAAATTTGAATTACAATGGACGACGGAAAGTGGGTAAATTGGAAGGTCCAATTTGGAAAAAATTAGTAAGCCTTAAACCACTAACTTCGTACCTAAAGAAAAGTCTACCAAGGTAAGATTCTCACCTAAAGAAATGTCATTCATATGATGAACACCAAAATCAAGGGTTAAGGGGATGATTTGTCAATTGTACCACTTATAGTATGATATAAAAGTTAAAATTTGACATATTTGGTTAATTTATGATAGATATGAATGAGACAAAATTTCACATCAAATGGATAATGAGAACCATGTGATCTATAATTCAAGGGTTTAGGGGTATATCGTAGCCCACATGAATTGGGTTTCTCAAATCTCTTTTTTCTGGCGATCTTTCTTCAAATATAATTCTTCAACGGCATTTAAGTTGTCGAATAAAACTTAAATATATAATTCTCTTGGTGATCTGAAACTTTAAATGGCCATGTTGAAAAATTCAATCATAGTGGTTGTCAAAATGGACTTGATCTTAATTAACAGTCCACGCTTAATGACTATGGCTTAATTATAAAAAATATGTATTCAATATAGGAAAAAAATTGAAAAAAAATTTGGTAGTTGATTGATGGTGGGAAAGGCCTAAATATAAAATTTCACCTATCGCACTAAAAGGAAGAAACTGGCTTTAAGGTGGTCACCATTTAACGGTATAGGATCATAAATCAGGGTTTAAATTTTAAATGATCTCATAATCATATGAGGGAAAATTGTGGTCCAAATTTGAATTACAATGGATGACAGAAAGTGGGTAAATTGGAAGGTCCAATTTGGAAAGAATTAGTAAGCCTAAAACCGCTAACTTCGTACCTAAAGAAAAGTCTATCAAGGTAAGATTCTCATATTCCACACTTAGTCCATATGATGAGAAATCCAAGTCATTCATATGATGAAAAATATCCTACTATGACTACTTAAGAACTTTTTTCACTTGATGGACACCAAAATCAAGGGTTAAGGGGATGATTTGTCAATTGTACCACTTATAGTATGATATAAAGGCTAAAATTTGACGTATTTGGTTAATTTATGATAGATATGAATGAGACAAAATTTCACATCAAATGGATAATGAGAACCATGTGATCTAGAATTCAAGGGTTTAGGGTAATGACATTTTCAGTATTATTGTTGATCTGAGAGTTTTCAAAAATATGCATGCTTTTAAGTAATTCTTACAAAATAACTCATTAATTATGGGGAGATACATATATCAAACAACAGGATCAACGTAGGTTAAAACAGTAACATCCGGGATGTAACAATTTAGCCCCCTAAGAAATAATTGTCCCCAAAATTTAATTACTTCAATCATGTATACGAGTGAGGATATACTAACTCATGGTGTCTAAGTTTCTACTATTCTGTATGGTGTAGATATATATTTCTAGGGTTGTACAAGTTCGTGTAACTGATTACACAAAATCAGGACACTCCAGTCCACCTTACCACAAAGGTGTTGGACTATTTGGGCTTGTGTTGTTGATATTCAACCAACCTCATGTTATGAAGGCCGCTCACGTATTACGCTCTTGACCTAAAGGAATGGGTTGTAATAATGCACTAAGTTGCACATTAGGATTTGATTATTATGCTCGTCATCATAGATAATCTAGTCAACTGCCTCATTGATTACATAAAGTTTAGCGGAATAAGTATATTTTATTTGATGCTTAAATTTTTAAATGGGTTATTTCATCTTATATGAGTTATGGCACCTTTATGTATTGCAGTAATGATAATCCATTCACTCCCAAATTAAAGGCCTCCTTACCCTTAATGGCACTAGCTTCTCAAAATGAAAAAATGCATTAGAGATAACTCTTAGATATATGAAATTAGATTTGCCCCTTAATAAGAATTAACCTCCGAAACCAATTGAATCTAGACGTACCTGTGATATTGCCAAATATAATAGGTGGGAACGGATTAATAAGCTAAGTATAAAGATTATTAGACATTCCATGCTTAAGTCTTTTTTCTTGGGGTATACCTGAGAAGGAGAACGTGAAAGAATTTATTGAAGAAATCGAAAGGATGTTTACTAAATCCGATAAAGCAAATGTTATAACTGTTCTTTTTAAACTTCTATCTCTAAAGATATAGTAGTAATGGAATTAGAGAGCATGTCATAAAGATGGTCGATCTTGTGGCTAAGTTAAGTGCATTTTAATTAAACATTCTAGAAGACTTAGTGGTCTACTTAGTGCTTTTTTTAATCTTCTTTTTAACTTCAAAACTTTCAAGGTCAATTATAATACTTAGAAAGAAAAATGAATCTTTACTAAGTTGATATTACACTGTGTGCAAGAGGAAGCGAGGTTGAGCGACTAGAAAGTGCTCATCTCATGGCAATAACCTAAAAGAAAAAAGTTCTAAGAATAACGGTAAGGGAAATTGATGTAGAACGTGTCACAGATACGTTCCTAGCATGGTTGGGCCAAAAGAAGATGGACCGTAAATTGACCATAACTTTTGATCCGGGTATCGTTACGGGGCGCACAAGCTATCAATCTTTACTGAAATGGGCCATCCGAGGTGACCCGACCCACAAAGTGGGTCGCGTCTGTCCGTTTCGTCAGAAAACGCGCGCTTTCAGCTCAAAAACGAATTTTTAGGAAGATTTTACTATTTTTAGTAATTCCGAATTTTTGATATTTTTTAGAGTTTTAGATTTTCTTTCCTTATAGAAATAAGTTTTAGTTACACTAGGACTCTTCTAGAGAAAGTTTATTTGTAATTTTATTTTTAGAAATTAGGCTTTAGAAGAGTTGTATTAGAATTAGGATTTTTATTAGAGTTAGAATTTTGCTATTTTTGGTAATTACGAATTTTAGTTTATTTTTTTTCTTTATTAATAGTGTAAGGAGACACATTAGAAGATGATCAATGATTGATTAATCTATTTCGAATTTATTTAGAATTTATTTCTATTTTCTGCTCTCTTTTCTCGTGGATTCGAGAAGTCTCTGTGAGGAGTCCAGAGAAGTTCCGTGGATTCGGAATATTTATCCTCTTGAGGAAGACGGTGCTCGACCTCACGTCCTCCCCTGCGTCAGTTTGGTATCAAAGCGAGGCTTCTCCTCGGGACGATGGCTTCTAACGACGGGTCGGGCAACAATCCCATAGGCGGTGCTCCAGGAAATTTTCCTTTAACGGCAGCAACTTTCCAAGCAGCGCAGCAAGAGAATCGGCAAGCCATGCAAGGGCTGCAGGCTTCCATCGACAGCATAGCGGATCTCTTGGCGGAAAACCTAAGGCAACTCCGTGTTCATGGTGGTGATCCACCACCAGCAATTGCTGGAATTCGTAATTATACTGATCGTAGGGCGATGTTATCAATGAACCACAGGATGGTTCAAGAATTCAAGATGAAAGTCGATCTTCCTAGTTTTAATGGTCAACTCTACTTCAAGGACTTCCTTGATTGGTTGCTTGAAGTCGAACGTTTCTTCGACTACATGAACATCGTAGAAGAAAAGAAAGTTAAAATCGTGGCATACAAGTTAACGGGCAGAGCCTCAGATTGGTGGGAACAACTTCAACACGAGCGGGTGAGACAGATGAAGGCACCAATCCGCACGTGGTCGCGAATGAAGAAGTTATTGTGCATGCGATTCCTCCCTCGAGATTACGATCAGGTATTATTCCAACAAAACCAAAATTATTATGAGGATAGTCGATCAGTAAAAGGTTATGTAGAAAAATTCTATTATTGGTCCTCGAGAAACGACTTCATCAAAACAGAGTTGCAACAGACCACAGGATTCATCAGTGGCGAACATGTGACCTCTATAGGAATGGAGAACCAACCCAACACTTCTAAAGTGGAGGAGCAATATCTCATCACTGAACAGGCCTTTGTTAAACAATATGAGGAAACGGAAAATATATATCCATTAGTTGAAAAGAAAAAATATGTGGAGCCTGTGAATATCTTAGAGGATTTGGAACCAGTATCGCAGGAGTTCAAGAGGGTTGTGCTCGATGAACTCCCTAATAAATTACCTCCCGTACGAGATATACAAAATCACATTGATCCCGTCTCAGGGGCAAGTCCGCCTAATTGCCCACATTATCAGAAAAAATATGAGATCTTGAAGGTAGATGTGAAGGAACTAATCGATATTAGTCAAGTCAAGGAAAGCATGAGTACATGTATTATGTCAACTCAAGAGCTTAATGTCAAGTACAAAAAAAGAGCTAATGAACATCGACGTCGGAAGTTATCTCAGACTCATGTGCCAAGTCTCTTGCGTAACTCGAGGACGAGTTTTTTTCAAGTGGAGGAGTCTGATGTAGAACGTGTCACAGATACGTTCCTAGCATGGTTGGGCCAAAAGAAGATGGACCGTAAATTGACCATAACTTTTGATCCGGGTATCGTTACGGGGCGCACAAGCTATCAATCTTTACTGAAATGGGCCATCCGAGGTGACCCGACCCACAAAGTGGGTCGCGTCTGTCCGTTTCGTCAGAAAACGCGCGCTTTCAGCTCAAAAACGAATTTTTAGGAAGATTTTACTATTTTTAGTAATTCCGAATTTTTGATATTTTTTAGAGTTTTAGATTTTCTTTCCTTATAGAAATAAGTTTTAGTTACACTAGGACTCTTCTAGAGAAAGTTTATTTGTAATTTTTATTTTTAGAAATTAGGCTTTAGAAGAGTTGTATTAGAATTGGGATTTTTATTAGAGTTAGAATTTTGCTATTTTTGGTAATTACGAATTTTAGTTTATTTTTTTTCTTTATTAATAGTGTAAGGAGACACATTAGAAGATGATCAATGATTGATTAATCTATTTCGAATTTATTTAGAATTTATTTCTATTTTCTGCTCTCTTTTCTCGTGGATTCGAGAAGTCTCTGTGAGGAGTCCAGAGAAGTTCCGTGGATTCGGAATATTTATCCTCTTGAGGAAGACGGTGCTCGACCTCACGTCCTCCCCTGCGTCAGAAATGGAAGAAGACAAGTAATGGTGCACATTTGAAGGACCAAAATCAAGTGGTTGGATCCTTCTACTTTTACGATTAGGAGGGACACTTAAAGAATTAATGTCATGCATACAAAACTTGGCTTAAGAAGAATGAGAATAAAAGTAAAGGTAATTCTTATCTGATAGTTTTTGAGGATTTAATTGATACAGATCTGTCATGATATGGATTGATTTCGAGTCATACACTCACATAATATATCTCATGCAGTGGTACCTCAGGAGCATGAGATGCAGTGATATGGAGCATTACGTTGTTAATGGCTGGCTTTCAAGTAGGCGAATTGAGGAAGATGACTATTTTTTTTTTCTTTTACATACATATAATATGATGCTTTAAATTTTTTGAAATCCTTACATTTATCTTACGGTGATTTGAAATAACATAGTTCATTTGGTTTTCTTCTAAATTTGAATGATGGATTAAGGGCATCAATACTCTAATTGTGCATGAAATGTGGATGAAAATGATGACAACCTCGTTTATAGATAAGAATAAAAGAAATGGTCATCAATAGGTTTGATCCTTAAAAGGGATGTATACATTGGTTCTCTAGTCCAGACAAGTAATGGTTTCGCTTTGAGGTGGATGTACTTATAATGACATTTAGGACATTGAGCCAAGAGTCCATGAGAAAAGTTTGACTTGAAAATGAGAGGAGACATCTGTCTCGAATTTAAAAAAATTCTGATATACGTAATATGAGATCCTCTCTCGAAATCATATATGCCATCTAATCATTTGACTAGTGAGGGAACAATTTGGCAGTCGGTGTCAGTGTTGTGACAGTTTAAGCATCCACTCTTGACCTAAAAGGCACCTTGGTGATCCCTGTGGGAGAAATTGCAAGTATGTATAGGATCCATAAATAAGGAAATGTGATACAAATATTCAGCTCATGAACGGTAACAATAGTCGAGTGGAACTGATAACATGATTAAGTTTGGTCTACACTGAATGCCTCATTAGTGGGAGGTCCAGTTTCAAGTTTTGTTTGATGGCACGAGTGATGTAGCTTGATGAGGTGCAATCTGCACGAGTGATGTAGCTTGATAAGGTGCAATCTGATCGCTTACAACATTAGGCATTGGAACAAAATTATAACATTTATCATGAAGCCAGACGTTAGATGCTGCAGTATTACATTCTTTTAAATTAAGATAGGGACAAAGGAGGTCACACTATGGTTTCTTGAAAGGAAGAAGATCTATAATCATCAAATGTTTGTAAACCTCAGCTGATATTTGCATCATAAGGTGCTTAGGGTCAGTGGGAGGACACACATTAAGGTGGCATACCCATTTCGGTAAATTAAGATTAATTAACGATTCAAGTTTTGTTATCTGTTCTTATTGTGAATGCATACAATGAAATGAACAAATAAGAATGTATATGATTGAGGCCGTGAATATCTTGATAGAGATCATTGGATCGCTTGAAAGTCAGCATGCAGATTTCTCCTAGCATAAGATTTTCATATTCTTTCAGTATCCATATCGTTGGGAATGGTGGCATTGTGAGTACAAATAGTCTCACTTTGATAATTAAAGTGATGACTATTGTGGTTCGATGTCAGTAGTTCTAATGGGCTGGATACTGCATGGTACTTCACTGGATCCATTAAAATATCTAATAAAGATTTGAGCTTATTGTGGAATGTTGGAATTATGGGTCATGAATGCAATATTCCATTAGGATGGGACTCATGCAGTTGAGTGGCTGTACATAGTCTATTAAAGGAATGAAGTACAATTGACCACTCTCTATGGAGTTGCATTGGGAGAAGGCTTCTCTCCCAATGATTAAAGAGCCATGGGCTTGGGAGATTCCTACAATGGGTGGGATTTTATCATGGCCCGTCTCTACATAAAGAAGTGTCCGATCTTGTAATCTCCTCAAACATTATATACACGTTTCTCTCCATTGAAACGTTCAACTTAACGTAATTGTTGTAGAGGCGGAAGATCGACGCACAAACCTTAACAATTTGCAAGATGGTCGGCCAAGAAACACTTTCTAAACACTTTTACATCTCCTAAATCAATGTTAGTATAAACCCGAAATCCATTGCGAGATTTATCTTATATTATATTCATACTCCATCCATTTTGCCAACTTTTTTTAGGGTTTGGACCAAAAAATAAGCAATCCAAAAAATGAGTCTCTACTAATGATTTAGTGGGCTCTAAAGAGTTTCAATACAAAGGTCATGAGTTTTGTGACCATCAAGAATGTGAGAAAATAAAAGCTATTGAAAATTTCTTGTGTGAGAAAATAAAAGCAATCAAAAATTTCTCGTGAACCGCGCCATTGAAAAAACAATGATTGACTATCCCTTTCAAGAACTTCATGCGGTCATAAGCCACCTAAGGACCCATTGTGATGTTTGTGAGAAATCCACCTATGATCAATCCATTTTTTTTAGCTCATAATAAGACATGAGACAAAAATGAAGTGTATCCAAAACTAAATTGGGCCACACCACATGAAACGGTGAAGATTTATGCCCACCGTTGAATCATTTACGGAGCTGCAAAATTTTTGTATTAGGCTAATACTTTTGTCTTTTCAATTCATCCCAATGGGAATAACCTTATGAATGGTTCAGATGACTCATAAACATCAAAGCGGACCTCAGAAAAGTTTCAACATAAGTGTGGCCTACTTGAGTTTTGGATCCACCTAATATGTTATCTCATATCCTAACAGGAGCTAATAAAATGGATGGATGGGGTAGATTTGTCACAAACATCATAGTCGGCCCCACTTAGCTTTTGATGGCCAGGTATCACAGGTTGTCTGCATTCTCCAAATGGGCATGGAGTATGTGAGTTGGGGCTTACAGCTATATTGGGTGAATCCCAACTGCGGGGTGTACTTTGATGTATGTCTTGCATATCCAAGTGATTCCCATTTTGCTGGCTCATTCAAGGAATGGGGCCCAAAAATGAAGCAGCTTGGCATTTTTGGAGGACTACCATGATGTATGTGTTTTAATAGGTTGTCCGTCTATTTTCCCCTCCTTTTTTTGGCATGAGCCTACAAATGAAATATATTTAAATCTCATATGGACCATGCTACACGAAAAGTGTTGATTGAATGCCCACCATTAAAACTTCTTAGAGCCTATACTACAATGTTTATTTGCCATTTGACTTGTTGATTAGGTCACCCTAAGCTAGGATACCCTCGTTTCAATGCTGAGGTCTTGGTATTGATCCCCAAGTGGAATGTGGTGTGGCTAACTGTGGGGGTGTGACTAACAATGTAGTGTGTGTATTAACAATGGAATGTTTTTAATAGTGGGAATTAAATCCCTAGGGAGAAGGTAAAACACAAATATCGGCTTGATCCAAAACTTTTGGGGTCCTTAAGATGTTTTTAATAGTGGGAATTAAATCCCTACTATGTGGTCCTCCTGTGATTTAGATTTGATTCATTTTTGGACCATGCTCTAAGAGGAGCTGACAAGACCAATGGACAGCATAGATATACAACACATACATTGGTAGGCCCAAAGTTAAGGACTCACCCACTAAGCTGTTACCGGGGAGTCGGCTACACAAGACATGAAACCAGGAACACAAGACTGTCAGGGCGTCACCCACTACACTATTTCTTGGACCTCACCTAATCCACTCCACAGACTTATTTAAATCGTGTATTGAACGTTTCAACCGTAGGCATCCCCACCTTTTCTCATCGAGTGGCCCACTTGTGTGTCGCATCCACCAATTGTCTAATGTATTAATACGAGCTGACAAATAGGATGGACTAATGGTTTTCACACAATATGAAGGTGGGTCCCACTTAGCTTCTTCCAGTGGTCGGGTGTGGTGGGTAGTCCACGTTCTTCAAATACCTCTGAAACCTTACCATCCCTCAGGAAGTTTTTAATGGTTGGAATTGAACACTTTGTGGTCCACCTATGATTTGGATCTGGCTTGGTTTCTAGGCCATGCCCTGAAATGAGCTGGTAAAATAGATGAACGGCATGGATATACATCACATACATCGTTGGGCCCCATAGTCAGGGACTTATCCACTAAACTGTTATCCCGGACTTGCCATGGATATACAACACATACATTAAGGTGGGCTCATGGTCAGGGCCTCCCCTATTGCGCTACCACACATGGATTGCCTACTGATGCTTGTGCTCTATCACTCCACCAAGATATATGTGTTTTATCCATGCAGTTCATCTATTTTTATCATAGAAGTCTGAAAATAAAGATCTTCACTGATTGAGGTCATTTTGGTGGCTAACACAACCAGGTCCAATGCATAGTCCCAAATTCAACGATTATTATATGGTCTTACCAACAACAGACCATTTCGTAAGAAATTTGATTCAGCTCAAAACACATCTAATTAATATTGACTACCCATAAGCTAAAACATCGTTAACTAAATGACGGGTGGATTACTACTTAATGACCAAAATTGAATATCAGCGAGAAACATGGGTATTGGTGCTATTTCGGGCCAGATCAAAATTCAACAATGAATAACCATCTTCATTGAATTATCTGGGCTCTCTACCAAGTAAAACCCACCAACCATCTATTTGTTTATCAAGATTTTACTTGCACTGAAAAATGTGTCTTGAGTGGAATTAAAAGGATTCCCAAAATAATGCTTAGGCCCAAACATCTAAAATGGGCCTTAAAAGGTCTATAGAACGAATAACATCCGGCTCAAGATTAAGCTCATAATGGGCACAAAACAAGCTCAGAGTAATGCCCTTACAAGAAGCCCAAGTAGAAATTTAATTGGGCTTAAAACTAGGCCCAAAAGCGGGCCTGAGACACATTAAAATAGGCCAAAAAACTCACCCATTTATAACCATTCAAGAGACCCATCACTAAGCCCACAATCAACAGAAAATGGGCCCCATGATTAGGCCCAAATGACTTTTAAAATGGGCTTAAAATACCTTAGCACATATGAAAATAACTTCTACCCTAACACATGCCCAACGAAGAAACACGACAGGCCCAAAACCTTTGATTCCATCATTGCAGTTAGGGCTGAAAATCGGGCGAGTTCAACCTGACCAACCTATGACCGACCCGACATTGGGTTGGGCTTGGGCATGATGTATCGGATTCAGTCTCGGGCTATATAAACACCAACCGATAAAACTTGGGTCGGGCTTGGGTTGAGGCCTCAGGTTGCCCAATCCAACCTGAACCCGATTGATATATAAGCTCCTTATAAATTATAATTGAGTGCAGATCGTCTATGTAGAAGGCACAAGAAATTCCAATGCTCTTATATTTTAGCTTCTTTGTTTTTTAGAAAAAAATGAACTCATATATATATATATATATATATATATATATATATATATATATATATATATCATAAGTACAAAAAATAAGACATGTATTGAAAATGTAACAGACTAGTGTAATAACGAAAATCATAGCATATATCCACTTGACCGAGCCCGCATGGGTTGGGCTTGGGTTGAGAGTTCCCAACTTGAGGTTGTGTTAGGGTTGAGGTATAGGAACCTTGGGTTGGGCTAAGGTTGAGCACCAACATGGCCCAACTTGCCCGACTTTCAGCCCTAATTGTAGTAACCGAAAATTGATGCGACCAACCAAAAACAACACCTTGAAACGAGCCATGGGACAACCCGACTGGTAGCCCATGATAAGTAAAATTCAGCCTAAACAGTTTAAACAACCCATGTGTCATGCCCCACACTTTGGATACAGATTGTGCACCCTCTAACTTGGGTTACGGTTCGTACACCATGTGTACACAAATCCATCATCATACACCTCCTCTGTCACATTCCGCAACACCTGGCATAAGCCTAAAAAATCAGCCAAATCTTAGAAGGAACAAATCACAAGTAATATAGTAGTGATTGAACATTAAAAATTTTTATGGTCACGAAAATTTTGGATAAAATTGATATTTGTGTGATTCCTTCATCCAGGTACATGTGACTTTATCAATTTTTATATAACAAAAACATACGAATGGCCTAGTGAAGTTTTTAACGGTGGATATTCAATCACCAATGTTTAAAGTGGTGTGGTCTACGTGAGATTTGGCTTTGCATCTTATTTGGAATCATGCCCTAAAATGAGTTGTCAAAACGGATGGATGGTGTCGATGTATGGTACATGCATCATCGTGGCCCCACAGCAAGGAATCATGTGCCTAACTCAATTGAAATAGCAGTAGATGGGGTGGATGTATGGTACATGCATCATGGTGGGCCCCACAGTCAGGAATCCTGTGCCCAACTCAATTAAAATAGTAGTGGATGGCGTGGAATATGGTACATGCATCATGGTGGACCCCACAGTCAGGAATCCTGTGCCCAACTCAATTAAAATAGTAGTGCATGGCATGGAATATGGTACATGCATCATGGTGGACCCCACAGTCAGGAATCTTGTGCCCAACTCAATTAAAATAGTAGTCGATGGCGTGGATGTATCGTACATGCATCACGATGGCTCCACAGTAAGGAACCATGTGCCCAACTCAATTAAAATAATAGTCAATTGCGTGGAATATGATACATGCAACATGGTGGACCCCACGGTCAGGAATCTTGTGCCCAACAGTAAGGAATCATGTGCCCAACTCAATTAAAATAGTAGTCGATGGCGTGGAATATGGTACATGCAACATGGTGGACCCCACAGTCAGGATTTTGTGCCCAACTCAATTAAAATAGTAGTTGATGGCGTGGATGTATGGTGCATGCATCATGGTAGGCCCCACATTCAGGAATCGTACGTGTGGCCAACTCAATAAAAATAGTAGTCAATCAGGGTACGTAGGATCGTTATTTTATATATTAGGTAGGAATTTTTTTAAAAGTAGCTTTAAAGATCGGTTACCAATGAAAACTAGGTCCGCGTGTTTTATACCAAGTAGGTAAAAATGGAAATATTTTTAGGCTATTATGTGATAAAAGTAAAATCCACTCCGTCTATCAGGTTCACTCCTTAGTACCAGACCTGATGCCAGAAAATCAGCCAAATCTCAGACGAAACAGTGGTGATCGGTCTTTAAAAAGTTCTTATTAGCCACAAAAGTTTTGGAATATCAAACTGATATTTTGTGGTCCGTTCATCCAAGTCTTTCTAACTTTATCAATAGTTTGGAAGGCAAAACCATTCCGGTGGCCCTAAAGTTTTTAACTGTGGGTATTCACTCACCACTGTTTCCTGCACTTTGGTCCATGTAAGATTTGGGCTCAGCTTTATTTTGTAGATCATGCCAGGATGGATGGATTGGATGCTAGGTACATGCATTAGGGTGGCACATGGTCGGGGAGAACGGACACAAATCAGTAAAAACAGTAGTGAACTAGATTAGGATTGTCTTTTTGCTAGATTTGGTAGGGATTCTCTCTTAGCAATTTAATAATTTTAAATTACAGCTAATGAATCCTGTGTGTTCTTTACAAGCGCGTAAAAGGCTCAATTTCTTTCAAGCTATTATGCCTTAAAAGTGAAATCCACTCCGTTCATCAGTTTCACTCCTTTGTACCGGTGCTAGGGCCAAAAACTCATCCAAATCTAAGACTCATATGGGTCATACCGGGTCATACCAAAGAGAACAATGGAAAAGTTATACTAGCCGGGGCACATGGTGTTCATGTTTTACTAAAACCGTTCATCAGATGCAACTCTCCGATGACATAAAGGAAAGATAGAAAAATCAGCATGTTCCATAACTCAGGTTGTCATTTGGCATGGATTTCAAATCCCCCGTGTTGGCACCATAAAGTGGTGACTGGGATTTCCCATAAAAAAGGTTTGAAATTCAAGGTGAAGTTAGGATTACATCTAAAATCCATTTAAGAGTCTAAAGTGTAACAAGTGTGTCGCTAGCGGATTATGAATCGTTGGTGCCAAACATAATTGGAGGATTCAAAATTCAAGGCATTTCAAATCAAGGAAATCTCTAACTCAGGGTATTTTCGATCCATGGTGCCAAAACAGGCCAAGGTTTTATTCCTAATGTTGTAGATTTCACATATAAAATATAGTGGCCCCCAAAGCTAAAATATCCTACTGCCCATATAAATGTGGACCTAAAAATAAATGTAGCTTGCTTTGATATTAAAATGATGGGTCACCTAACGAGACTAGAAGACAAAAACCAGACAACCAAATTTCTTGTAAAACGCACATCACAAACAAAAAAATAAAATAAAATGCAGAATAGCTGCCACTGCAACGACCGATGTTGCTAGGCCTTGACTGTGGGGCCCACCGATGTGACTGGGTCTTTACAGTAGGGCCCACCTAGAAGTATGTATTGCATATCTCTTCTTTCCATCGATTTTCCAACTTATTTTAGGGGATGGTCCCAAAATAGTGGCCGATACAAATCTCAGGTGGACTACACTATAAGAACAACGTTAATGACTATTAAAAACTTGTGGGTCACAAAAGTTTTAGATCAAGCGAATATTTGTGTTTTTACTTCATACGGTGACCTCAAGGAAGGCCGGGAGCCAAAATAGGCATTTCTAATACTAAGGTGGGCCATCTCCACCAAAAAAATGGTGATTGAAAGTCCCACCGTTGATGCCTTTCTGTGGCCACCTACATTTGGATTTAGTTAGTTTTTTGGCTAGCTAAAAGGGTACATAGAGTGGATATCACAAGTACATTCTAGTGGGTCCCACCAAATTTATACAAAGTAATTACTGGACATGCATGGCCAGATAAAAGGGTAAATCAGTGAAAACAGTGGTCGATTAGGGTCACAAGACTCACAACCGCCTTTTTAGCATATAATGGTCATAGGGAGCAATTAGCTGCTACCCACGTAACTGCTTAGCTACACCCTGATCCATAGCTCAACTAGTAGACCGAGTGGATATACCTCGTTTCAACACTTGAGGTCTTGGTATCGATCCCTAGTAGGGGTGGCTAACAGTGCATGTACTGAAAGTTGGTGTGTACTAACAAGCTAACAAAAAAAAAAGAAAAAGAAGTAACTGCTTAGCTGGTGTTACCCTTACCATGTGGGGGCTACTTTGATGATTTTGAATTATATAAACATTGCCCATCTGTTTTTCAGCTTATTTAAGAACATTATCTAATAAATTAAGTAGATCCAAATATTTAGTAGACCATACCACATGATCAAATATTTAGTAGACCATACCAGAGGCTCATAATGAGGCTCTGGGATTTAAAAAATCATCCAAATATACACCGCATCTCAACTGGGCCACACCAAAAAATTTCAAAGCTCTTCTTAGATGCGACTCACTGGCATGAGACGAAGATAAGAAATAATAATAATAATAATAATAATAATAATAAATAGATAAATAAAAATAAAATTCAACCTGCTTCAAAACAGACGATCCACACTACTCAAGCTTCGAGGTTATAGGCTTAACTTCTGTGGCGTGGATTTCGTATTTGAAACATGGTGGGCCCAAAGATCCTGAATAGTGTAAGGTCTAAATTAAAAGAGGCGGATCTGATCAATTATACGAAGTGACTTTAATTCCTAACAAACACTAATGGACAAGAAGAAAATGATACTATAAAGATGTATAATGTAAAAAAAATTTAAAAAATTTAAAAATTATAAAAGACGGAAAGACAACCAAAATCATGGCTGACGCTTGATTAAAATTTAAAAAAAAAAAAAAGACCAGCGCTGACGCATGATTAGAAAAAATAATAATGAAGGTCAGTGCAAAGAAAGCTGACGTGGATTTCCTGCTAAAGCTTTTTCCACGAAGTTGCTGCATGGAATGGTCGTGAGGCCCACAGTGACGTTTGTAAGAAATGATGGGTTTTTTTGACCCATCTTCGACTGGTCGAGAGCCCTGCTCGACTGGTCGAAGGCTGGTGGTCGACCAGTCGAAGGTTCAAGTCGTAACTTCAACTCAAAGTCTAGCGAGTTGTTTTGCTGTTTTTTACTGTAGTTACGACTGGTCGAAGGGATGCTTCGATTGGTCGAAGGGGTCCTACGACTAGTCGAAGGTTACGCAGTTTGCTCCGCGATTTTGCGCGAAACTGCGGATTTGAGTCCTTTCGCAACAGGGATGCGGAAAGGAGTTTCCTAAACTATAAAAGGGGTTGCCTAGGATTTTTCTAGGTACAGCAAGAGGGTTTTCTAAAGCTTTGCAAGGGATTTGCTAAAGGGTTTAGGGCTATCAAAGGTAAGAGAGAAGGAGAAAGAGAGAAAAGAAGCTTATAGAAGGGAGATTCTACTCGTGGAGGCTTTCTACTGTGCAATCTATATCTCAACACTTTTATGTCCTCATAATCGGTTAGATCTCTCCGTTTTCTCTATTTCTCTTATTGTTTATCCACTCCTGCGTGAGTGAAGAAGATTGTAACATTCTACTTCATAGTGGATTGTTGATCTGGACGAGGTCCCGTGGTTTTTACCTCTTTGAGGGTTTTCCACGTAAAAATCTCTTGTGTGGTGTGTGATTGATGCTTTGATTTATTTCATTGCTTTATTATCCATAATTCTGGTTTGTTTCGGGAGGCTAGATCCTAAGGTTTGTGCAAGGCATCCCAATAAAGTGGTATCAGAGCTAAGTGCATTGAACGGGTAGGATCGACTTTTGAATTATGGAAGGTGGCTCAAGGATGATCAGCCTCAATGGTTCTAACTGGATCATATGGAAGGCTAAGATGGAGGACTTGCTTTATTGCAAGGACCTATATTCTCCAATCTTAGGCATATCAGCAAAATCCAAGGACATGACTGATGATGATTGAAAGAAGATGGACCGAAAGGCGGTGGGGTTTATTAGACAATGGTTGGGCGATTCTGTGTTCCACCATATGTCTACGGAAACCTCAGCCGCAAGCCTATGGCTAAAATTACAAGGGCTGTATGAGAGGAAGACAACCGGTAATAAGATATTTCCATCGATTTTTCAACTTATTTTAGGGGATGGTCCCAAAAATGTGTCCGATACAAATCTCAGGTGGACTACACTATAAGAGCAACGTTAATGACCACTAAAAACTTGTGGATCACAAAAGTTTTAGATCAAGCGAATATTTGTGTTTTTACTAAGGTGGGCCACCTCCACCAAAAAAAATAGGCATATCTAATACTAAGGTGGGCCACCTCCACCAAAAAAAATGGTGATTGAAAGTCCCACCGTTGATGCCTTTCTGTGGTCACCTACATTTGGATTTAGTTAGTTTTTTGGCTAGCTAAAAGGGTACATAGAGTGGATATCACAAGTACATTCTAGTGGGTCCCACCAAATTTATACAAAGTAATTATTGGACATGCATGGCCAGATAAAAGGGTAAATCAGTGAAAACAGTGGTCGATTAGGGTCACAAGACTCACAACCGCCTTTTTAGCACATACTGGTGATTGGGAGCAATTAGATGCTACCCAAGTAACTGCTTAGCTATACCCTGATCCATAGCTCAATTGGTAGACCGAGTGGAGACCGAGTGGATATACCTCGTTTTAACACTTGAGGTCTTGGTATCGATCCCTAGTAGGGGTGGCTAACAGTGCATGTACTGATAGTTGGTGTGTACTAACAAGCTAACAAAAAAAAGAAAAACGAAGAAGTAACTGCTTAGCTGGTGTTACCCTTACCATGTGGGGGCTACTTTTATGATTTTGAATTATATAAACAGTGCCCATCTGTTTTTTCAGCTTATTTAAGAACATTATCTAATAAATTAAGTAGATCCAAATATTTAGTAGACCATACCACATGATCAAGCTAATCTTTATATTTTCCTTCCATATAGTTCCGGTGAATCTTATCAACGGGTTGATAGTAGATAAACATTATAGATATGTTTACAGTGGGAGCTGGAAAGGTTTTTAATGTGAGTGCTCAATCATCACTGTTTCTTGTAGTGTGGTCCACCTGAGATTTGTATATTCTTAATTTTTGGGATCATGTGTTAAAATGAGCTGTAAAAATGGATGGATGGAGTGGATATACAACATATGATCAATGTACACCCTACAGTAATAATAACATCCACTAAGTTGTTATCCAGGACCCAAACTTGTTGGTGGACTAAAACATATCATATGCTGTAAAAATGAAACCGAGTCGGTCCATCAGATTTGCTCATAATGAGGCTCTGGGATTTATTAAATCATCCAAATATACACCGCATCTCATCTGGGCCACACCAAAAAATTTCAAAGCTCTTCTTAGATGCGACTCACTGGCATGAGACGAAGATAAGAAATAATAATAATAATAATAATAATAATAATAATAAATAGATAAATAAAAATAAAAGTCAACCTGCTTCAAAACAGACGATCCACAGTACTCAAGTTTCGAGGTTATAGGCTTAACTTCTGTGGCGTGGATTTCGTATTTGGAACATGGTGGGCCCAAAGATCCTGAATAGTGTAAGGTCTAAATAAAAGAGGCGGATCTGATCAATTATACGAAGTGACTTTAATTCCTAACAAACACTAATGGACAAGAAGAAAATGATACTATAAAGATTTATAATGTAAAAAAAATTTTAAAAATTAAAAAATTATAAAAGAGGGAAAGACAACCAAAATCATGGCTGACGCTTGATTAAAATTAAAAAAAAAAAAAAAAAAAACCAACGCTGACGCATGATTACAAAAAATAATAACGAAGGTCAGTGCAAAGAAAGCGGCCGGACGTGGATTTCCTGCTAAAGCTTTTTCCATGAAGTTGCTGCATGGAATGGTCGTGAGGCCCACAGTGATGTTTGTAAGAAATTCTCCCCATCCATCCGTTTTTCAAGATCGTTTTACTATATGCGACCAAAACTCCGGTGAATTCATAGCAAAGTGCGTCATTATAGAGTGAAAACTTATAAAAGAGTTTCCTACTGTTGAAACTTTCCCGGGCTGCACTTTGATGTTTATATGCCATCCAAACAGTTTATCAGGTCATTTCCACTGGGATGAAGTGTAAACAAGAAAAAAATAAAAATAAAAAAATTAGCCTGATACAGAACTTTTGAGGCTATAAAAATATTTCAACGTACGGCAGTCACTGAATCAGCACTTCTTCCTCCATTGCAGCTAACTTGAGTTTTGGATCCACCTAATTTTGAGTCATTTTGAGCTTGAAAAACGGATGAACATAGTGAATTTCTCACAAACATCACAACTGAGCCCACCTATCATCCCAACACAAGAACTTCCTATATAATGCTTTTCCTGCCTACCTTGAAAGCACACAAGCAAAAGAAAAAGCATCTAATCGTATGTGTTTTATTTATACCATTTATTTATTTTTCAACTTAGTGTTGGGCAAGATCCCAAAATTGAGGCAGATCCAAATCTCAAGTGAACCAAACGATTTGATCGATATGATATTTGTGCTTCGCCTTCATCCAATTGTCAAACAAATGCCTTAAATCTTAGGTCCGAAATCCTTGACCAGTCAAGGGACTGGCTCGTCTAGTCGAAGGTTCCTTCGACCGGTCGAAACCCTATCTCAACTAGTCGAGGGTTACACAGATAGTACACGGTTTGTACACGAACTGCATAAATTTGAGGCGGTTTCTAGGGATATGCATAAGTGGGAGTTCCCCATCTATAAATAGGAGTCTCTAGGGCCATTTTAAGATATACTAAGGCTTCCTAAAGGTATTCCAAGTGTTTTTAAAAGGCTAATAGGGTTTTCAAAGGGTGTAGTAAGGGTGAGATTCGAGGTTGTTTGAATCGGATAAGTTCTCTCTCTTTGTAATTTCTATTTTCATAGAGAAGATTTGTCATTTTCTGCTGTGTTTTTTTCCCCAAGGGGTTTCCATGTTAAATCTTTGTGTTCTCTTGTGTTTTCTTGGTACTCTTGTATTGCTATCCTAGATCCAAATATGTGTAATTTCGCATCGCAAATTCCAACAATTGGTATCAAAGCATTCGTTAGAGCACAAATCTGAATCTGCAGGATTAGCAATAATGGGTAGTACTAGGTGTGATATCAAGAAGTACTCAGGGGAAAATAACTTTGAGTTATAGAAGATCAAGATGATCAGTTCCTTAATCAAGCAAGGTGAGGATGATGTTCTTGAGGTGAGAAAGTCTAGTATGAATGATGATGAATGAAATATTCTTGATAAGAATATCCTCAATCCATTTATGTCTCACGGATGAGGTTCTCTATAATATTTTGAGGGAGAAAACTGCGGCTAGTTTATGGGCGAAGTTAGAGGATATCTAAGCGGAAAAATTCTCTGAAAATCGCCTACGCATAAAGTGGCAGTGGTATAACTTCAAGATAGGAGAGAGTGGAGATCTGGAGGCCTACATCAGTAACTTCAATAAATTAGTTCGCAAATTGCTGAATATAGAGGAAGTAATCAAAGATGAGGAACAAGCATGTATGTTGTTGAATTCTCTTCCGACATCGTATGAGTTATTCAAGGATAAAATGTGCACCATAAATAAAACCTTGAGTGTCGATGCCGTTATCTCAGCCCTTCAAAGAAAGGCTATGAGAAAGTTAAATGGTGACATATAGACATCTTCTGATGCACTAATTACAAGAGGTAGGAATTCTGAACGAGGTATAGGATCTTTAAGACCAAGATCCAAATCCGAGGACAAGAGTAAAGGAAAATTAAAGTACTAAAACCGTGGGATGTCTGGACACATAAAGAAGGATTATACCAATTCTAAAGCAAAGAAAGAAAATTTAGCAACTTTTTTCAAGGAGGCCAATATTATCACATGTGATGAAGAGACAAGTGCTGGTGATGTACTGCCTATGTCCATGATTGGACATTTACCTGAAAATCATGGAGCTGAGAGGATCCTCGACATAGGAGCTTCATATCACATGACTCGTCATCAGAATTAGTTCACCAGTTATAGAGAATGCGATGGTGGACAAGTTTTTATAGGAAATGACAATGCTTGTAATGTTGTGGCTATTGGTACAGTGAGCATCAAGATGTTTAATAGGATGGAGTGTGCCCTGACCGATGTCAGGCACGTTCCTAATATAAAGGAAAGTCTGATTTCTCTCTGTGCACTCAAGGCTATAGGGTGTAAGTTCACTGGTACTGATGGTGTCCTTAAAGTTTCGAAAGGAGCACTCGTGATTATGAGAGCACGAATGTACAGAAACCTTTACAGATTGATTGAGAGCACTTCAGTAGGTGCAACAACAACATCTATTGCAGATTCCATGTCTTTACATATGTGGCATGCTCGTCTGGGACACATGAGCGAGCGAGGCATGAAGGTACTATCTGATCATTATTTGATTCCAACTTTTAAAAATTTCGATTTAGATATATGCGAGCATTGTATATATGGTAAAGAATCTAGATTATCTTTTAAAACTGGAAAACATGTATGTAAGGGAGTGCTTGATTATGTTCACTCTGACATATGGGGACCATTGCCAGAGGTTTCCATTGGGGGCTCATCATGGTTTGTTTTATTCATTGACAACTATTCCAGGAAAGTTTGGGTTTACTTCATAAAATGTAAATCTAAAATTTTCACCATATTTAAATAATGGAAGACAATACTGGAAAAATAGTTAAGGTAAAAAATAAAGGTCTCAAGGACTGACAATGGTAGGGAATTCACTTCCACTAAGTTTAATGAATATCGCAATGATAAAGGATCATTAGGCACAATATAGTGCGCCACACGCCCAAAGAAAATGGTGTGGCCAAGCGAAGAATCGGACTCTTTTGGAGAGGGCTTGATGCATGTTAAGTAATGCTGCATTGGGCAATGACTTATGGACTGAGTGATCAGGGTCGAATACTGCATATTAGACCCCAGTTATTACCTAATCTTAAGTACATGATAGCGCCTAATGTCGGTATTTAACTGTGTTTTTGTCGCAGGATGAAATAAAGAGCGTTGATTGAAAAAAGAGGATTAAAAGCATGGATTTGATGATCCAAAGCCACCTGAGCACGGAGTGGACCCCAGAAAACCAATAATGAAGAGTTTACACGCCTAGGATCTGAGGAAAGCGAGCCAAAGGGGCCCGAAAGGGGTCCAGAATGGAAGATCACATGGTTCCCGCCATCCGATCAGTTCGAAACTACATACATGTGATGGGGGCCATAAAACAACCGTACATATTAAATTTCAGCCCTTGAAGATCTCAGGAAGTGTTCTAACGACCAGATCAGTCCCTTAAATCAGTAAGTGGGGCCCACCTGATATCTGGAACTGCCTCAAGTTTTGTCCCAATGGTTTAATTCAAACGGGAAAGAGGATGGACGGTGCAGATTTCTCATAAACATCATAGTGAGTCCCATGTGTGGTGCATGTGCACCATGCACTTCCAAGAGCGGCCGTGCACCGGACGGCTGAGTCGGTCAGCGCGTGCGCTGACCGACTTCTCTCCCTCAAAAACTCAAAACCGCAAAAGCGGAAACAGCGTTAACGCTGTCCGACGATGGGTTTCGGTTGTGGGCCCCACACGTCCATCAAAACATCAATCCGGGCCATCCATCAGGTCCAGGTGAAGCATGTTAACATTGCCTAGGTGGCAGAATTGCAAACGGTCATCCTGGGTGAAATCTAACCGTTCAAAAGCAGAATGGACGGCGGAGCAGAAATCAGTGGACCGCATCAATGGACACCACAAAACTGTCCCCTCCCGAACGGTTTTTCGAGAGGGATCCAATGAACGGAGTGGATTTCCAAAAATATCATCACAGTGGGCCCCACCATTTCCGCAGCAAAACCGCGTCCGCGTTCTGCGTCAGCGAGGAATGACCGCTGGTCCGTTTTTGCGAAGCATTGTGGGCCCCGTACGTCACTTTTCCGGACAATCCAAGCCGTCCATCTTGTAGAGGGCCGCGAGCACTACAAACCCATGCTGATATTCCACTCCCATGCGTACACACGTGCATGATACAGAGGCCACAAAAGGGCTGCCCTGCAACGTTCAAAACTGATCTCTTCGTGTTTTCTTCTCCGGGCCGCGATAATGGACGTTCAAAACCACCCATTCTTGACTGAAATTTCGTCCTGAATCCAATGGACGGGGTGGATTCTTCAGAAAATACCTCTGTGGGGCCCACCGATCATGGCTGCGAAAATTTCCATTCCGTGTCCTGCTACAACTCTGCCACTTACTCCAGCCTTCCAACAGCTATAAAAGAGAAGTTTTTATACATGGAAAAGCATTCAGAAATTGGGGGATTTCCAGATCTACAGCAAGGGAGAGAAGAAAGAGGAAAGAGAAGAAAGAAGAGAGAAATTGGTTTGAGATTTCTTTTATGAATTTTATTTTTATTTATCCATCTGTTTAATGGATTTTATGGGTAACTAATCCCTCAGCTAGGGCTGAGATGAAACCCCTAATTTGAACACCCTTTGTTCCATGTTGATTTTACTTTAATTAGATTGGTTTGTTTCTTTCCCTAGTGTGCTTGATTGCTTTAAATTCTATACTTCCCCATCTATGAACTTGATCAGAGTCTATGGATGGATGTGGTCTGGATGCTTATTCTAGGTGCTTGTATCTGATCATGAGTAGGTTCCTATAGAGGAAGAGACAGGGTGCTTTAATGAACTGCATATTCCATATGCCCGATTAAGGACATGGGATATGTTCTTCATGGCATTGCTTAAAGGAATTAGACAATCTGTATGCCCGATTAAGGACACAGATTGTGCTTTCTCTAGATAAGTTGATCAATCTAATTTAAGGTGAATTAATAGGCAAAACAATGGTTAGGATAATTAGGGGTGGATTCGAAAGTCCTAGTGCTCTCTCTGATTGAATTTTCTTCCTTATTCTCAATAGTTATTTTCCATAGATTTGTGTTAGCAATTTGATCCTTTATTTGTTGAATTAGTTAAGGAGAATCGTGAATTTGAATTGTGACGACCAGTCCCTGTGGATTCGACCTCGGTCTTACCGAGTTTATTACTACATCACAACCCTATACTTGGGGAGTGAACAAGTTTTTGGCGCCGTTGCCGGGGACTGTTTCGGTCCATATTGAATTTAGGATTCTCTCTTATCATAATTCATAGCTTAGGATTTTACTAACTTAGAGTTCTTTTCTTTATTTTAGAAATTAACCTCTTTCCTGTTTTGTAGGGTCCTGAGATAAACTTCTAATTTGGTAATCCCTTTCTAAATTCTTTACTTTTTCTATTTTTTATTTTAGAATTAGGTTTTTACTTTTTAGAAATTTTCTAATTTTAGAATTTCTTTTGAATTTTTTGTTTTTTGTAGATTTAGATTTTTCTCTTAAGTAACTTTTTGTTTTCTAGTTTTAGAAAATTTTCTTTCCTTTTTAGAAACTAAGTCTTCTTGTTATTTTTTAGAAACTTTCTTTTTTAGAAATTAACCTTTGCTTAGGATTTTTGTTATCATTAATTTAGGAAACTTGATTTGTTTTTATTCTATTTTCAGGAATTGAGGAAGAAAGCTACTAAGTGAAGGAGGAGCTTCTTAAATTTTCTGACATCAATCATCTCCTTTTTCCCGGTTCTTTCTTCCCATTCTTACTTACATAGTTTTAACGTGTTTTCGAATAGCATAATTTCTAGTTCTAGTTTTCTTTCTCTTAGGTTGTTGCTTAGTTTAGGCTAGGACGTAGATCTCTAGATAAAGAACTAGCATCTTTTGATCCTGAAATATAAAGAACATTCCATAGAAGATTGAAAGACATCCCAGTTGAAATGGCAGAAGAGAATGGAACTAAAACTCTTAGAGATTATTCAGCTCCTGTCCAACTCAATGCGCCTTCATGCATAGTGTTGCCTACCACCACGGCAGCACACTTTGAACTCAAGACTGGGGTCATACAGTTGTTGCCTTCCTTTTATGGGTTAGACAAGGAGGACCCATATCATCATGTGAAAGAATTCCTAGACATTTGGTCCACCTTTAAATTCCAAAACTTCTCAGACGATTCGATCCGCCTACGCCTGTTTCCTTTTTCTTTGAAGGATAAGGCGAAAGCATGGTTGAATTCTCTGGAAGTTGGGTCTATCACTACATGGGACCAATTGTCTAGGAAGTTCTTAAACAAGTTCTTCCCTGTTCACAAGACTAATGCTCTCCGAAGAGAAATCACTAATTTCACACAAAAAGAGGGAGAGCACTTTCATGAATGTTGAGAAAGATGGAAGGACTTGCTTCTTAAATGTCCACACCACGGTTTTGAGAAGTGGCAACAAGTACAATACTTTTATGACGGTCTGACACCCTAGAACCGTCGCATGGTTGATGCCACCAGTGGAGGGTCCTTCATGACCAAAAGCGATACCGAAGCATGGAAATTCTTTGAAACCTTGTGTGAAAACTCCCAGCAATGGGACTATTCAGATAAAGGTGAAAGAAGTTCCCAACCACAAAAGAGAGGTGGCATATATGAGATAGGAGTCACACCAGATCTCCATGCCAAGATTGATGGCCTGACAAAGAAGGTTGATGCTCTGATGTTACATAATGGACCTCCACAAACAACTCAAGCCGAGGCTTGTGCCATATGTTCTAGTCCTACCCATCCTACGCAATCTTGCCCATCTGGTACAGCATTTCCCGAATTCCTCTCTAAACAAGTTCATGCTTTGAATACCTTTCAGAAACCTGGGAATGATCCTTACTCGAACACGTACAACCCAGGGTGGGCTAGGCATCCAAATTTTTCTTGGGCAAAAGGACCGCAACAAGGAGGACCATCTGGAAATCCTCCTATGCAACCTCAGCAGTTTCCGCAATTTCAACAACTGCCTGCACAATCAAGGAAACCATCTCTTGAGGATACACTCCATCTTTTATGCAGAGTTCTCTCCAATTCCAAAAAGACACCCAACAAACCTTACTAGCCAACCAGCAAAGCTTACATGCAAATGCACAATCCATTGCCAAGCTGGAAGTACAAATGGGTCAACTAGCTGCCACATTGAGTGAGAGAGAGAAGGGTAAGTTCCCTGGCCAACCTGTGGCTAATCCAAATGGACAATATGAGATTGGCTCTAATTCCAACCAAGGGCAATATCACGAGCAAGCCAAATCAATCACTACCCTTAGGTCAGGCAAACAGATTGACAACAAAATAAAGATACCTAGGGATGAATCAAATCAAGGTGAAGCAAAGAGACACACCAATGCATCCAAAATCCAAAAACTCTCTGACTCTCCTAGAGCCGCTGACGTGCCACCTTACGTGCCCAAAGTACCCTTTCCTCAACGTCTAGCACCAATGAAGAAAAGAAACAACTTTGATGAAATCCTGGACGTGTTTAAAAAAGTGCAAGTCAACATCCCGTTGCTTGACGCTATTAAGCAAGTCCCTGCTTATGCTAAGTTTCTTAAAGATTTATGCACTCAAAAGCGTAAGCAGAATGTTCATAAGAAAGTCTTCCTTGCAGAGCAGCTCAGCTCCATGATTCAACATAACACCCCTCCTAAATTTAGGGATCCAGGAGCTCCTACCATCTCTTGCGGCATAGGAGATCATAAAATCGGGAAAGCATTACTTGATTTAGGGGCGAGCGTTAATTTGTTACCATATTCGGTTTATGAGCAGCTAGGACTTGGTGAGTTGAAACCGACTAAAATAACATTACAACTAGCTGATAGATCTGTCAAGGTGCCCCGGGGTGTTATTGAAGATGTACTAATCCAGGTTGACAAATTTTATTTTCCAGTGGATTTCATAGCTATAGATACTCAGCCTGTCCAGAATCCTCATAGTCAGATCCCAGTCATTTTGGGTCGTCCATTTTTGGCCACATCTAATGCTATTATAAATTGCAGGAATGGAGTTATGAAGTTGTCATTTGGTAACATGAATATTAAATTCAATGTTTTTAATGCAGGACAACAACCCGCGGATTTGGACGACATATTTGAAGTGGACATGATCGAGAGTCTAGTACAGGACTCCTTCCGTAAATCTTTTGAAGATCCACTTGAGACCTGCTTAGCACAACATGGCATGGATTTTGACATAGATAGTCCCATCCACGAAGTCAATGCAATGCTCGACTCTACTCCTATATTGGAGACTGAAAAATGGAGAGCGAAAGTGGAACCTCTTCATCCCTCTGAGACTCTTCCTGACAGCACAGTTTCTAACTCTGAGAAGGAAAAAGAGAACAGGTTGCTTAATGTTCTTCGAACATATAAGGCAGCAGCGATTGAACGGAAGATAGCAGAAATACAAGGAGTGTGCCCCACTGTATGTAAGGATCATGCTGCGGAAATATCACGTAAAATGCAAAGGAAGCATGATCCTAACATGGAAGAAGTCGTTCGAGCAGAAGTCCTTAAATTGTTTGATGACAGTGTCAGTTACCTCATTGCAGATAGCACAGCTTATGGGAATTCACATCACTTGTCTGGGATTGGTTAACCACAGTGTTGAGGTAAGTTCTTTGGCGGACCCTGGTCTTAAAGATTAATGAATTCATGGTCCGTTCCTGTCTGGCTGAAGACGTTAAACTTAACGCTCCTGGGAGGCAACCCAACATTTCATTTGATTTCTTTTTTCCTTGTTAGTTAGTTCAATGTTTGTGGGTAACATTACTGCAAACCCTCACGAGACTACAACTCGTCCACTAGGGGTAACCTAGGGGTTTAAAGGCTTGTTGCATATGCTAAATGCAATCGAGAGCACCTGCGAAAGTGATATAGGTAGGATCTTTTATTTTACTGATTTCTCTCTTGTGCTGACTCGCTTTTTACGCTGATATTTTTGAGAGCTTCTTAATTCTCCATCCAGGTACTATCTTTCCCTACTCCTCTTTTCTTTTCGTTGTCTCATGTGCATTGCATGCTTATTTCTTTTACATTGAGGACAATGTAGATTTTAGGTTGGGGGTGGGAGATTAGGTTACCTAATCAGTATTTTCTTGGTCTTGAGCAAAAATTGTGAAAATTTTTCAAATTCTTCTGGAATTTCTATTTAATTCAAAGAGATTTTGAAGGATAGTTGTGATTTTGAAATTACAAGATTCAGAATGTGAGAAATTTATGACTCTTGGATTCGGTTGTCTGGTAGATTTCACACTTAAGTTTAAATTGTTAATCCACGATTAGAAGTTGTAAACATTGATTGAGCCATGATTTCACATATCAGATCTCGTTTACACATTAAGTTTTCAGTTCGATATTAATTGATAACATGGTAATCACTAAGCATGAAAGGAACCAGCCTGAAAAACATTTTTAGCATCAGTCTATAAAGAAGAATTGAAAGAATAAGTCGCATAATCGTCATCATAGGTTTGCTCCCTATAGATGAAGATTCGATTCCTCATAGTTGACATAAGAAAAGATTTAGGCGACAAATTTTCACCATGGGTTTGCTCCCTATAGGTGCAGATTTGATTCTCCTCCTTGGCATACTATCCATAAAGAAAATCAAAAAAAAAAATAAAAAATAAAAATGGTAGAATGAAAGGTTAATCTATAAGGCAAGTGTTGGTTCCAGATCTGGGTGACATGAGCTTCGTTGTTAATTACCAATGATATCACGAAATTGACAATTGAATCTCTTAATAGTTGAACGCTGAGATGACACTATACAATCATGAAACTCAATGTTTTAGAATTATTCTAATTCATGGTTTAATAGTTTGAACTTGTTTATGAAATTTACAGTGAACTTGATTCCAAGAGAAAATTCCACTCACCATGCATGAATCGTAGAATGATCACATCTCGACTATCTGTTCACAAGTCACTTGAATTTACAGGAATCGTCTTTTATTCTGAAATTATTTTTCGCATGTTTTGCTCGGGACTAGCAAAATGTTGGTTGGGGGTTGTGATCAGGGTCGAATACTGCATATTAGACCCCAGTTATTACCTAATCTTAAGTACATGATAACGCCTAATGTCGGTATTTAACTGTGTTTTGTCGCAGGATGAAATAAAGAGCGTTGATTGAAAAAAGAGGATTAAAAGCATGAATTTGATGATCCAAAGCCACCTGAGCACGGGATGGACCCCAGAAAACCAATAATGAAGAGTTTACACGCCTGGGATCTGAGGAAAGCGAGCCAAAGGGGCCCGAAAGGGGTCCAGAATGGAAGATCACATGGTTCCCGCCATCCGATCAGTTCGAAACTTCATACATGTGATGGGGGCCATAAAACAACCGTACATATTAAATTTCAGCCCTTGAAGATCTCAGGAAGTGTTCCAACGACCAGATCAGTCCCTTAAATCAGTAAGTGGGGCCCACCTGATATCTGGAACCGCCTCAAGTTTTGTCCCAATGGTTTAATTCAAACGGGAAAGAGGATGGACGGTGCAGATTTCTCATAAACATCATAGTGAGTCCCATGTGTGGTGCATGTGCACCATGCACTTCCAAGAGCGGCCGTGCACCGGACGGCTGAGTCGGTCAGCGCGTGCGCTGACCGACTTCTCTCCCTCAAAAACTCAAAACCGCAAAAGCGGAAACAGCGTTAACGCTGTCCGACGATGGGTTTCGGTTGTGGGCCCCACACGTCCATCAAAACATCAATTCGGGCCATCCATCGGGTCCAGGTGAAGCATGTTAACATTGCCTAGGTGGCAGAATGCTTTAAATTCTATACTTCCCCATCTATGAACTTGATTAGAGTCTATGGATGGATGTGGTCTGGATGCTTATTCTAGGTGCTTGTATCTGATCATGAGCAGGTTCCTATAGAGGAAGAGACATGGTGCTTTAATGAACTGCATATTCCATATGCCCGATTAAGGACATGGGATATGTTCTTCATGGCATTGCTTAAAGGAATTAGACAATCTGTATGCCCGATTAAGGACACAGATTGTGCTTTCTCTAGATAAGTTGATCAATCTAATTTAAGGTGAATTAACAGGCAAAACAATGGTTAGGATAATTAGGGGTGGATTCGAAAGTCCTAGGGCTCTCTCTGATTGAATTTTCTTCCTTATTCTCAATAGTTATTTTCCATAGATTTGTGTTAGCAATTTGATCCTTTATTTGTTGAATTAGTTAAGGAGAATCGTGAATTTGAATTGTGATGACCAGTCCCTGTGGATTCGACCTCGGTCTTACCGAGTTTATTACTACATCACAACCCTATACTTGGGGAGTGAACACTGAGGCCGTTAACACGGCTTGCTATTTGGTGAACCAGTTGTTCACCACCCCAAGTATAGGGTTGTGATGTAGTAATAATCTCAGTAAGACCGAGGTCGAATCCACAGGGATTGAACCTTGTACGTAATTTGAAAGTAACTAAAACTAGAACTAGAAGAAGATGTAATCTAAATCTGAAGAAGTTAAGAGAATGATTGTGAACTATTAAACTAAAACTTGTAAAATTCAAAGGTGGGAAACTAGGGTGCCAAGGATCCACTTATAGTAATTGGAAAGTTACGTTGTATGATTCAAGGACACAACTGGAATCAGAGTCCTATCTTATCCAGTTGGTAAGAGGAGATTTGTTAGATCTCTGAACTTCTCATGGATCTAATCATCAATATATAATAGTGGTGAAGACTTGGAAGTGATTCTGTCACCAAACCATGCATAAAGATAAGGCAAACAACAACAATTTACCAAACCCACAACCAATCATCAGAGAATTGTGAAAGTTAGGAAGGATTCCATCACCCTACCATGCCCAAGGGACGATAATGAACAACAGGATTTCCTAATTTCACAATCTCAATTCAGAAAAAGAAGATATTCAAAGCAATCGCAGATCCATTGTAATTCAAGTTACAACAAACCATTAAATACTAAAAATATTCCTTAATAATCAAACTAGAATCCGTAAGGTTCAATAAGACATGAATCAAAATAAAGCTAACATCCCAATCACGCTACAAGCTTCACCTCTTAGCCCTAGCTAAGAGGTTTAGCTAACAATGAGACACGATTAACTAAAACCTCTTAAAAAGTTTTAAAGGAGAGAAAAAGAAAAATAGAAAACTCCCAGCTGCCGGCTGTGATCTCTCTCTCTCTCTCTCTCTCTCTCTCTCTCTCTCTCTCTCTCTCCTCTTCCACGGTCTCTACGTCCTCGGATGGTTTTCTACTCCACGTTCTCTCTCTCTCTCTCTCTCTCTCTCTCTCTCTCTTTTATAAGAGTCTGGAGGCGGTCGAGTGGAGTCGGTGGCTGGGATCGGCAGAAGGGCGGTGGTGTGTGAGTAAGCTTTTCGCACTCTCTTTTGCAGCGTGCGTAAAACTTACGCAGAAGCACTTGCATTTGGAGGAGTTTTGGGATGGCTGACCATCCCAAACTACAATTTTGAATCCATTGATGCGGTCGGACGCACCTTGGGCTCCCTTTGGATGGTCCGGATCGGCAATCCGATCAACAATGGTGGGCCACTACTTCCCGGATCGTCCGGAACTCACGGACGTAGGCCCTGCGCACGAAAGTTGTGCTAAGCTTTGTGGGTCCCACTTGTGATGAATTTTTAGTGGATCGGGGCCGTTCATTGGCCTCTTAGGGTCGATTCAAGCCACAGGTAGAAGTTTGAATCAAATCAGAGTTCTAGGTGGGCCACAACGTTGATCAACGTGCATCGGCTTCTCCTTTCTTTGTAAGCCTATTCTTGTGCATGGTTGCTCAAGAATATGAAGGTTTTGGTCGGTGCCCCCCCGGACAAGATGGACAGCTCCGATCATCGAGATGGTCCATGGTGGTGGCCCACTACACATCCCAGCGGACGCCTTCCGTTCGTTTTTGCAGCAAAAAATGGATTTCCAAATCCGGTATGGGTCAGCGGTGTTTGACCGCCTTCTCTGGCTTGGTACATAGCTGGTGTGTGTACTATGCACACGCACTTGTAAGTGGGGTCCACCGTATTATTTTCTAGTAAATCCACACCGTCCATTCAGCTTCCCATCTAATTTAAGGAGTTGAGACCAAATTTGAAGTAAATCCAGAGATCAGGTGGGCCCCAAATTTATGATTTATGAATGAAATGACTAAACTGGAGTGTAAAGTCGGGATGATAGTACGTAGTGTCACAGGCTACGGGGTCTACCACAAGGGACTTCTATCCAAACCAGTCCCATACCTAAATTTAGATAGTCAGACTCAATGTGGTAAACTCCTAATCTCAAGTTAGTCGCGCGCCCCAACCGTAATCCTGACCATTGCGAA
Source organism: Magnolia officinalis (assembly GCA_021015155.1). Taxonomy (NCBI): domain Eukaryota; kingdom Viridiplantae; phylum Streptophyta; class Magnoliopsida; order Magnoliales; family Magnoliaceae; genus Magnolia; species Magnolia officinalis. Next base: position 17,591,386 of record JAJHSJ010000011.1, read on the forward strand.
GGTACACGTAACAAATAGTTGCACACCACCAGCCTAAGTGGATAGTGAATGAATGAATGAATGAATGAATAAGTATCCAACTTCTGCTCAATAAGTCCACATATCAGTACTGTACTTTTTGTAGGATTATCACCGGGGTCTAGTATACTTTACATGCAATTGTCGCCCACTGGACATGCAACCATGCAAGTGGAAGAGACCTCACTATCTGTCTGGCCAGTAGTCAGCCAATATCTACCTGGCACATTGATAGAGAACTCAATCATGAGCTGGTCAAACTCAGCCTAGCTATGCCCACTACCCTGGGACGGGTAAGGTCACACCCCCTCCCAACCGACCACGACATAGTGGGAGACGCGGCCTGCTGGTATTCGATACTCGGGCACTCATGTATCCACTCAGTCTCGACGTTGGGATATTTCTTGGCCTTGAAGGTTTAAGGATTTTCACCCAGGGTCATATATGGCGGCCCAATGCTAGTAACAGATTTTCGTTGTCCCATCTGGTCATCCATAATATAACTATGGAGGCTAAGGCCCTGATGTCATTAGGGTGTGCAGTGGTCATATCACAAAATGTGAGATACATAAGTCATACCATTCAGTCATTCATCAAACATATACATACCGTGCGCTCATGTGGGACGACTTCACCTATCAGGAGTCCTATAGACAACCTGCCTAATGACATATGCCATAGTCAACCACATCTCATATCAAACATGCAGATGATGTGTATGGGCATGTATCATGATGCTTTGCTGTACATACTCATAATCGGTATCGATAATTGACCTCGATATCATATACTCATAATCGGTACGACAACCGGCACCGATAATCGACATCGATAATCAGCCTCGATAATCGACCCATACAATTGGCATTGATAATCGGCCTATACGATCGGCCTCGATAATCAACCTCACCAATTGGCCTTGACAATTAAAATTGACCTCGACAATCAGCCTCGATAATCAACCTTAACAATCGGAATTAGCCTCAATAATCGGAATCGGCCTCAACAATCGGAATTGGTGAGAATGGGACTAACAAGGCCTAAGGGAAGGTCACAATGTGGACATTTAACCATAATTGCCCATTAATGTGGACATTTAACCATAATTGCCCATTAATGTGGACATTTAACCAACATTGCCCCCAAGGAGTGGCCCACATAAAGCCTAACATATAGTGGACCCATGACCTCACATAAGGGCCAATACACAACCTATTGGCCGCACACAAAGGCCTCATGCACAATATAATGGGTCTCACGCAAGAGCTTAATATACATCACAATGGGTCTCACTTAAGGTCTTAATACAATCACGACGGGCCTCACACGTGAGTTGGAACAAATGAAACATCATTCACTTCTGAATCTTGATATCTTGTGATGCTTGAAGCTTGAGTTCGATGTCTTGAACTTGAGCTTGAGTCACGCTTGAGTTCTTGAGTCTTTAACGTACAATAGTTGAACTTCAAACTTGAACTTGAGTTCTTGAATTTTAGCTTGAAACTATGAGCTTCAACACTCTTCGCTTCAACGTAAAGATGTAAGCAAGTTCGATGAAGATCCACTGAACCTAAAAATGTATGAACCTGATCACTTCAACTCAAAGCATGATGCAAGTATTAAATGGTTTGGCATAACAAAATTTGACAATACGATGGGTGCTAGGTTTACATAATAGCATTTATAATCTCCCCCTTTGTGAAATTTGAAACAAAACCAAATAAAGAGAATCATGCACTAATTATACACACAACAAAGAATCATGCACCATACATGCACAATAAAGAATCATGCTCTACTTATCAATAGACACTTCTCCTCACATCTCCCTCTCATTCCATTACTCCCCCTCAATCTAAGAGAGGTGATTTGCAGAACTTGTAAAAAAACATATACATACTGCACACAATATTCCACAATCATCACACATCTCTACAATTTCTCCCCCTTTTTGTCACAATAAGGCAAAGGAAAGAAATATAAAGATATAAAGAGAAGAGAAGAAGTAAGATAAGATAGGGAATAACAACACCATGATGATCAAAATATCAACGTAAACCACAATAGCATGTCCACATACTAAAAAGTAATAGTGTATCTAAGCAATATCCCAACAAACATGATTCTAACACAAATCCAAGAGTAGAAAGTATTACTACATATTCAGAATAATGAATAAAAACTAATCAGATCCAGATGAAGGAGCATGAATAGAAGGATCTATCTGATGAAATCCCTTGTTAATGCGCTTAAGATACTTGAGCATGTATTTAAATTGATGTTCTAGAGACACATGTAGACCCTTTAGCTTCTCCTCAAGGGATCGCAAATGCTCATTAAAATCAGAAGACTAAAAGGTAGGATCAGCCGCAGAGTCTGACTCACCAATCTCATCAAATAAGTCATCCATGTTAACATCATCTGGAGGCAAAGCATCCTCCTCTTCAGTTGCTTCACCAGCTCCTCCAACACCCACATCAACTTGGCCATGAGCCAACCTCAAATTCATCTTATTTATGTTCGAGTTGTTGAAGGGAAGATAGTTAATATGAACTTTTCCAACAGGCATAGCTACAAGACTATGGGTTGCTACTGCAGTCATAAGATAGGCAAAGAGAATATCACTATGACCCAGATGGAGACGAAACTAAATAACGATGTAACAAATAAGAGATGGAAGACACCAGTAACAATAGAGTGAAGGATGCGAGCCATGAAATTAGTGAGCTCAGTCTTGTTACCAGACCTAGGATAGACATTAGAAATGAAAATCTAATGGAGAATCCTATATCTGGGTAACATAAATTTGGAACTGAGCGCATTCCCAGAACTCCATTCCACATTCATGTTGCATAATACTCTAGTGATCATTCTTTTCTCAGACTCAGAAGGTTTTGCTATAAGAGTAAAAATAGGAATACCGTCATCATTAACAGGAAAATCCATCAATCCATATATTAAGTGACGGTCCACATTAATTGGACCTTCTCTGGTTGTAATAATAAATGTCAGATTCTCAGTAGAGAAGTCACTAATGCAAGCAAACATGGCCTGTGCAATGGAACGGTATGCTGGACCGCCACAATTTAAAATGTTATCCCATCCTACAGATTGAAGGAGTGGAATAATACCGAAAGGGGCCAAATGATCAGAGTTGACTGTCCATTCAACAATCACATTACGTAATCAAATATCCTGCATATACTCGGGATCTTCTTCAGGTGACTGAAGATGGCGCACCATGATTGGAGCAGAACGAGAAGAAGAGGGACCACGAGAGGCTCTCTTCTTATTTCTACTATCCATTGCATAAGAAAGACAAGGAATACAGGCAATGTAAGAAATGAAAGATGGGTTTCAAAGAAATTAGATTTTTAGTTAGAAAACCCAACAAACCACCATAAATCTTAAAATAAATAAGAAAAACATGGAAAATAGAAGAGCAAAGAACTCAAATCTACAAAGAAATCGAAAAAGATGCACTAACCATGGAGGAATCGAAGGAGGGTTCGACTGGTCGTGGTAGGGATTGTTAGGGAAGATGAAACAAATGAAAAAGAATGCTTTTTAGGCAATAAAAATCCCCAAACCCGAGCGGGTCAACTGGTCAAGTACATACTTGACCGGTCATGCCACGACTGGTTGAGTGTGTATTCGACTGGTCGTGCACCTCAAAAATTCTGCATATTTTCAATTTTGAAAATTAAAAATTTATGAAAATAAATAAAATAAAAGCATGCAATATATTACAAATAAACACAAGCAATTCAGATCATATTGTACATATCAATTTCAACTTAGCAAACTGATTTCGGTCAAGCGGTTTTGTAAATATGTCTGCAAGTTGATTTTTCAGTCTGAATATAATCCAGAGAAATAATTTTATCTTCTACCAATTCACGAATATAATGATACCTAATGTCAATATGCTTAATTCGTGAATGTTGAATTGGATTTTTAGAAATTTTAATTGTGCTAGAATTGTCACAATACAATACCATGGAATCTTGCACAAATCCATAATCACTTAACATCCTCTTCATCCATATAAGCTGGGTACATGCATTATCAGCTGCTATATACTCAGCCTCAGCTGTGGAAAGTGATACAGAACTCTGTTTCTTACTATCCCACGAAACTAGACAGTTCCCGACATAAAAACATCCACCACTGGTAGACTTACGGTCATCAATATTACTAGCCCAATCAGCATCCGAATAACCGGCTAATTGAAATTAGTATCATGATGACATCAAAGACCAAGTTTTGTTGAACTTACGACATATCACAAAATGCGCTTTACAACAATCAGGTGGGAGACCAGTAGCCTTCGCATCGCGTCAGCTCAAGATCCATGCTCTGAACTACCCTACGCATGATTTGGAGCTGACTGCAGTTATCTTCGCACTGAAGGTGTGGAGGCACTATCTCTATGGGGCTAGGTTCGAGCTCTTCTCCGACCACAAGAGCTTGAAGTACCTCTTCTTGCAGTCTGAGTTGAACATGAGGCAGAGGCGTTGGATGGAGCTCCTGAAGGACTATGACTTCGATTTTCAGTACCACCCGGGCAAGGCGAACGTGGTGGCGGATGCCCTCAGCCGTTAGCCACAAGGCCTAGTGGCGCATATGATGATTCAGAAGTCACGGATGCTTGAGGATGTAGCAGAGTATGATTTTGAGTTCAGCCTGCAGTCTTCTATCGTGCAGTTATCGAGCCTGTCGATTCAACCATCTCTTATCGTAAAAGTGATCGAGGCTCAGTAGGCTGATGAGTCGTTGCAAAGTTATATGGCTGAGGCGGCATCTGAGGGTCAGTCGGATTGGCAAACTAGTACAGACGGTGGACTTCACTTCAGAGGCCGATTATGTGTCCCGGATATTCCTGAGTTATGCATAGACCTTATGACCGAGGCACATCGATAGCGGTTTTCCATCCACTCCAGCTCGACGAAGATGTACCGTGACATGAGGCGACAATATTTTTGGGCAGGGATGAAGCGCTAGATAGCTAGTTTTGTGACCAAGCGTGACACGTGCCAGCGTGTTAAGGCCGATCATCAGAGACCCCCTGATCTATTACAGCCGTTAAGTGTTCCGATGTGAAAGTGAGAGCACCTGTCGACAGATTCATTATGAGTTTACCGAGGACTCAGCGCGGTCATGACGCCATCTGGGTTGTTGTGGATCATCTGACGAAGTCGGCACGTTTTCTTGCGATTCATGCGACTTGGACTTAGGACCGGCTTGCGAAGTTATTAATTGAGGAGATTGTGAGACTGCATGGTTTTTCAGTCTCGATCGTTTTTAACCGAGACCCGAGGTTCACGTCTTAATTTTGGAGGAACTTCCAGAGAGCGATGGGGACTGATTTGCAGCTCAACATTGCGTACCATTCGAAGACTGATGGCCAGACCGAGAGGGTCAACCAGATCCTTGAGGATATGCTTCGGGCCTGCGCGATTGATTTCGGGGGGTAGCTGGGATGAGCATCTGCGATTGGCTGAGTTCGCGTACAAAAATAACTATCAAGCGACCATCGACATGGCTCCTTTCGAGGCTCTATATGGCAGACCATGCAGATTACCGAGTTGTTAGACCGAGGTTGGAGAGCGCCGTCTCCTAGGTCCAGAGCTTGTGCAGGAGACATCTGAGGCTATCGATATCATTAGGCAGAGGATGCGCACAGCTCAGAGCCGGCAGAAGATTTTTGCTGATCATTGGCGTCGTCCCTTAGAGTTTGATGTAGGGGACCATGTGTATCTCAAGGTCTCGCCCATGAAGGGCGTAGTTCAATTTGGAGTGAAGGGCAAGCTTGCCCCGAGATTCATAGGGCCTTTTAAGATCACTAGGCGCGTTGGCGCCGTGGCCTAACGGCTTGTCTTTCCATCTCAATTGCCTAGAGTCCACAACATTTTCCATGTCTTTATGTTGAGGAAGTGTGGGTCAGACATCGTTCCTGTTATTGATTGGCAGTCGTTAGAGGTTCGAGAGGACGCTTCCTACATTATGCATTCAGTCTGTATCCTTGATTGGAACCTCTAACGCTGGTGAAGGCTCAGTGGGGTCACCATTCTGTTGAGGAGGCTTCTTGGGAGCGCGAGGCCGAAATTCGAAAGCACTATCCCCACCTTTTTGATGATTGATTGTGTTGTATTTTGTATGTTATCTCTGATTTTATATGATGATGTTATGTTTCTTCTCCCTCATGAGTTATGACTAGTTGCGATGATTGTATAAATTTCGAGGACAAAATTTTTATTTGAAGGGGAGAGTTGTAAGACCCGTATCCTAGACCATACCATTTCGTAGGCTTCCGCGGTCTTCCCGGTCGAATTTCGGTAACCTTCGACCCTTAACCGGCAGTTGCGAGCGACCCTGCGTCACACGTCATCAACCTGAATTGACTCAAACTGAGACTTGTACCCTTGCGACCACGCCGTCACAGCGGTTTCGATGCCGCATCTCACCCGCCGATCCGATACTCTGGCCAGGAGATGTGGTCCAGCGTTCGGTGCGAGAAAAATGCCGCGCATGCGAATTCCGAGAGAATCTCTACAATATGTCACATCAATCAATCAACCAATCAATCCCATCATGTCAAGTATACATCACCTTTTACCCATTCCCAAGCAACCCCAAAGTCAAAAAATTCTTACACAAGCCCATGCTTTTCTTACACCAAGCAACTCCAAAGTCAAAAGTTTCTTACACACCCATCGATCACTCACCACATCCATCACTCCATCACCCATCTCTCTCTCTCTCTCTCTCTCTCTCTCTCTCTCTTTCTCTCTCTTTACAACCCTCTCTCTCTTTTCTCATCTCACTTTCCCAAGCAAGCAAGAAAATTCCAAGTCCAAGGTCTCCCAAACCTCCATGAGAGAGTTTTGAATGTGGCCCACCTCCTACCCTCTCATCTTCCATCTCCACCATCAAAACTTCATCAACTTTCGTTGAAATCGAAGCCTAGGCGACTACCTTCCCATTGGACCAAGGAGTGGACGGTGGGTGATCTTGGACCCACATTTTCCCTTTTTATATGTATTTGTTTTGTGATTTAAGGGTCCATATCTATTGGGACCCACCTTGATGTAGGCTTTGTATTAAAGAGGGGCCCGTAGTGGCAGGGCCCTTCCATCCTCGCCGATCTCTCTCTCTCTCTCTCATGTATTGTGGACCCCACAATGAACTATGATGCACGCTGTCCCATCCGTAGGGCCCACCTCGCTGACTGCCTTTAGGTGGGCCTGGATGTAGGAGAACACAAATATCAGATTGATCCAAATATGGTGGGCCACGTCCAAGTGGGACCCACTATGATGCCTGTGTTGTATCCAGTCCAGCATCCAGGGACGCTGGATGTGCATAACAGTGGGAGTGTGGACTGGCGTGGGTGTGCTAACAATGGAGGTGTGCTGACAGTGGGTGTGCTAACAATGGAGGTGTGCACTGACAGTGGGTGTGCTAGCAAGAGATGTGTAGACTGACATGGGGTCCACGGGACCCATCCACGCCGTCCATCCTTTTAAATGGGCCACCCCACGATGTACGTGCTTCATCCAGACCATTCACCACCCCTGGACGATGGAACCCACATCCGTGTGGGACTCTCCTTGACCACCCTGCTCCATAGCTCACGTGGTAGGCTGAGTGAAAAATATCGCATTCAACGCTGGGGTCTTGATACGATTACCTAGTGTGGGTGGCTATCTGGGAAGTATGTATGGCCAGTGGAGCCCGTGGGACTCATCCACATCGTTCATCCATTGGGGTAGGCCACGCCTCACATACGTGTTATGCCACGTATGGGCAGCACCCTGATGTACGTGTATGTCTAGGCCATGGACGGCCTGGATGTTGGGTGTGTTTTATATATATATATATATATATATATATATATATATATATATATATATTATATTATATATTATAATACAATATTTTGTATATATATTACAAATATATGAGGGTGGGCCCTACATGGGACCCACCTCTGTCTTTAAATGCTTAAAGTTGTACTAGCAGTAACTATGTTTATAAAATATATTATATATTTTATATATGTACCTTTTAAATGCTTAAAGTTGCACAGCAGCAGGTATGTCTATAACATATATTATATATTATATATATGTACATGAGGGTGGGCCCTACGTGGGACCCACCTCCGCTGTTATTTAAGCAGCATTAGCGGCATGTACGGAAGCTATATATAGCTGTCATGTGGCGTGTAGACCTGCTGCTATAAGCCCCACCTATTCCATCCACGCGGTCTACCTATGGGACCCGCCATGTGGCATGTGTTGTATACAAACCGTCCAGCCATTTGAGATATCATTTTATGGCATGAGAAAAAGAATGGGTCAAATCTAAAGTTCAATGGACCCCACCATTTAAATAGTGGACCGTGACATCCACCGTTCAAAACTTCTATGGGCCACCCTAGTTCCCAATAATATTTCCACTTCATTTATCTCTATGTTAACTTGTGAATAGGTCGGATCTCAAATATACATATGGGTGGGCCCAATTTGATATACATGAGGCCCATCAGTGCGACCTATTTGATGTACATGAAGCCCGTTGGTGTGGCCCATATAGTGTGGCCCATGAGATGTGGCTCGATTGACATAAGAGGCCCATTGAGATGTATTCGAGGCCCTGGTGTGAGGCCCACCTGTTGTGTGTATTCGAGGCTCGATGTGATGTACATTGGCTCGTATGACAAGGCCTATGTGACGTAAATGAGGCCCATCATGATTGTACATGAGGCCATGGGCCCACTATATGTTTAGCCGTATGTAGGCCACCCCTTGGGAGCAATGTTGGTTTGACGTCCACATTAATGGGCAATATGGTTAGATGTCGTCATTGTGACCTTTCATTAGGCCTTGTTAGACCCATTCTCTTCATGGGTTAACCCAAATAGGTGGACCCCATTCGCTGTAGACGAATGACTTCATAACCACGACCGACGCCGATTATCGACCCTGATTATCGGTGCCGATGCTAATTATCGGTGTTGATTATCGAGGCCAACGACGATTATCAACCCTGATTATCGGTGCCGATTACCGACGCTGATTGCACTACAAGAAATATGGTTTTTACCTATGAAAATATTTTTCGTAGGTAAAGATGACTTTTACTGACGAAAATTACTTTTGTAGGTAAAAGCATACTTTTACCAACGAAATTTAATTTCGTAGGTAAAAGCCATCTTTACCTATGAAAATTTTCGTAGGTAAAGGGTGTTTTGAGTAGGTGAAACCCATCTTTACCTACGAAAATATTCGTAGCTATAGGGTCTTTTGAATTTTTACTTTACTTTTACCTATGAAATCAAATAATGTAGGTAAAACCGATATTTACCTACGAAACTATTCGTAGCTAAAGAGTCTTTTAAAATTTTCAAGACAACCAAAAATCAAAAACTTGACCCTTTAAACTTTTAAAAAAACAAAAAATCGTAAACTTTAAAATTCATAGGGAAAACCCATATTTACCTACGAAAATATTCGTAGCTAAAGGGTCTGTTTAATTTTTCAAAAACACCAAAAATCAAAAACCTTACTTTTCCCTACGAATTATAATTTTGTAGGGAAAATCCATATTTTCCTACGAAAATATTCATAGCGGAAAGAGTCTGTCAAAGTTTTCAAAAAAATATTCGTATGGATTTATCTCTCTCTGAGAGGAAACGGGAAAATCATGATGTTAATGTTTAACATATTTCGTATATTCAACATACATCAGAAATATATATATATATATATATATATATATATATATATATATATATATATAGATATATTGCAAGGTTCATGATAGCACAACAAATAGAACATGGCAATCATATCATTTACATCATTCATAAAAATCACAACTATTACATTCTCTATCTTAGCTATACAAGTACGAGACAAGTTGAGTTGCATTCACCTATTTGCATTAGGGTCGAATCCTTTGCAAAATCTAACACTTTGGAAAATATATTTCAAATCCCTATTAAGATGATTTATTATTTCATAATTCGATCACATTATTCTAATATATGGGGTACACTTTTAAATCAAAGCAAGGTGACCAAACATTAATCCGTATATTTAAATTTACAAACAACAAGGTCTGTTGATTGATGCAGTCGATCAATTGAGCCAACTTGAGGGCCTTTGATCAATCAACCATCGATTGATGAAAATTTGAAATTTTCAGGTTAAGTCTTTGGACAATTTTGACTCCCTTCAATCGATTAAACCCTTCTCGTTGATTGATCAAAACTAGCCGAATTAAATCATTTTAGTCATTGGACAGTTTTGGTCACAGAACCCTTGATCGATCAAGATCACTCAATGTGACCCTTGATCGTTCGGACCTGATCATCAATCAATTGAAGCTCAACAAAATTTGACACATTCGATTGATCAAATACTATGGTCAATCAATTTATTAAGCCAGATAGGTTCTGTTACATAGTCTGATTTTTTAAAATTTTAAAGGGTTTTCTTCTTATTTTGTAGTTTTAATGGATTCCATTGCTTACGGAATTGGGTCTAACCCATCCAATGGTTTTCTCATAGCCGCGTTTTGAAAATCGAAATGATTGCTCATATCCAAATATCTGGCATCAATATCTGGTCGTTAAAACTGTTTTCGACAAAAACTATCATTAATTATAAAATTTCTCGAATCATTGTGGGAAATTTATTTGTTAATCTAATCTATTAATTGATGCTTTAAAATAACTTGGCCTTAAGATATATAGATTTATATTTCCTTATACTGAAATAACTAGAATTCTCATAATTGATCATCCTAGTTGCAAAAACTTGTTCAAAGACCATTTCCTATTGTTCAAAACTTCTCCCTAGAGAAACATGATGGATGTAAGGTGAATTCATCATATTCATTAGTTGAATCCAAGAATTTTAGGCAGGAAATTACAGAAAAATAAAGAGGGAAAGACGAAAGCTTATGTTGAGGGTCAAATATTGCATATCAGACTCTAGTAATTACATGATTTTACGAATATGGTACTGTTTAACGGCTCAATTTAACTGTGTTTATGCTGCAATGTGTGTTTAGGAGCTTGGACGGAAACAGGGTGTTAAAAGCATGGAATTAACGCTCCAAAGTCACCAGAGCAAGGGACGGACTCCAGAGGACCAAGATCAACGAATTTACATGCCAGGGATCCGAGGAAATCAAGCCATTCATGTTAAAGAGGCCCGAAATTGGTCCAGAGTGCAAGATTACAGGGTTCTCGCCATCCGATTGACTCAAAATCTCATACATGGGATGGGGGCCATAAATTAACCGTACATATTAAATTTTAGTCATTAAAGATCTCGAGAAGTGGACCAAAGGACAAATCAGCCCTTAAACGGTCAATTCTGGGCCCACCTGATATCTGGATATGCTTCAAACTTGGTCCCAACGGCTTAAATGAGGTTAGAATACGGATGGATGGATTGGATCTTTCATAAGCATCACGGTGGACCCCACAAGGGGAGCGTGCGAGTGCATAGACAGTGCACTCCTGCGGTGCACCGAATCCCTACAAAGGCTGACCGCTGACCCGTGTCATCCTCAAAAACGGAAAACTCCGTTTTCCTTCTTTCGCCAGCGTCCGCACGGACGATTTCAGTTGGGCTCACCCCTCACCCAAATCATCCATCTGAACAGTTCATTATGTACATAGGGGGGACATTCACCTTACCTAGGCGTCCCTTATCCACCATGCAAAGCCAACGTGTGAATATCTCAGCCACATGCAAAATGAACGGTAACACGATATATCGTGTGGGCCACACTGAAATCAACCAGTCTCACCCTTTCTGGACGGTTTTTCGTCCTGAAGCTAATGGACGGAGTAGATTTTTCACCTGGCATCGAAAAATGGCTCACCGACCATCACAGCAGAAGGAACAACGTCCGCAAGAATCGGACGCTGATTTTACTAGTGGGTCCCACTCATTGCCTGGTTCAATGATCCAGACCATCCATCAGGAGCCCATGGTCCCTCTCACTCATGCCTAGGTGTCGGTATTTCAACAGACAACATGAATCAGATTTCAACAGTCAAAACGTAGGTTGGACGGCAAACTGAAAAATCAAGTGGGCCGCGTCATCAGCAATCCAAAACCGGCCTTCTCCAGCTGAAATTTCGTCACGAATCTGGTAGACGGCGTGGATTTCACAAAATTCATCTGAAGTGGGCCCCACCAAGCGTTGCAGCGCAGCTGCTTGCGTCGGTTACGCAATCCAGCTGTATACGCAAGTGCGGAAACTCTTCGCACCGATTCACTCCGGTTTCAAACACAGCACTGACTCTAAGCTTCTATAAAAGAGGGAGAGAATGGGAAGCTTGGGAATCGACGGCTGGAGAGAGGCAGAGAACGTGGACGTGGAGAAAGAGTCTGATAGAGTTTTTTTTCTCTTAGTTTTTATTTACTTTTTTTTTTTCCCTTTCTTTATGACTAATTTTGAGGGTAGCCTCTCCATGTCAGGCTAAACCTCTTAGCTAGGGCTAAGAGGTGAAGCTTGTAGCAGGATGAGAGTTATTTTATGCTTTTGATTTAGCTTTGAATTATGAACTTTGCTTTATTCTAGTCGTTTATATGGAATGCCTGTAGTTCTTAATGGTTTGTTGTGACTTAAATTACAATGGATTTGCGACAGCTTCTGGTATTTTTCATGCATATATGGAGGTTATGATCGTAGGAACCCCGTTGTTCTCCATTGTCCCATGGGCATGGATGGATGACAGAATCCTTCCCTATGTTCATACTCTCTTAGATTGGATGTGGATTGGTTAAATTCTATTGTTTACTTTGTCTCCTGGGCATGGTCTTGTGATGGAATCAGGTCTAATTTTCATTCCTCTCATCTCTTGAAAACTGAATTAAAGGATGTTCATAGTTATTATTTCATCCGGATGAAGATAGTACTCTGAGTCTAGATGTATTCTTGAATAAAAGCATAGATCTCCCTGATCTCTACAAGTGGATCCTCTGAATCCCTAGTTTCCCTTCTCTGAATTCTCTTAAGTTTTAGATAATTATTTCACCATTATTCATCAAAAATCATTCGATTTAGGTTTCATCTTATCCTAGTCCTAGTTTTGGTTAGTTTCAGAATACGTACGAGTTTCAGTCCTTGTGGATTCGACCTCGGTCTTACCGAGTTTTATTACTACATCACAACCCTATACTTAGGGAGTGAACAACTTACTAGTGAAGGCTCTTCTTTCACATGGCTTCTCTCTCTCTCTCTCTCTCTCTCTCTCTCTCTCTCTTCTCTCTCTATATTGCTCTTAGGTTAGGGTTTTCTACAAGAATTTTCATAAATTTTCCCTTTAAATAGAGCCCTAATTATAGAAGATTCCACTAGGAATTGTGGATTTTGGTAAAAAAATAAAATAAAATTACCATGGTGTGGGGAATCAATCCATTGACCTATCCCTCTACCATGCATATACTAACTAGCGTAAGTGTTTGGTTTTGATAATGAATAAAAATCAAATTATTAATTTATTTAACTTGTGTCTCATGTGGGTCATAAAGAGAAATCAGGGTCATTACACCAAGCCCCTTTCTCATCTTCAACAATGTTGAAACCCTAGTTGTACCCATCTTCTCCTTTCACGGTTGAAAACCCTAGCTGTTGTAACACATCCATTGCCATAGGGAATCGGGGGTTAACATCACTACCAACAATGCTACTATAAAATTTGGCCATTAGAACTGCCAACATCTTCCAATGTAGAGGCAAAACCTAATGAAGAGCGGGTCGTGAGCAGTTTCATGGCCAAGATGGATAAGAAAAGGCCTGGTCAACGACAGAAGTGATCCGGACTATCGGACCTTAGATCGGGCGTATCTCACAATCCGGAATGAGTTATCGGGCATAAAATATATGATTTTGGGGTTAAATGAGTTGCTTTAGCGAACCAACCCCACTATGCCGGGTTACGCACCGGATTTGCGAAATACCCTCAGATCGACGGTTGTTTCACTATTTTAATTTCGTTTTTACTATAAATAGTAAGTTTTGGTTTGATTATAACTCTTCATCCGTTGGGCTTTAGGAGTTGTGTCCAACATGAAAAGTGCTTAGAATAATTAGGAGAATAGGTTGGTGAAGTGTTGAGGGTCAAATATTGCATATTAGACCCCAGTTTTTACCTGAATTTACGGACATGATACTGTTAACGGACTATTTTAATCATGTTTGTGATGCAAGGTGAATCTAGGAGTGTGGACTGAAAAGGATGCTAAAAGCATAGATTTGACGCTCTGGTATCACCAAGGCATTAGACGAGACTCCATGGGACCAAGATCGAGGATTTACACACTGGAGACCAGAGAAATTCCAGCCGCTCACCTTAAACAGGCTTAAAGAAGTCCAGAATGCAAGATTACAGGGTTCCCACCATCTGATCAGCTCAAGAATTTATACAGGACCTGAGGACTCTGAATTAACCGTACACGCCGAAATTCAGCCAGTAGATCTCTGTCTAAGTTACTCAACGAACAGATCAACACATGAATGTGTGATTTGGGGCCCGCCTGGTATCTAGAAATGCTTCAATTTCGGTCTCAACAACTTAAATCATGCCAAGAAGTGAATGGACGAAGCAGATTTTGGATTAACATTGCAGTGGACCCCACCAATTTGTGGCACGTGCATATTCCACATCTGCACTAGCCGTGCACCGTATGGACTAAGTCGGTCAGCAGGCGCTGACCCGACTTTCTTTCCAAAAACGGATTCTTTTTTTCGTTTTCTGCTGCGTAAAAGCAGCAGCAGAGGTCCGTGTGAATTTCAGCGGCCCACCACCTTCGTTTATAAAGACCATCCGGACCGTCCATTCGTTTCAAGAGAGAAAAAACGACCGTACAATGAAGGGTTTCCAACCCTATGCCCGCATACAGATGAGAATACCATTTAAAAGCAAATTGAACGGCAGATAAAAACATCATGTGAGCATCATCAACAGAAGAAAGAAACTACATATTCCCAATCGAAATCTTGTACTTCATCCAGTGGATGGTGTGGATTTTGCAAATAGCAATGAAATGGGACCCACCGACCTCAACAGCGGAAGAAAATCTGCATGCCCTGTTTCGCAGAACCGAGAAAACCGGCCGTTGTGGGCTGGTTTGTGGCTCCAATCACGTTTGGGTTAGTAATCCGAACCATCCAATGTGTAGATGATCAAACAAAAAACCCCAGCGACGTTGCAGTCTTGGAAGGATGGTAAGGAAATTGGTTGCTCAAAGCATGTTTTTCTGTTGCTCCGTAAAGAACAAGTTCTGGCTGCGTAAAGTTCTTAGAGGCAGTTTCCAAGAAAAAGAAAAGACCTACGCACCGATTTCCCTTGTGCATAAAGATTACGGAAGTTTTCTCCACGTTCCGGGCCAACCTCCAGCAGCCATAAAAGAGAATGACAAGAAAAGATAGGGCATCGAAGTTTTGAAGAAAAATCCAACGGTAGGGAACAAGAGAGAGAGACAGAGAGAGAAAGAGAATTGTTTTTTTTTTTTTTTTCTTTTCTTTGTTGTTGAGAGATCCAGCCAATCATGGTTGGCTAAACCTCTTAGCTAGGGCTAAGAGGTGAAGCTTGTAGCAAGATGGGAGGATTCTGCGGCTTGGATTATGTCCGTTGAACTTGTTTTGATCGATTTGATTTTAAGGAAGATTTTGGTTTTTAATGATTTAGTGTGACTGATATTACATTAGATCTGTGATGGCTTGAGTTTTCCTTTTTCTTAATCTGATTATGGGGTTAGGAAGCCCTGTTGTTCACCATCGTCTCCTAGGCATGGTTGGATGACGGAATCCTTTCTAACACTCATACGTCTTTTGCTTGGTTATGGATTGGTCTAAGTTCTGTTGTTTACCTTATCTCTTAGGCATGGATTTGTGATGGAATCATACCTAATTTTTATATCTTTTATCTCTTTGAAAACTAGATCAAAAGGAAGTTCAGATTGAGTTTTAGTGCCATATCTTTCAACTGGATGAAGATGAGACTCGAAGTCCAGTTGAGTTCGTGAATCAAGAGTAGATCTCCCTGATCTCTACAAGTGGATCCTCTGAATCCCTAGTTTCCCTTCTCTGAATTTTCTTAAGTTTTAGATAATTATTTCACCATTATTCCTCAAATCACAATTGGTTTAGATTTCATCTTAGCCTAGTTCTAGATCTGGTTATTTTCACATAACGTACAAGTTTCAATCCCTGTGGATTCGACCTCGGTCTTACCGAGTTTATTACTACATCACAACCCTATACTTGGGGAGTGAACAAGTTTTTGGCGCCGTTGCCGAGGACTGACGGCTACGTTTCTTGAAGTTAACTCGTTTTGATTAGGACTTTTCTGATTTTTAGGGTTTATTTTTAGAATTTTCTAATTCCAGGTTTTCCTTTAATTTTTAGAAATTTTCTTTCAAGTAACTTTCTATTTTTAGATAGTTTTCTTTTTTTTTAGAAACTAACCCAACTTTCTTATTTTGTAGGATTTTGAGATAGGCTTCTAAATTGGTGATTTCTCTTTTCCTTGCTATTTCTAGATTATGATTCCTTTTTAGCAAGTTTCTAATTCTAACTCTTTTAGAATCTAATTTTGTTTCCTATTTTATTCTGTTTAGAAACTAACTTTCCTGTTTTGTAGGCCTTTTAGAAATTTCTAATTCGGTAAGCTCTTTCTAATTTCTACTTTCTATTTTCAAATTTCTGTTACTAACTTACTTTCTAGTTTAGAACTTTCCTAAATTGTTTTAGAAATTTTTTTTACTCTCTTAGGAATTTCTCTTTTCTAAATTAGAAACTAGTTTACTGCTATTTCTCTTCTTAGGATTTTCTATTTCTATGCTTTCATTTATTTTAGAAATTTTTTATTTTTTTAGAAACTTACATTACTTTCTATTTTTAGGATTAGGATTTCTAATTTAGAACTTTCTAACTTTAGGTTTAGAACTTTCTTCTTCTGTTTTTAGAAACTAGATTAGTTATTTTCCTTTTTAGAAACTCTTCCTGATTTTAGAAACTAAGTCATTTTTCCTTCATTTTTAGAAACTTTCTAAATTCTAAGTTTAGGAAACTTTCCTATTCTTAGAAACTAACTTGTTTTGTTTTATTTTGCAGGTTTTAATTTAGGGACTCCAATTTGGTAACTTCCTTCGAACCCTCTCTTTCTTTTTAGATTCTTATTTCCCTTCTTAGGATTAGGTTTAGAATTTGATTGAGGGCTGTGAGTGTTTCATGCCCAAGTGGGCTCGTGACAACACTCGGTGTCTCTTGACTGAAGGATGATTAGTTGAGGGGTTAACTGTCCATCATAGGACTAGACATCGCTCGAAATCCCCTGAGTTAATTGAGGATATGGCTGGAAATCAACCTCGTCTACCCCAACCTAGGGTAGAAGATGTCCAGGATGAGAATGAGGTGCATCACGCACCCCCGCCTCGTACCTTACGAGATTACTTACAACCGGCGGGGGTGAGTACGCCCTCATGCATGGTTTTTTAGGAGAATGCAGGACATATGGATATCAAGCCAGGGGTGATCCAACTCCTTCCTAAATTTCATGGGCTTGAGTCAGAGAATCCATATCTACATCTGAAAGAGTTCGATGAGATCATGAGTACCCTATACTTTCCTAACGTGTCTGATGACACGATCAGGTTAAAACTCTTTCCCTTTTCTTTAAAAGAGAAAGCCAAGACGTGGTTACATTCACTACGTCCTCAATCTATTAGCAGATGGAATGACATGACAAGGGAATTCATTAAAAAGTTTTTTCCATATCATAAGACGAACACCCTTAAGAAGTCGATCATGAACTTCACCCAAAGGGAAGATGAAACATTCTTCCAATGTTGGGAGCGGTTCAAAGATCTTGTCAGTTCATGCCCACAACATGGTTTTGAAACGTGGCGCATCCCGAATTTTTTCTATGATGGACTGACATCTCCCATGCGCTAATTAGTTGAGACAATGTGCAATGGAGAGTTTATGAATAAAGGTGTCGATGAGGTGTGGGACTACTTTGATAAACTTGCTGAGAACACACAAACATGGGACATCTCCCCTAGATCGAGTACTACGCCTAGGCCAACTCATTCCAAAGAAAAAGGTGAAATGTACCTCCTGAAAGAGGATGATGATATTAACGCCAAGGTAGCCAATCTCACTCGAAAACTCGAGGCCATGAAATTAAAGAAGGATAAGGCTAAGGAAATTGTTTGTAGTATTTGTGGTTGCAACATTCACACTACTGAGAATTGCCCAACTATATTTGCCTTTCAAGAGATATTGAATGAACAATCCAATGTCGTAAGCAATTACCAAAGACCTTTCAGTGGGCCCACCTCTAACACATACAATCCTGGCTGGAGAAACCATCCAAACTTCAGTTGGAGGAATGGACAAACTGCTACACCTCAAGGTTTCCTAAATCAAATTCCAACTCAAGAGAAACCTCAAGAGGATTCGGTTTTAAAACACTTTCAAAAGCAAGAGCTTTTCAATTAGGGTATGCTACAAGCCTTTCAAGACCTTACAAAAGCAATACAAGGACTTAAGGCTGAAAATGTGATTGAGAACAAGGGGAGCTTCCCAGCTCAACCTCTTCCCAATCCTAAACCACAATATGAAGTTAGCGACCCAAGCTCTTCAAATCAGATGGAGCAAGCTAAATCCATCACCACTCTTAGGAGTGGAAAGATCATTAACAAAACCATTCCGGTTAGGGCTGAAAAGTCTAAGGATCCGGAAGTGGATAAAGAAGATGGATCTAGCCATGCCCCACCAGAGTTAGAACCGGAACCTCAAGGAAAGCCGGTTGCTCCATTTCCCCAACGGTTGGTTGCACCAAAATCTCTCTCTAACTCTCAGGATATTCTAGAGGTGTTGAAACAAGTGAAGGTCAACATTCCTCTACTTGATGCCGTGAAACAAATACCTTCATATGCCAAATTCTTGAAAGACTTGTGTACGACCAAAAGATGGCAAAATATTCAAAAGAAAATCTTCCTGACTGAGAAAGTGAGTGCCATCCTAAAGCAAGACGTGCCGGAAAAATTTAAAGACCCCGGTAGCCCAACCATATCATGTGTAATTGGGGACTATCGAATTGATCACGTACTTCTTGACTTAAGAGCGAGCGTTAATCTTATCCCCTACTCGGTTTACAAACAGTTGGGTTTAGGTGAATTAAAACCCACCTTAACCACACTACAACTTGTTGATCGCTCTGTTCGTATACCAAGAGGGATAATTGAGGATGTGTTGGTCCAGGTTGATCGATTTTACTACCCAGTTGATTTCATCATCCTGGATACTGAACCCATCAGTAACATGAGCACTCAGATTCCCGTCATTCTTGGTCGCCCATTCCTTGCCACTTCAAACGCAATTATCAATTGCAGGAATGGTGTCATAAGTATGTCTTTCGGGAATATGACATTAGAAATGAATATTTTTTCAACACGGCCAGACGGATAGAGGAAGATGACGATATCTACGATATTAACATGATCGATACTTTCGTAGATGATAGGACACCCCTTACCTTATCCTCTGATCCTCTAGAGACGTGCCTGGCCTACTCCCATAAGTTTGATGATGACATAATTAGGGAGACGTGTGTCATGCTTGATGCGGTACCGATACTTGAAGTTAACTGGTGGAGGCCTCAATTTGAAAAGTTACCCCAAACTGATGAAGTGCCTCTACCGTCTAACCTCAAGCCACCGAAGCTTGACCTAAAACCTTTGCCCTCTGATTTGAAATATGCATATTTAGGTCAAGATGAGACATACCCGGTGGTAATTTCTGCCCACCTTGAGAAAGAACAAGAAAGTATGCTCATATCTACTCTCCTGGAGCATAAGGGAGCCCTTGGATGGACAATCGCGGACCTCAAGGGAATCGACCCCTTGATTTGTACTCACCGCATATATATATCTTGAGGATAATGCGAAGATTGCTCGGTAACTACAACGTAGACTAAATCCAAACATGAAGGAAGTGGTTAAGGCTGAGGTTCTTAAACTATTGGATGTGGGTATCATATACCCTATATCTGAAGTCAATGGGTGAGTCCAACTCAGGTGGTTCCTAAGAAGTCCGGGATCACCATCGTAGCCAATGCCAATAATGAACTCGTGCCGACTAGAGTCACTACTGGTTGGAGGATGTGCATTGACTACAGGAAATTAAATACCATCACGAGGAAAGACCACTTTCCTTTGCCCTTCATTGATCAGATCTTGGAAAGGTTAGCTGGTCATTCCCATTACAGCTTCCTTGACGGGTATTCGGGCTACAACCAGATAGAGATCGCCCCTGAAGATCATGAAAAGACTACGTTTACATGTCCCTACGGCACCTTTGCTTACCGAAGGATGCCATTCGGGCTATGTAATGCTCCTGCCACTTTCCAGCGATGTATGATGAGCATATTTTCTGACATGGTGGGGCAATATTTAGAGGTCTTCATGGACGATTTCTCTGTCTTCGGTCCATCTTTCAGCGAGTGCTTGGAAAGTCTTAAATGTGTGATGAAAAGATGTGAAGAAAAGAACTTGGTACTTAATTGGGAGAAGTGCCATTTCATGGTTCAGAAGGAAAATGTCCTTGGACACATTATTTCATCCAAAGGAATCGAGGTGGATAAGGCAAAAATCGATCTTATCTCTAACCTACCTCCACCCAAGAACATAAGGGATGTGCGATCCTTCTTAGGACACACCGGGTTTTACAGAAGATCCATAAAGGACTTTAGTCTCATCTCTCGTCCTCTATGTAATCTACTTTAAAAGGATGCACCATACGAGTGGACTGAACCATGTCAGGAAGCTTTCACTAAGCTTAGGGGCATATTGACTAGTGCACCCATCATACAGCCACCTGACTGGAGCATTCCTTTTGAACTTATGTGCGACGCGTCTGATTATGCTCTTGGGGCAGTTCTAGGCCAGAGAAAAGATAAGAAACCCTACGTTATTCATTACGCAAGTAAGACTCTAAATCCGGCCCAAGTGAATTACTCGACTACAGAAAAGGAACTCTTAGTCGTAGTGTTCGCCTTGGACAAATTTAGGTCCTACTTGATTGGATCCAAGATCATTATCTACACTGATCACGCATCGCTTAAGTATCTTCTGTCTAAGAATGATGCTAATCCCCGCCTGATACGATGTATCCTCCTACTCCAGAAATTTGACCTAGAGATAAAAGATAAAAAGGGAGTAGAGAACGTAGTGGCTGACCATCTTTCTCGCCTTAATCCCTCTGATTCCTTTGAGACGACACAAATTAATGACATGTTCCCTGATGAACAGTTGTTCAGAGTCTCTCATTCACCTTGGTTCGCTGATATCGCTAATTATCTTGCCACAGGTTCCATACCGACACATTGGACTGCGCAAGATAAGAAGAAATTTTTCACCGAGGTGCGCAACTTCTTCTGGGATGATCCATACTTGTTTAAATATTGCCCAGACTAAATCTTGAGAAGATGTGTGCCAGACGATGAGCATCAGAGTGTCATCTCCTTCTGTCACTCACAGGCCTGTGGTGGTCACTTTTCTGCAAAAAAGACCACGACCAAGATTCTACAGTGTGGCTTCTATCGGCCTACTATGTTCAGGGACACTCATGAGTTTTGCAAACCTTGTGAGCGTTGTCATAAATTGGGAGCATTGTCCTGTCGAAATATGATGCCCTTGAATCCCATCCTTATCATCGAGGCATTTGATTATTGGGGCATCGATTTCATGGGACCATTCCCCCAATCTTTTGGAAATCTATACATTTTGCTCGCTGTAGACTATGTCACTAAATGGGTCGAAGCTATTCCGTGTCGGAATAATGACCATCGCATGGTCATTAAATTCCTAAAAGAGAACATCCTTTCCCGATTTGGAACTACTCGAGCTATCATTAGTGATGGGGGCTCACACTTTTGTAATATACCATTTGAGAGTTTAATGAAGAAATACGGTATCTCTCATAAGGTGAGCACCCCATAGCACCCACAGACAAGTGGGCAAGTTGAGATTTCCAATAGGGAGATCAAAAACATTTTGGAGAAAACGGTTAACCCTGACCGTAAGGATTGGTCAATTCGATTGACCGATGCCTTAAGGGCGTACCGTACTGCTTTTAAAACCCCTATTTGAATGTCTCCCTTTAGACTTATTTATGAGAAAGCTTACCACTTTCCTGTGGAGTTGGAACATAGAGCCTACTGGGCGATCAAAAGTTTGAATTTCAATCTGGACAGTGCTGGCTCGCTACGCAAACTTCAGTTGAATGAACTCGAAGAAATCCGGAACGATGCGTATGCGAACTCGAGAATTTACAAGGACAAGATGAAGGCGTTTCATGACCAACATATTCTACGAAAATCATTCACGCCAAGTCAGAAAGTCCTTTTGTATAATTCTCGATTACATCTCTTTCCGGGTAAGCTTTGATCTCGTTGGACCTGCCCTTACATTGTTGTTACTGCTTATCCTCATGGGGCCGTCGAGATAAGAGACCCCGACAATGGCAAGGAATTTAAAGTAAATGGACATTGCTTAAAGCCATTTATCGAGAAATTTGATTCAGAGGACATGTTCATGCCTCTGACTGATCCTGTTTACCAGGAATGATCTCCTAGTCTGATGGAGGTATAGGTAGGTTTCCTACTTTCATAAAACTAGGGTAGTTTGTTTTATATTGTTTTAGGATAGACGTTAAACTTAGCGCTCCTGGGAGGCAACCTAGCTTTTCAATTTATTTCATTTTCTTAGTTAGTCAGTTCAATGTTTGTGGGTAACATTACTGCAAACCCTCACGAGACTACAACTCGTCCACTAGGGGCAACCTAGGGGTTTAAAGGCTTGTTGCATGCGCTAAATGTAATCGAGAGCACCTACGAAAGTGGTATAGGTAGGATTTTATTTTGTTAATTTTGTGTTGCTTTCTCTCTCGTGCTGATTGGATTCCATGCTTGGATCTCTTGGGAAGTCTCTCACGATTCATCATCCAGGTACATCTTCCCATCACTTCACATTACTTTGTTGTCTCATGTGCATTCCATGCTCATATCTTTTACATTGAGGACAATGTAGCTTTTAGGTTGGGAGTGGGAGATTAGGTTACCTAATCAGTGTTTTCTTCGTCTTGAGCAAAAATTGTGAAAATTTTAAAAATTTTTTTGGACTTTCTGGTGAATTCGAAGTGATTTGACGACCATCTTTGATTTAGAATTACAGGATATGGAATGTTGGTGATTTACTACTCTTAGATTCAGTTGTCCGTTAGATTTCACAGTTAAGTTTGAATTATTAATCCATGATTAGAAGTTGTAAACATTGATTGAGTCATGATTTCACATGTTACATCTCACTTCCACATTAAGGTTTCAGTTCGATATTAAGGATTAATTGGTGATCACTAAGCTTGAAAGGAACCTATCTGAGAAATTGAAAGGATAGGTGAATGGTCTTCATCATAGGTTTGCTCCTATAAGTGTAGATTTAATTCCCCATGGAAGATATGTGAAAATGGTTGGGTGACGATCTTCACCATAGGTTTGCTCCCTATAGGTGCGGATTCGATTCCCCTTTCCCTCAATAAAAAAAAAAATGAAAAGAAGAACTGTAAGGCAAGTTCTGGTCTAGGTTATCCTGAATGCTCTTTTGATCGTCAATGTTATCATGAAAAGTGATGATTGGATCTCTTAATGATAGTAAGTGAGATTATACTATACATGGAACTCAATGTTTAAAATTTTTCTAATTAATGGGTTAAAACTTTGAACTTGATTATGAAGTTTAGCAGGTGCTTGAGTCCGGCGGAAAGTAATACCCAACATTTATGAATTTTAGAATTCTAGTATCCGAATTGTTTTTAAAATTCACTCGAATTCGTAGAAGTTGTCCAGTAATTTTCAACTTATTTTTCGCATACTTTGCTCGGGACTAACAAAATGCTGGTTAGGAGTTGTGTTGAGGGTCAAATATTGCATATTAGACCCCAGTTTTTACCTGAATTTACGGACATGATACTGTTAACGGACTATTTTAATCATGTTTGTGATGCAAGGTGAATCTAGGAGCGTGGACTGGAAAGGATGCTAAAAGCATAGATTTGACGCTCTGGTATCACCAAGGCATTAGACGAGACTCCATGGGACCAAGATCGAGGATTTACATGCTGGAGATCAGAGAAATTCCAGCCACTCACCTTAAACAGGCTTAAAAGAAGTCCAGAATGCAAGATTACAGGGTTCCCACCATCTGATCAGCTTAAGAATTTATACAGGACCTGAGGACTCTGAATTAACTGTACACGCCGAAATTCAGCCAGTAGATCTTTGTGGAAGTGACTCAACGAACAGATCAGCACATGAATGTGTGATTTGGGGCCCGCCTGGTATCTGGAAATGCTTCAATTTCGGTCTTAAACAACTTAAATCATGCCAAGAAGTGAATGGACGGAGCAGATTTTGGATTAACATTGCAGTGGACCCCACCAATTCGTGGCACGTGCATATTCCACATGTGCACTAGCCGTGCACCGTATGGACAAGTCGGTTAGCAGGCGCTGACCCGACTTTCTTTCTAAAAATGGAATTTTTTTTCCGTTTTCTGCTGCGTAAAAGCAGCAGCAGAGGTCCGTGTGAATTTCAGCGGCCCACGACCTTCGTTTATAAAGACCATCCGGACCGTCCATTCGTTTCAAGAGAGAAAAAATGACCATACAATGAAGGGTTTCCAACCCTATGCCCGCATACAGAGGAGAATACCATTTGAAAGCAGATTGAATGACAGATAAAAACATCATGTGGTGGGCATCATCAACAGAAGAAAGAAACTACATATTCCCAATCGAAATCTTGTACTTCATCCAGTGGATGGTGTGGATTTTGCCAATAGCAATGAAATGGGACCCACCGACCTCAACAGCGGAAGAAAGTCTGCATGCCCTGTTTCGCAGAACCGAGAAAATCGGCCGCTGTGGGCTGGTTTGTGGCTCCAATCACGTTTAGGTTAGTAATCCGAACCATCCAATGTGTAGATGATCAAACAAAAACCCCAGCGACGTTGCAGTCTTGGAAGGATGGTAAGGAAATTGGTTGCTCAAAGCATGCTTTTTGTTGCTGCCGTAAAGAACAAGTTCTGGCTGCATAAAGTTCTTAGAGGCAGTTTCCAAGAAAAAGAAAAGACCTATGCACCGATTTCCCTGTGCATGAAGATTGCGGAAGTTTTCTAACGTTCCGGGCCAACCTCCAGCAGCTATAAAGAGAAGAGACAAGAAAAGAGAGGGCATCGAAGTTTTGAAGAAAAATCCCACGGCAGGGAACAAGAGGGAGAGACAGAGAGAGAAGAGAATTGTTTTTTTTTCTTTTCTTTATTGTTGAGAGATCCAGCCAATCATGGTTGGCTAAACCTCTTAGCTAGGGCTAAGAGGTGAAGCTTGTAGCGAGATGGGAGGATTC
>JAJHSJ010000011.1:17617007-17782001 GCA_021015155.1 Magnolia officinalis
AACGTAAACCGATCTCGAACCCGAAACTGATTTCCTATTCTTAAACCTTAACGTATTCTCAAATCCCAAACTTAAAAACTACACCTAATCCTAATCTCAACTCTCTAACCTAAACTTAAACCTAAACTTAAAAACTCAAACCTAAACCCAATCCTGAACCCGAACCTAATTTCCTAAACCTAAACCTTAACCTATTCTCAAATCCCTAAACCTAAACCTACACCTAATCCTAATCTAAACTCCCTAACCTAAACCTAAACCTAAACTTGAAAACCCAAACCTAAACCCGATCCCGAACCCGAATCTGAATCCCTAAACCCTTAGCCTAAACCTAAAACCCAAATGTAAACCCGATCTCGAACCCAAACCTGATTTTCTATACCTAAACCTTAACGTATTCTCAAATCCCTTAAACCCCCTCACTCCCAAGCCATACGAATTTCTTAAAAACCCTAGGTGAGAGAGAGAAAAGGAGAGAAAAGAGGAAGGAAGGAGGAGAGATTCTTGGGGATTGTTGTTGGGATCTTTTCCCACAACTCCCCAACGCCGTTTCGCTTCTCTACTCTCGCTACTCAACTTATTTTGATTCGATTTGGTAAGAAATCCTAACCCTAATCTCATTTTAGAAATCCAAATAGAGATTCGATGAAATAGTACTAATCTATTTCGTGATTCAGGTAGCCGTTGTGCCGTAGAACAGCCGTTGTGTTCAAACTGAGTTCGGTTCGAGTTTTACCAATGAAAGGTGGGACTATAAACGTTTAGGTTATGGTTTTTTAAGACTTTCAATGTCGTTAAATGATTTATGACTGACTTGATTGCTATCACATTGCTTAGATACATGTTTCCGCGCTTTACACACTTATATATGAACTATGTTGAATATAGTGTATTCCATGTGTTTGTTGATATGATTGAACGAGTATGAAATTTAGATTCGTACTTGCCATGATTATTCGTCGTGATATATGGTTGTTATGCATGTGACAACTCCTTGGTGAAAGGATTTGCCCTAACACCTGTTATACACCAACATACATCACGTATGTTGAAGTGTTATTCTAAGTGCTTGTTAAACTGTCCAATGAATATGGAATTTGGATCTGTGCTTGCCATGATTATTAACTATGAAGATATGCTTGTTGTGTATGTGGCAACTCTTTTATAAAAGGGCTTGCCAGGATATATATTATACTATCCAATACATGTATGTTGAAATGTGTAGTCTAAGTGTTTGATAAAATGCCTGAATGAGGAAAATGCTTGTTGAGATGTATTTAATGAGGCGTTGAATAGGATTCTCAATTTGCCTTATCTATAGTTATAATTTCCCTCATGTACCCGATCTCGCTATTTTCGTGATTTATGGATGAAATACTTTATATGTTAACATGTGCCCTATGTGTTTGATAAAATGCTCAAATGAGTGTTGTACTTGGCTTGTTTGTTAAATGCTTATATGATTATCACACATGTCTCCATATGCTGCATTTGAATATGATTGGGACTACTACGTTAGTCTAGGCAATCGGTAACAATTCTTGGTTAAGTGGCTGAACTAGTCTCGCCACATTGGATGAGTTCGGTGAATCCGAGTTGTACGATGATTGTCGATAGTAGTACCATGTCGGCTATTCAGCGTACGCTCGTACCAATCAAACTTGTCAAGTAACCCGATTGGCCTATTGTGTGTTTTTCCATGTATGAACATTACTGCTTGAATCTAAAGTACCAACTTACCAGTGCAAAGCCCGTTTAACCTTGGTACCATGATCCGCTAAGACTCATGAGCCGGACATGGTGGTATGGGACAACCGTGGTCGAGCTGTCGGCCTACGCCGGGGCGACGATCCTCCCCGTATGACCAGTGAGGCAACCCCAACTCGTGATCTGAATACGGTGGTATGGGGACACTGTATTTGAGTTGTCGGCCTACCTGGCGCAGCCTGGCTGTGGTCCCCAGTCGGTCGGTGACGAGCCTTCGAAAATAGATTGTCAGTTGGTAGGGCGGGGTGGTAGGACCCTCGAGCTCCTACTCTAGACTACTTTAGGCGACGAGCCTTTCCGTAGCACTAGAGTATAAACTAGGCCTACACTGATCAGGTGACGAGCCCTTTGTAGTGACCTAGAACCGCAACATCGTATGATATTTACTAGGACTGAAGACCCTAACATGGATCATTGTTTGGGTTAATGATATAAGGGAGGTACCTTAGCTTCCCAATCCTGCTGTGTGAATAAATCTAAGTAAGAACCTGACTAATCACGAGCATGCACCGCATTACGTGTGCCTTTAGCGTAGCAGGTCAAGCACTGAGGAAGGGTTGCATGCTGCGATCGTGAGATAAAGTCGCTGAGGGAGCATAGGCGAGGGCATGCATTATTATTTCATATCATTCTTGCATTAACAAGAGTACTTAGGACCTGATTGTTGTATTGCGTTATCATTACCGCTTGACTGAATTGATAACATGTTAACCTTTGCTTTATAGCTCCACTGAGTTGATCACACACTCTCACGTTGCGGGACGGTGTTTTAAACACCAATCAGACCCTGTTTTAGTTTCAGATGATGGCGATGCTTACGAAGCGGAGCTGAACTTTTATGATGATTGGGAGGGTTTCTCCTATATGCAGCTATCAGGCGGGTCTATGTAAACCATGTTCTGATCGATGGGGTTACAGGGTTGCTGATTAGATGCCATTACACTTTATTTTACACTTTTGGAACACCCTTGTATATTCATTTGTTCATTTTTGGAGTATACATTGATATATTTAACCTGGTAACATGTTCACACTCTAGAGACTTCAACAGTTTATGTATTAATATATATATATATATATATATATATATATATATATATCACAGTCTTCCGCTTGCATAATTTAACTGTCTCTGGAGTATGATATGTTGTTTTGGTATAATCTCATTTATGTTTAATGCACTAATATGGACAACATTCAATCATCATTATCTATGTTGCATAAGTGATGCGTTGGAACTCGGGAGCTGAGCTTCTGCTCGACCCCCGTTTTTTAGGGCGTTACAGAGGGAGAGAGAGGATTAGGGAAAGAAGAGCTTAGGGAATGGAAAGATTAGGGAAAAGGGAGAGAAGAGAGAGAAGAGAGTGAAATAACCCTCTTTGGCACGGCTCTATTTGAGCATGTGCCCAAATTTTAGGCGTCGTCTCATGAACGGACATGGACGGTCCTGACAGCGGCTCTGTGGGGCCCACCATGATGTATTTGGTTTATCTATTCCGATCCATAATTTTATTAAATTATTTTAGTTCATGATACCAAATTTAAAGTATATTGAAGGCCCAAGAAGCAAATATGATTTAATATCCATGTTTCCTACCGTGTGGTCCACTTGAGCCTTCGATCTAGCTGATTTTTTATTTCATCCTCTAAAGTAATATTTCCAAATATATGGACGGCTTAGATAGAACATATAGTTTTTTTTTAAAGGCCCCATAGAGCCCCTTACAACACCATTAATTATTAATGGTGTGTCAACTTTTTAGCTACGGATTAAAACCGTAGCAACTCTAGCTAAGGTTTATATTCATAGTAAAAAACTAACGTGGTCTGTATCCTTTGCCCCTTTTTTTGGTAGTGGTGGTCCTACAAGGTATGGTGGAAAGCATCATTATCAAATGGGGCCCCAACTGATTGGGATAGCCTAATCAAGGGAAAGATGGGTAATATAATCATCAATGGGGGCCCAACGGATTGGGGATAGCCCAATAAGGCGAGATTGATCATACTAATAATAATAAAGGTCCATCAATTTGGCTTAGCCCACTAAGGGAAATGAGAATGAGCCTAATACAATCACAATGGGCCTCATACCATCTCAATGGCTTGTATGAAGATGTTATACTAGCACGTACTCATAGTCGGCATCGATAATTGGCCTATACACAAGGCAGGGTCCATAAATGGACAGCAGATCCATGACATGAGGATCAATCCTCAACTGTGGATATAGCAAATCTAATAGCACAGATCCCTCCGTCTGCTGTGATGATGAACTCTCCTCATGACAAGGTTGGGCCTAGGTGGCCTACCTATAATCCTAAGGATCCGGAACGTGCTTCCTTTACCATACTATCATATGGCCCGTTAGATGCCCTAAGGAGGAGGGGGCCAAATAAGTTCTAGATGGACTCCAAAATTAAAATAACCTTACTAGCAACTAATGGGGGGCCCAACAACTTGGGTTAGCCCAATGCGGATAGAAGGATCATGTAAATATCAATGTGACCCATTGATTAGGGTTAACCCACTTAGAGAAGGATGTGAATGGGCCTAACAAGGCCTAAGGGAAGGTCACAATGTGGACATTTAACCATCATGCCCATCAATGTGGACAGTTAACCAACATTGCTCCCAAGGAGTAGCCCACATAGAGCCTAATATATAGTAGGCCCATGGCCTCACACAAAGGGCCTAATATACACCACGGGGGGCCTCACTCATGGGCCACATATGCATCACATTGAGCCTCACTCATGGGCCACATATACATCATAATGGCCTTATCACGTGGGCCATATACCTCATCATTTGGGCCTCATACATCACATCGAGCCTCATTATAAGGGCCATATATACTACACATCGGGCCTCATATACATCAGATTGGGTCACATCCCAAGGGCCTCAAATATATCAATGAGCCACATCCCATGGGCCTCGAATACATCACAATGGGCCACACACATGGACCTCTCATCTACATCACATGGGCTGCATCTCATGGCCGTAACAATGAGCCTCATATACATCAAGTGTGACCCATCATCCTAGATGGTCTATCTACACATTCATCTATTTTTTAGAGATCATTATAAAGCATTACCTAAAAAAATGAATCATATCGAAAGATCATCTGGACCATACCACAAATAGCAGTGGAGATAATGATTTTCACCATGAACAATTCACAGGGCCGACCTATCATTTATTTTCCATCCAATCTGTTCATACGATCACAAGGACCTGAATTTAAGAGGAAAAAACAATTTCATATTGATCCAGAACTCCTGAGATCCTAAAACGGGTTTCAATGGTAGCGTTAAATCCTCCACTGATTACATTGTGGTCCACCTGATGGACAGATCTGTCTTAATTTTAGTCTCAAGCCTTAAAACGAGGTCACCATCGAGATGGACAGTTTGGATGTAACACATACATCATGGCCCACTGTCTAGATGGACGGTTTGGATATATACATCGAAGGTGGGTCCCACCTGAAATTTAGATCCATCTCATTCTCTTTGTTGTGCCATAAAATGATCTCTACGCATGGTTGGACGGTATAGATGAACTGCATACATGATGTGGGACCCTTAGACCTTGCTGACGTTGATCCAGCAGCTACATGTTGCTGGGGTCCCCGTCGTCAATGACGATGGATATAACATAATGATCGGGGTCCTAAACATCTACTATGCATCGGAATGCTGACGTTAATGCATTAGCTATGCTGCTCGTCCAACTAGTGGACGGTGTGGGTGAAACGGATGGACGGTTAGGATATAATACATACCGATGAATAGACCCACATCTTACTGATGTCCGTACAATGGACAGTTTGGATATAACACATACATCATGTGGGACCCACAGAACTTTCTGATGTCAGTCCAACAGTTATTTGTTGTTGGATGGACGATCTTGATAAAACACATATATCATATGGGTCCTACACTAGGTGTGAGGCTAAACGGTCTGGATCACCACCGTCCCACCCACTGGAAGGTGGGATAAAACACATACATTATATCTGGCCCCACCATCCCTATTGTTTGGATGGTGGGGATACAACAAATATATATCAGGGTGGGTCCACGTAGTGGCCCACCATGTCTTGGATAAGATGATATCTGTGATTTCTCTTCATCTCGGCCTGTCCAGACGGACGGGCAACATGCCTGTCTGCTGGACACGCAGAGAGGTGGGTCTCACCAGCGGACGGCGTGGATGGCACACATGCATACAGTGGGGTCCACGAAAGGGTGGCCCACACAGTTTTGGATCAATTGATATTTGTGTCTTTCCTTCATCCAAGTCTATCTAGGAATGATGGTGTGGATAATACATCATGGTGGGATCTCCACCGTTTGTTGTGTGGATCTAATCCATTCATCAAGGTGGGCCACAATAGGAAAAAATAGGGAGAGAGAGAGAGAGTGTGTGTGTGTGTGTGTGGGTGTGCAAGGGAGGAGATCCGCCACTATGAGCTCCTCTCCCTTTACAACACGTACATCAAATGGGTCCCACCACAAGTAGGCCCTCAAATAAAATCAACGGTGGAAATTCTAGGATCACCCACCGATTGCCTTCTTATTTAGCTCCTTGGAATCCTTGGCTCCTAAGCTTCAACTTTGATGGAGGATGATGGAGATTGAAGGCTAAGATGAGAGATGAGAGGCGTAGAAAGTGGGCCACACTTGGCTCTCTCTTGGGAAGCTTGGACGGTTCCTCTCTTTGGTAGCTTGGAATGAAGTGAGGAATGAGAGAGAGAGAGAGAGAGAGAGAGAGAGAGGAATGGTGTTGTAAGGAGAGATGACATGGAGGGTATGGTGCTTGTTGACTTTTGGGATGAGAGGAATGGGCTAAGTATGGGTTTCTTTGACTTGGTGAAGAGAGAGGTATGGGTGAGTGATGGGTTTGTGATGGGATGTACTTGACTTTATTAATGTGATTGATTTGATAGATTCTCTTGGGTTTTGCAAATGCGCATCATTTTTTTCAAAAATGTGTGGGCCCACAACTCCTAGCCTGGGTATCGCATCGATGCACAAGACTCGGCGATGGCGCGGAGTACAAGTCTCGGGTCAAATCGACTCGGGTTGACAGGGTATTACTTAGGGTCGCGCACAAATGTTGTCTATAGGTCGCGGGTTGCCGAAAATCGTCGGGAGGATCGCAGAATCTAAGGAATGGTACGTGTAGGATACAACCTTACATCAAGTGGGACACTTTGTAGGAAACAATGGTGACGTTAATGCTCACCATTGAAACTTCCCTAGAGATTCCCCTGGTCGTACGTCCCTGCACGTGGTGAAAACACAAAAGGAAAGAGATGGCCCCATTCATGAGACGCCTTACTGTATGTGTGGCATCTGATGTTTTATTTAAACCAACATGATTTAAATGATTTTTAAACTCGCAAGTATACGAATCAGATGTAGATATGGTACGTATTACGAGATCGTTCCCACGAAGACTGGTTGTCACAATTCAAATCTATGATTCTACTTAACTAATCCAACAAATAATAGAGCGAATTACTAACACAAATTTATGAAAAATAACTATTGAGAATAGGGAAGAAAATTCAATCAGAGAGAGAGCACTAGGACTTTCGAATCCACCCCTAATTATCCTAACCCTTGTTTTGTCTGTTGATTCACCTTAATCTAGATTGATACCACTTGTATAGAGAAAGCCAATCTGTGTCCTTACTCGGGCATACAGAATGTCTAATTCCTTTAAGCATGTCATGAATAACATATCCCATGTCCTTGGTCGGGCACATGAATGTATAGTTCATTAAAGCACCCTGTTTCTTTCTCTATAGGAAACTTGTTCATGATCAGACACAAGCACCTAGAATAAGCATCCAAACAACATCCATCTATATACTTTGGTCAAGTTCATAGATGGAGAAGTATAGAATTTAAACCAATCAAACCCACTTAGAGAAAGAAAACGAATCAACAAGTTAAAGTAAATTCAACTAATACAAGAGCTAATCAAATTAGGGGCTTCATCTCAGCCCTAGCTGAGAGATTAGTGACCCATAAAATCCATTAAAAAGATAGATAAACAAAATTCATAAAAAGGGAACATCTAACCAATCGATCTCTCTCTCTCTCTCTCTCCTTTCTTCTCTTCTCTGATCTCCTCCCTGGATCTGGAATTCTTCCAATCTTTGAATGCCTTTCCCATGTCCAAAACTCCTCTTTTATAGCTGCTGGAGGGCTGGAGTCAGGGGCAGAGTTGTAGCAGGACATGGAGTGCAACTTTTCATAGCCATGATCGGTGGGCCCCCAGAAGTATTTTCTGGAAAATCCACCCCGTCCATTGGATTCAGGACGAAATTTCAGTCAAGAATGGGTAGTTTTGAACAGCCATTAATGCGGCCCAGAGAAGAAATCACGAAGAGATCAGTTTTGAACATTGCAGAGCAGTCCGTTTTGTGGCCTCTGTATCATGCACGTGTGCACGCATGAGAGCAGAATATCAGCATGGTTTTGAAGCTCTCGAAGCCCCTACTACACGATGAACGGCTCGGATCGCAAACAGACCATGCACGGGGCTCACTGACTTCCGCAAAAACGGACAGCGTCCGTTGTTGCGCGGACGCGAAACCCGATAGCTGCGGTGATGGGGGGTCCGTGATCAGGATCTACAGCAAAATCCACTCCATTCACCGAATTTCTCTCGCATATATCGGTCGGAACTATATAATTTTTTCTCCGTTTTGGTCTGGGCCACAGAATATCTCATTACACCGTCCATTCCATGTTTGAACGGCTAGATTTTACTCTTGATAATGATTATGATTCTGACACCTAGGCATTGATAACAGCCTTCATTTAGTGCTGATAGACGGTCCGGATTGGTGCTCTGGATGATAGTTGGGGGGCCCACAAGCGAAACCCAAATCAATACAGAGAAGACGCTGTTTGCGTTCTTCTCGTTTTGAAGAAGAGGGTCGAGCGCGGGTCAGCGGCTCGCTGACCACCTTAGTCGGTCCGGTGCACGGCAGGCGCAAGTGTGCAGTGTGCACACTCACCATGGCGTGGGGTCCACTACGATGTTTCTTGAAATCTGCACCGTCCATCTTCTTTGTCTCCCAGATTAAGGGGTTGAGACCAAGTTAAAGTATATCATGTTATCAGGTGGGCCCCAGTTAATGAGTTAGGGGCTGATCTACCCGTTGGCCCACTTCCCGAGATATCCAATGGATGAATTTTATTTGTACGGTTAATTTATGGCCCTCATCCCATGTATGAAGTTTCGAGTCAATCGGATGGCGGGAACCATGTGATCTTTCATTCTGGACCCTTTTCGGGCTCCTTTGGCTTGCTTTCCTTTCCTCAGATCCCAGCGTGTAAATCTTCATTATTGGTTCTCTGGAGTCCATCCCGTGCTCTGGTGACTTTGGATCATGAAATCCATGCTTTAATTCTCTTTTCATCTTTTCAGCCTAGCGCTCATTATTACGTCCTGCAATGAAAATACGATTAAAACACTCCATTAAACTTTATCATGTACGTAAATTTAGGCAATTACTGGGTCTGATATGCAATATTCGACCCTGATCACAACCCCCAACCAGCATTTTGCTAGTCCCGAGCAAAACATGCGAAAAATAATTTCAGAAATAAAAGACAATTCCTGTAAACTCAAGTGACGTGTGAACAGATAATTGAGATGTGAAAATTCTACGATTCATGAATGGTGAGAAGATTTTTCTCCTGAAATCAAGCTTACAGTAAACTTCATAATCAAGTTCAAAGTATTAATCCACTAATTAGAACAATTTAAACATTGAGTTCCATGAGTGTATAGTGTAATCTCGGCTTACAATCATTAAAAGATCCAATTGTCAATTTCATGTTATCATTAGTAATTCGTGACAACCAAAACTGAAACCAATACCAGCATTTTAGATCATCTTTTCGTTCTATCAGCCATTGATTTCCTTTATAAACAGTGGTGCCAAGGAGGGGAATCAAATCCGCACCTATAGGGAGCAAACCTATGGTGAAAATTTGTCGCCTAACTCTTTTCTCATGTCAACTATGAGGAATCGAATCTTCATCTATAGGGAGCAAACCTATGATGACGATTATGCGACTTACTCTTTCAATTCTTCTTTATAAACTGATGCTAAAAATTTTGTTTTTCAGGCTGGTTCCTTTCATGCTTAGTGATTACTAAGTTAATCATTCAATTATCGAACCAGAAAACTTAATGTGTAAGCGAGATCTGATATGTGAAATCATGGCTCAAGCAATGTTTACAACTTCTAATCATGGATTAACAATTCAAACTTAAGTGTGAAATTTGCCAGACAACTGAATCCAAGAGTCATAAATTACTCACATTCTGTATCTTGTAATTTCAAAATCACAACTATAAATTTTAAAATTTTTACAAATTTTGCTCAAGACCAAGAAAATACTGATTAGGTAACCTAATCTCCCACCCCCAACCTGAAATCTACATTGTCCTCAATGTAAAAGAAATAAACATGCATGTACATGAGACAATGAACAGAAAAGAGTGATGGAAAGATGTACCTGGACGAAGAATCAAGAGGCTTTCCCAAAATTATCAATGTAAGAGAGTTAGCACAAGAGAGATTAACAGAAGTAAAATAACAATAAATAAATAAATAAATAAATAAATAAAGGAAGATCCTACCTATACCACTTTCACAGGTGCTCTCGATTGCATTTAGCGTATGCAACAAGCCTTTAAACCCCTAGGTTACCCCTAGCGGACGAGTTGTAGTCTCGTGAGGGTTTGCAGTAATGTTACCCACAAACATTGAAGTAACTAACTAAGAAAAAGCAATACAATAAAACAAAAGGCTGGGTTGCCTCCCAGGAGCGCTAAGTTTAACATCTGCAGCCAGACAAGAACGGACCATGAATGAACTAATCTTTATAATCAGGGTCCGCCAAAGAAATTACCTCAACACCTTAATTAACCAATCCCAGACAAGTGATGTGAGTTCCCATGAGCTGTGCTATCTGCAATGAGGTAACTGACACTGTCGTCAAATAATTTAAGGACTTCTGCTCGAACGACTTCTTCCATGTTAGGATCACGCTTCCTTTGCATTTCACGCGACATTCCACAGCATGATCCATGCATACAGTGGGGCATGCTCCCTGTATTTCTGCTATCCTCCGTTCAATTGCTGCCTTATATGCTCTAAGAACATTAAGCAGCCTGCTCTCTTTTACCTTCTCAGAGTTAGAAACTGTGCTGTCAGGAAAAGTCTCAGAGGGATGAAGAGGTTCCACTTTCGCTCTCCATTTTTCAGTCTCCAATATAGGAGTAGAGTCGAGCAGTGTATTGAGTTCGTGGATGGGACTATCTATGTCAAAATCCGTGCCATATTGTGTGCTAAGCAGGTCTCGAGTGGATCTTCAAAAGATTTACGGAAGGAGTCCTGCACTAGACTCTCGATCATGTCCACTTCAAATATGTCGTCCAAATCTGCGCTGTTGTCCTGCATTAAAGACATTGAGTTTAATATTCATGTTACCAAAGGACAACTTCATAACTCCATTCCGGCAATTTATAATAGCATTAGATGTGGCCAAAAATGGATGACCCAAGATGACTGGGATCTGACTAGTCGGATTCCGGACAGGCTGAGTATCTATAACTATGAAATCCACTGGAAAATAAAATTTATCAACCTGGATTAACACATCTTCAATAACACCACGGGGCACCTGACAAATCTATCAGCTAGTTGTAATATTATTTCAGTCGGTTTCAACTCACCAAGTCCTAGCTGCTCATAAACCGAATATGGTAACAAATTGACGCTTGCCCCTAAATCAAGCAATGCCTTCCCGATCTTATGATCTCCTATGCCGCAAGAAATAATGGGGGCTCCTGGATCCCTAAATTTAGGAGGAGTGTTATGTTGAATCATGGAGCTGAGCTGCTCTGCAAAGAAGACTTTCTTATGAACATTCTACTTACGCTTTTGAGTGCATAAATCTTTAAGAAACTTAGCATAAGCAGGGACTTACTTGATAGCGTCAAGCAACGGGATGTTGACTTGCACTTTTTTAAACACATCCAAGATTTCATCAAAGTTGTTTCTTTTCTTTATTGGTGCCAGACGTTGAGGAAAGGGTGCTTTGGGCACGTAGGGTGGCACATTAGTGGTTCTTGGAGAGTCAGAGAACTTTTGGACTTTGGATGCATTGGTGTGACTCTCTGCTTCATCTTGATCTTCTGTTTTAGAATTTGATTCATCCCTAGGCATCTCTATTCTTTTGTCAATCTGTTTGCCTGACCTAAGGGTAGTGATCGATTTGGCTTGCTCATGATATTGCCCTTGGTTGGAATTAGAGCCAATCTCATACTATCCCTTTGGATTAGCCTCAGATTGGCTAGGGAACTTGCCCTTCTCTCTCTCACTCAATGTGGCAGCTAGTTGACCCATTTGTACTTCTAGCTTGGCAATGGATTGCGCATTTGCATGTAAGCTTTGCTGGTTGGCTAGTAAGGTTTGTTGGGTGTCTTTTTGGAATTGGAGAGAACTCTGCATAAAAAGATGGAGTGTATCCTCAAGAGATGGTTTCCTTGATTGTGCAGGCAGTTGTTGATATTGCGAAAACTGCTGAGGTTGCATAGGAGGATTTCCAGATGGTCCTCCTTGTTGTGGTCCTTTTGCCCAAGAAAAATTTGGATGTCTAGCCCACCCTGGGTTGTATGTGTTCGAGTAAGGATCATTCCCAGGTTTTTGAAAAGTATTCATAGCATGTACTTGTTCAGAGAGAAGTTCTGGGGATGCTGCACCAGATGGACAAGACTGCATAGGATGGGCAGGACTAGAGCATATGGCACAAGCCTCGGCTTGAGTTGTTTGTGGAGGTCCATTATGCAACATAGACATCAACCTTCTTTGTCAGGCCATCAATCTTGGCATGGAGATCTGGCGTGACTCCTATCTCATATATACCACCTCTCTTTTGTGGTTGGGAACTTCTGTCATCTCTATTTGAATAGTCCCATTGCTGGGAATTTTCACACAGGTTTCAAAAAGTTCCAAGCTTCAACATCACTTTTGGTCATGAATGACCCTCCACTGGTGCATCAACCATGCGACGGTTCTGGGGTGTCAGACCGTCATAGAAGTATTGAACCTGTTGCCACTTTTCAAAACCATGGTGTGGACATTTAAGAAGTAAGTCCTTCCATCTTTCCCAACATTCATGAAAGTGCTCTCCCTCTTTTTGTGTGAAATTGGTAATTTCCCTACGGAGAGCATTAGTTTTGTGAACAGGGAAGAACTTATTTAACAACTTCCTAGACAATTGGTCCCATGTAGTGATAGACCCAACTTCTAGAGAATTCAACCATGCTTTCGCCTTATCCTTCAAAGAAAAGGGAAAAAGGCGCAAACGGATCGAATCGTCTGAAAAGTTTTGAAACTTAAAGGTAGAGCAAATGTCTAGGAATTCTTTCACATGATGATATGGGTCCTCCTTGTCTAAACCATAAAAGGAAGGCAACAACTGTATGACCCAGTCTTGAGTTCAAAGTGTACTGCCGTGGTGGTAGGCAATACTATGCATGAAGGCGCATTGAATTGGACAGGAGCTAAATAATCTCTAAGAGCTTTAGTTCCATTCTCTTCTGCCATTTCAAATAGATGTTTTTCTAAATCTTCTACGAAAAGTTCTTTCTATTTCAGGATCAAAAGGTGCTAGTTCTATGTTTAGGATCTACGTCCTAGCATAAATTATGTTATTGCAATGTAAGAAAGAAAACTAAACTAAGAAGCAACCTAAGAGAAATAAAACTAAAACTAGAAACTATGAGATTTTAAAACAAGTTAAAACTATGTAAATAAGAATGGGAAGAAAGAACCCGGAAAAGGAGATGATTGATGTCAGAAGATTTCAGAAGCTCCTCCTTCACTTAGTAGCTTTCTTCCTCAGTTCCAATTTGGAGATCTATGTTAGAATCCTGCAAAAGAAAACAAAACAAGTTAGTTTCTAGAACAGAAATCTAAATTAGAAATTTTCTAAAGAACAAAAAAGAAGAGTTAGTTTCTAAAAAGAAAGAAATCCTAGAATTAGAAAGTTACTAAAAATAAAAAGTTAAGTAAGTTTCTAAAAAGAAAAAGAAATTTCTAAAACTAGAAAATAAAAAGTTACTTAAAAAAGAATCCAAATCTAAAATAGAAAATTCAAAAATTCAAAAAAGAAATTCTAGAATTAGAAAATTTCTAAAAAGTAAAAACCTAATTCTAAAAATAAAAATTAGAAAAAAGTAAAGAATTTAGAAAGGGATTACCAAATTAGAAGTTTATTTCAGGACCCTACAAAACAGGAAATAGGTTAATTTCTATAATAAAGAAAGGAACTCTAAGTTAGTAAAATCCTAAGCTATGAATTATGATAAGAGAGAATCCTAAATTCAATTTGGAAGGAAATAGTCCCCGGCAACGGCGACAAAAACTTGATGTTTTATTTAAACCAACATGATTTAAATGATTTTTAAACTCGCAAGTATACGAATCAGATGTAGATATGGTACGTATTACGAGATCGTTCCCACGAAGACTGGTCGTCACAATTCAAATCTATGATTCTCCTTAACTAATCCAACAAATAATAGAGCGAATTACTAACACAAATTTATGAAAAATAACTATTGAGAATAGGGAAGAAAATTAAATCAGAGAAAGAGCACTAGGACTTTCGAATCCACCCCTAATTATCCTAACCCTTGTTTTGTCTGTTGATTCACCTTAATCTAGATTGATACCACTTGTATAGAGAAAGCATAATCCGTGTCCTTACTCGGGCATACAGAATGTCTAATTCCTTTATGCAATGCCATGAATAACATATCCCATGTCCTTGGTCGGGCACATGGAATGTATAGTTCATTAAAGCACCCTGTTTCTTCCTCTATAGGAAACTTGTTCATGATCAGACACAAGCACCTAGAATAAGCATCCAAACAACATCCATCTATATACTTTGGTCAAGTTCATAGATGGAGAAGTATAGAATTTAAACCAATCAAACCCACTTAGAGAAAGAAACAAATCAATCAAGTTAAAGTAAATTCAACTAATACAAGAGCTAATCAAATTAGGGGTTTCATCTCAGCCCTAGCTGAGAGATTAGTGACCCATAAAATCCATTAAAAAGATAGATAAACAAAATTCATAAAAAGGGAACATCTAACCAATCGATCTCTCTCCCTCTCTCTCTCTCCTTTCTTCTCTTCTCTGGATCTCCTCCCTGGATCTGGAATTCTTCCAATTTTTGAATGCCTTTCCCACGTCCAAAACTCCTCTTTTATAGCTGCTGGAGGGCTGGAGTCAGGGGCAGAGTTGTAGCAGGACATGGAGTGCAACTTTTCGCAGCCATGATCGGTGGGCCCCACAGAAGTATTTTCTGGAAAATCCGCCCTGTCCATTGGATTCAGGATGAAATTTCAATCAAGAATGGGTGGTTTTGAACGGCCATTAACGCAGCCCAGAGAAGAAATCACGAAGAGATCAGTTTTGAACATTGCAGAGCAGTCCGTTTGTGGCCTCTGTATCATGCACGTGTGCACGCATGAGAGCAGAATATCAGCATGGTTTTGAAGCTCTCGAAGCCCTCTACACGATGAACGGCTCGGATCGGCCGGACAGACCATGCACGGGGCTCATTGACTTCCGCAAAAACGGACAGCGTCCGTTGTTGCGCGGACGCGAAACCCGATAGCTGCGGTGATGGTGGGGTCCGTGATCAGGATCTACAGCGAAATCCACTCCGTTCACCGAATTTCTCTAGGCATTTCGGTTGGAACTATATAATTTTTCTCCGTTTTGGTCTGGGCCACAGAAGATCTCATTACACCGTCCATTCCATGTTTGAACGGCTAGATTTTACTCTTGATAATGATTTATGATTCTGACACCTAGGCATTGATAACAGCCTTCATTTAGTGCTGATAGACGGTCCGGATTGGTGCTCTGGATGATAGGTGGGGCCCACAAGCGAAACCCAAATCAATACAGAGAAGACGCTGTTTGCGTTCTTCTCGGTTTGAGAAGAAGGGTCGAGCGCGGGTTAGCAGCTCGCTGACCGCCTTAGTCGGTCCGGTGCACGGCAGGAGCAAGTGTGCAGTGTGCACACTCACCATGGCGTGGGGTCCACTACGATGTTTCTTGGAAATCTGCACCGTCCATCTTCTTTGTCTCCCAGATTAAGGGGTTGAGACCAAAGTTGAAGTATATCATGTTATCAAGTGGGCCCCAGTTAATGAGTTAAGGGGCTGATCTAGCCGTTGGCCCACTTCCCGAGATATCCAATGGATGAAATTTTATTTGTACCGTTAATTTATGGCCCTCATCCCATGTATGAAGTTTCGAGTCAATCGGATGGCGGGAACCATGTGATCTTTCATTCTGGACCCTTTTCGGGCTCCTTTGGCTTGCTTTCCTCAGATCCCAAGCGTGTAAAATCTTCATTATTGGTTCTCTGGAGTCCATCCCGTGCTCTGGTGACTTTGGATCATGAAATCCATGCTTTTAATTCTCTTTTCAGTCTAGCGCTCATTATTACGTCCTGCAATGAAAATACGATTAAAACACTCCATTAAACCTTATCATGTACGTAAATTTAGGCAATTACTGAGTCTGATATGCAATATTCGACCCTGATCAGCATCCAAGCCATCTATCTATTTTTCTTGGCCATTTTAGGCCTTAGTCCTAATAATTGGCCTAACTTGGATATCAGATGGGCCACACTCTAGGAAAATATTAGGACAAGAATTTCTACCATTGAAAACCACCATGTACTAAGTAATATAGCATTCATTGCACTTGACTTTTCATAACGTTATACAGCCTGGAACAGTAACATCCCAAACAACAGGTGGTCCACTCGTGGGACTCACCCTATTGTATGCGTATGATTCAAACTGTCCATCCATTTTTGTATATCACTTTAGGCCTTGAACCCAAGGTTGGGACAAATCCAAGCCTTAGATACGCCACAATGTAAGGTGCAGTTGGGACAAGATATCCACTGTTAAATACTCCCTAGGCCCACCTATGATGTTTATTTTCCATCCAATCTGTGCATAAGGCCACACTGACCTAGCTGAAGGTAAACCACTAATATCAGCTTAATTATCAAGCTTGGTGGGCCCCACCTTTGAAAATGGTGGAGTTGCATGGGCCACCGTTAAAACCTCCAGGGTCAGGAAGGTGTTTTAGGTGGTGGACCCCACCTTAACCCATGAAACAGATCCACGTGTCTGGTGATCCTCACCACAAATTAATTGGGACAGTAATGGCAATTAATAATTCGTAGGACAATAGCTGTTAAGATCAATGGGGGATTGTCCATTGTGCACCAGCTGGATAGTGAGGTCCATGGTTTTATATGTGTTTTATTCATGCGGTTTGTATGCTTTGATAGATATTTCAAGACATAACAGCTACCTTGATGTACGTGTTTCAAACGTACCGTAGCCCATGTATGTGTACAAGCCCAAATACAAGACTAATGTAAGTCTCGAAAGGATCATGCCACATGGATATTTAAATTTCTACTAGGACTATCATTTGGGTCTACACTCTTTATCTTAAGCTATTTAATGTCGATTATCACATATATTATACACCCTACATTATATACATGAATGAGAATATGTATGTATATGCCAGGATTGGTAACATGCTAGTATACCTGGCCTTGACAAGGTCGACACTATTAATATGCTTAATATAAGTCATACCGTGTTCATTCATATGCTACATGCATCTTCTGTATGCCTGTTATGGATTCCGATTGATCATAGCATACGCCTTTCATATTGATAGACTTAGGGGACCTGTATGAAATTGGGTTACCCACATGATCATCATATGACTTGATGCATGACTTGAAAGTGTGACTCATGCATGCCGCATTATGTATGGCATATTGCATCTACTCCCTAGCGACACCAGGGATGTAGTCCTGCAGTTAGAATGTGGACAACGTATATGAGTATGGACACCGGAAACTATTGAGATTACAGGGCGTCACAGGCGTCTCTGGGTGAAAGTCCCTAAACCTTATGGTACCAGTAGGATGCTCCAATGTCGAGGTAGATTGGAAGGGGGTTTGACCTTACTCACCTGGGTGAAGAGGGCAATATGCTAGGTTAACTTTGATTGGCTCATGAAATGGGTTTGCTATCAGTGAGCCGGGTGGATTTTCGTATACCACTGACCAGGCTGATAGTGAGGTCTTTTGCACTTGCTTCGTCTCTCGCGCGATGGGTGGCAACCAGTGTCGGAAGTGTACTAGACCCCGGTGATGATGCACTTGTGAACTGTTATAAGATGTTGATTAGACATCTGGATTGGTATGTGACATATGGCAATCATACATTCATGTAGCACTCGAGATTGTAGATGCATAAATATAATTTAGTGTTATACAATTAGTGGCCCAATCCCCAATAGGTATGGGACTATTAGGGATCATGAGTCTGTCATCTTGGAATTACATTACATGTTTACTATAGGACTAACATGTATTGTAACCCTGGGTGCAAGGCCCCTATCGGCATACGATACTACGCACTACGACTCGTTCATTCATCATGCATTTTTTTATTATTACATTGCTATATATGACATTTGGCTCGATAGACCTTTACTTTGTATAACCTTGGTATGGTCATTAGCATTCATGGACTTAACATTATAGCTCGTCATCATTTCCGCATACTCTAATATCATTATACTTGTCATATTTATTGCGCACTGACACACACTCTCTCTAAGCTTCGTAGTAAGCTTACGCATGTTATTTATGTGCAGGTTATGTTACAGCAGCAGCAGTAGTGAGGCAAGAGAACATGAAAGGACAAGCTATAGATGTCCTAGAGGGGGTGAATAAGATAATGCCAAATATTTTGATACAGTGCAGAATAATAAATTAATTGAATACAATTTTACAAAGTATTGAATTCTTGATATCAAGTAGTTCGTAGGACCACCTTACACCTAAAAGATTTAGGTAGGACAACTTTATTTCACGACGTCATTAAAATCAAATTATCAAATTATTGCAATAAATAAATAAATCACAATAATAATACAAATAATAATATCCAATCACCATAATGCATAAATGAGTTATAGTGGTTCGGTGCCTTAATGCAACTTACTCCACTCCCAAAATTACTACACTCGCAATTTTGGCTTTCACTATTTGAAGGTTTTCCAAGGTCACCTTAACAGCCTTATAAATTATTGCGATTTTCATGGGCTATCACAATCAAACCCACTTTGTGATTTTACGAGGTCACCACAAACAAACCTGCTGAGATTTTCGAGTTATATTAGAAAAAACCCAAACTGAAATAATTTAAAAGATGGTACTTATCTTCGATTTGGCGAGTCGAAGTCGTACCTGTAACTTAAATGTAACGATCTTCTTCTTGGGATATTGATGAAATCTTTTTATGAGTTCAACCCAAAAAGATATGAAAGGATATAATAGATTTTCAATAAAATGAATGAAACCCTATTATCGCAGATTCGATTCTCCCTTTTCATAAAGTAGAGTATGAATTACTCTATCAAAAACAGTT
The DNA here is from genome assembly GCA_021015155.1 of Magnolia officinalis. Lineage (NCBI taxonomy): Eukaryota > Viridiplantae > Streptophyta > Magnoliopsida > Magnoliales > Magnoliaceae > Magnolia > Magnolia officinalis. The sequence continues at coordinate 17,636,400 of JAJHSJ010000011.1, forward strand.
TAATCTAACTTTGAGAAGGAGAATAGAATAAGCTAATAAAAAATAAGAATTACAACACAGATAGCTTGAGGAGGCTTGAAGAAGCTCTCTTTACAACACAATATAAAACTATGAATTTGCGTTGTTTAAAGAGTAAAAGAAAGCCTCTATTTATAGCCAAGGATCTGTCTAGTTCAGCTGACCCAAGAATCTGTTCGGTTGGCCGAACTTCAAAGATTACATTCCAACCGAACTCGGATATCACAGGATAAAATCTTTCAAAACTTCGGTTGGCCGAACACTAGGTTTGGCTGACCGAGCAGGAGGTTCATCTGGCCTAGCTGGTCCAAAATCTGATTTTTTTTCCATTGCCGGAAACTTGACCGAACCCACTTGAGTTGGCCGAACCTACCGCAAAAAGATCTTTTGAGATTTGTCTTTTTGACCGAATCTTATAGGGTTGGTCTAAATAGTTAGGTTGACCGAACTGGATATCGGTCTTGCCTAACTTAAGTTTATTTAACACGAAATATTATTTTAAATATGTATGAGTGAAATACACCTAACCTATGGTCAAACTACGTTTATATCACCTGTAGGTTGACTCATACAAAGTGTTCTGAACTTCGAATCATGAATGATCTTGCTTTGAGATGTTGAGTCTTCTTTCCAAAAGCTTGATTGAGTTGATAGTTTGTCTTTAGTCGAGCTTGCGATCGTAAGTAGACTATGAAATTTGACAAACTAAAATGTGCTTCAAGTATAAGCACTTACAAAACATACTCGACCTTTTGGAGTTTGTATATATGTATTGTATTTCCCTTTTAGTATTGTACCCAAATTCTTTTATAATGGATGTATGTGATGATATTTGTCTTATGGTACATTCATGGTTATGCTTCCCTAAAAAAATACCCTGAAAATCCTCCTTGTGGTATTCCAATTTTAGAACTTGGCGTAAGCTAGGAATCAAAATTGGGGTGTTATGGAGGTTGTTAGCACCAAATTCGGTTTACGGCGAATGAGCACTGGAAATCGGATTCGGGGCGTGACAAAGATTCACCTGGATGGGTCGAATTTAGAGGATTTAGACAAGAGTATACCTATAAAGGTTGGGTTTAATCTCTAGAAAATGGTGAAATCAAGCACATCTTCAAGGTTGAGGTTGAAATCCTCGTTAAAGTGTTAATCTTAAGGAAGATGTCTTAGAAATCATTGGTTTATAGGCTTGAGATGAGGGATATGATCAAGGAATCACTTAACCAAAAACCCATCAAAATACTCAATAACCTAATACCCTATATAAGGAGTTCAAGCTCCAACTGTAAAAAAAATGGACAGATAATGGCTCTTACAATTGATCAAGTGATGTTTTCAATCGATCGAACTCACCTTCAATGGGATCAAAAGTTCGTTCAATGGCATTGAAAAATTTTAGAAAATCGTAATTTTGTTATTGGACATTTTTGGACACCTTCGATCGATCGTGATTGATCTAAAACAATCAAAGGATCGCTTAATGGGATCAAAGACTAGTTCGATGGCATCGAGAAATTCTAGAAAATTGTGAATTTGTTATTGGTCTTGACACCTTCGATCGATTAAGACTAATCGAGGATCATTCTATGGGATCAAACCTTACCTGAAAGCTATTGTTTTGGTCATATATTTATACAGTAGCTCTACACATCTTCTAGCCTTAATTAGCATATTCCAATTAAGCTTCTAAGGCTAATGGATGATTAACATGGTTTACCTATTAAGTCAAGATCATTTAAAGATTTTAAGGTAGTTTTGGGTTAAGGGTTAGGGTCACCAAGACACCTTATTTACATGTTCTTTACTCCTTGATGCTTATGTCCTCTCGTGTATTCGGTATTCAGCTTCTAAAGGCTCAACTGGCGACATAACACATGGACTCACGTGATTGACAAACAAGGTGCGCAAATCAGTGCACTAACAAAGCACACTCAACCAACAATATAACTAGAACTGTAGACACTAATGGGTTGACTAAACCTTCGTTCCCTCCCTAAGTGTACTATGGCTTAGATGGATCCGAACCAAGTTTCAAAACCATTAAGCTCTTCAAGCTCCTTGTGACATTTGAAAGTGCAAAGTGTGCGTAATAATTCACCCAACAGTCATATGATACACACCATGTGCGTGTGCAAAAACGATGCTTCACACTATCATCTTACCACTAATCTAAGTAGTTATTGTTTAGAAAAATTTCATATACAATATATTTATCTACTTTTTAAAACTAAAAGATTTTATTTTTGAAGTTTAATTTCCTTGTAAAAAAACAACATAAGAGGTTGTTCTTCTCTATGTTGAGGCGCACGATACTAGTGATGATGTTGCCAATCTAATGCGTGTAGAGGCAAGTAATGTCCCACCACCCCAAGATAGAGGAGGGCTTGGCTTGCACAACTAGGATCTAGTGAAGGAAGGAGTGGATGTTGCGCTTCTAGGAGGGTTTCTACATGTCATGGCACGTGCAGTGGATAATGATGTTGGTTGTGAGGATAAGGCCCTAGGGTGGACGATGATGTTGGCTATGAGGATAGGGCGGGCCATGTGCAATTTCATATAATCCCTTGTATTTCTTCAAGGTTTTGACATAGAAGGAGGTTAAGTTTATGAAATGGTGGGGTCATTAGCACTATCCCACGACTAAGTTGCATAAGATGAATAACACTAGTAGGAATAAAGCCTGAGCTACTGACATGTGTCAGTGGGGTGGCATTATTAATCAGAATAATTTAGTGCAAAATATTATAAAATTTTGTAATATTTGGTACAATCAAGCATTACCTCAATTAAAAATATAACATATATGCTTCAGAGGGGGTGAACGCTATATTACACACTATTCACCATTTAAAGAATTAATCCAAACATAACACCATTTTCAAAATCCACCGATGAATGGTGCCAGAAAATATAACCATCATAGTTACCTACATCTATATCATGGATTATTGGTATCCAAAAGAGCCTTAACAACAGGAAGATTGATATTTTTGGAAAATTTACAAAAGAAACTACTTAATTAATATGAAATTTGCATTCTGGTACCCTTTTCAAAAAGATACCTCATTAATATATATAATTATCATTCCACTACCTTCCTTAATGGTAGTTGTGAGAGAAAATGGACTGTAATGTCCCGAATTTTTATGGCCTGATTTTACACTCGTGCCCGAAAATTTCAAGTTTTAATAATATAATAACTGAATACTTCAAAATTTCACCTTGTTTTTTTATATATATAATAAAGTAATCAATTCAAACTTAATAACCACTTAAATTTTATTATTTAAATCGCATTAATAAAGGTAACCATTCACGAGAATAAAACCAACCACACTAAAATTCTTATTCCCGTTAGACATAAAATGCAACTAATTATTTATTGCTCACTTAGGTGGGAGCTTATTACAAATATCCAAATTTATACCATGAAACGTAAATAAAGCTGAACTAAAATTAAAGCATTAATAACATAATCCCATGTCACTTGTAGTCTTTCATAGGGAGACCATGCATCGCCTATATCTTTAACCTATGCATCACCTGCATCATCTATATAGTTGGAGTTGGTCAATGCCCCACTCATAGTGATGGTTATCCTTCAATATTAACACATTTCAAATAATTTCTCAAAGTAAGACAATATAAGGGTTCTAATACTTTTCGTACTCCACTACTACGAATGATATTGATATGTGCAAGCAATCTACATGAATGCATGCTTAGTACGGTGTGGTGGCTCATCATACATAGTGACCACCACATTGTGGAATATAATTTATAAAAATCCGGCTCGCTCCGCATCCCATAACTACAGAGATTCTTCGGCGTGTCCAACAATACCATTGATTTACGTGAACACCTTGAGACAGCACAGCTCATGGATTGTATGAATTATGTAGCACGATTTATTCACGGAGTGACTAATTGCGTCATTGAATCCCAGAAATGTGATGTAAAATGTGACTAATTACGACATCTAAGGATTTACGCATTGACTAAGAGAGTTATTACCAGAGTGCATTACGTTCACTATAAATACATATAAGTCATTAGTTGTGAGTCCTTCAACACATCACTTGTATTAATATAGAGTTAAATCGAACCATAAAAGTTTTGGAATTCTATAATATATGCTCAAGCCATAAAATAAGAGAGGTAGCACAAGGCTAACATAATAAAAGAGAAAAGTAACAATAATATAACTCAATAAAAGAGAAGAGTAGAAAATATGTTAACTCAACAAAATAAGAGAGGAGAAAAAGCTAACTCAATACAGAGTGAAAACGCGCATCACTCTAAAAATCGACGAAGGGTAAGGCATGTATCCATAACTTATGAATTCATAAAATATTTGGCGGTATTTTCGTGGACTAATTAATATGAAATTATAATAAAATAAACCATAATATGGTAGAAAATAGTCCATATACTTCAAAGTGAATCCATAGGCACATCAGTGAGATTTCGGGTCAGACGGCTCACCTGATAAGTCCTAATTACTCTAAAAGTAAGTCCCGCTACCCTAAGGTTTAAAATATGAATTTTAGATCAGATTAATGTAGGTAAAATCATAAGCTTTTTTGGCATAACCATCCCATTCGTGGGATGCGCAAACTATACACAATTCGGGACTTAAACGCGTGTCGTTTTGCGATTTAGGGTATAGTTTTGTGATCCAACCCACAAAATATGTCTAACATGATTAAAATCATATCTTAAACATAATTCCAACATGGATAAATAATTTATAATTATCCAACAACTTATTAACATAAAAATCAAATTAAAAATCAAATTATACACAACTTTAACATGAAAATAAAATAAATATGTATAAATTTAACTTAAATTGGTAAAAACTTAAAGGAATCCATTACCTTAGCCTTAGATGCAAACCCTATATAGATATCGATGTATGAGAGCTTCTACATGAACCATGACATCACTCGAACAAGATAGAGACATCATATGTGTGTAGAAGGTAGAGAATATATGAACATGTAGGCTTCTCTCTCTCTCTCTCTCTCTCTCTCTCTCTCTCTCTCTCTCTCTTCCTTGGACGTGAGAAGGTGGGTGTATTTTTAAGTGGAGAAGGGGTCCATGCCCCCTTTTTGTAATGGAGTAGGCATGAGAGGGAGTGTGTCACATCCCACTTTAATTGGGTTTTTTAAATTTGACTTTTTTGGCAATCTTTCTTTAAATCTAAATCCTTCACAATGTCGGAGTCGTCGAATAGGGTCGGGATACATGATTTTACTTGTGATCCAAATTTTAAATTGGCTTATCATGAAAATTCTCGCAGCAGGTGCTAAAGCGGACTTTATCTTAATTAATGGTCCAGCTTAATAATTAAGGCTCAATTTTGTAAGAAACGTGTAGTCAAGATAGGTAAAATAATTGGAAAAATTTTGGTAGTTGATTGATAGTAAAAAGGCCTAAATCTAAAATTTCGCTTGTTGCGCCAAAAGGAAGGAATTGGGCAAAATTTAATAGTTGTAAGATCATATATCAGGGTCTAAATTTTGTAAGATTTCGTATTTATATTAGGTCAAAGCGTTGTCGAAATTTCAGTTGCGATAGATGGTGAAAAGTAGATAAATCAGAAGGTCCAGATTTAGATAAAATTGATAAGCCTAAAATGGCTAACTTCGTAAGTCACGAAAAGCCTACCAAGGTAGGGTTCTCACATTTCACACTTAGTCTATATGATGGAAAATTCAAGTCATTCATAAGAAGAAAAAATTCTACTATGACTACCCATGAGCTTTCCTCACTCAATGGACACCAAAATCAATGGTTAAGGATTTGATTAGTCAATTAGGCCACTTTTACAATGATATAAGAGTTAAAATTCGATGTGTATGGTTAATTTATGATACATATACATGGTATAAAATTTTACATCATATGGATCATGAGAACCATGTAATCTAGAATTCAAGGGTTTATGTTAATGACATTTTCGTAATTATTATTGATCTGAGAGTTTTGAAAAATCTAATAATTCTACATATTAATAAGCATGATTCTAAGAAATTCTTACAAAAGAACTCATATCTAAATCATTACAAATAAAGATTTATTCACCAAATAAGATAAAATTATCATTAATTAAAACAAGATACATATATCAAACAACATGATGGATGGTTAGATGACATGTCAAAAGTAGAAAAACTTGATGATTAGTATTCTGACCATGTATGTAGGTGTATGTATGGTCGGTTTCGTAAACGGATAAACACAAAGTAGGTTTTTTTAAGTGATCAAGAGGTAAAACATGTATACGATTATATTTATGTGACTTGTTCACATATGTAAGTTCCTCAGATTGTAGTTTTGATGGTGAATTTAACATATTCATAAGTAGTAAACAAGATAAAAGATCAACATCTCAATTCGATACGTGTACGAACGGATGTAAAGATTAGGTAGTTAGTTTACTATGATCGGGTGATCCAAACTCAAAGTAGACGGTCATATATTTTTACCTAGCGATGAATAGTTAACTGAACGGTTGGTTATGATGGACAAGTGAGAATACTTAGATATATGATGATCATATCTTAAAAATCAAAGGTTGGATGACTTAATTTATGGATGAAGATTATTTCCAACAATTAGATTCATGTTAGATAATAGATGTAAAGTTAGGATAAACTAAATTGTTGACATACACATATATATACTAAATTAAATTTCATAATAACATTCGAGAACTGTCAATACTCGAGTATTGAAAAGTTTGGGGTGTTACAATCTACCCCCTTAAATAAAATTTCATCCCTAAAATTTAATTACTTCTACCATGTATATGAGTGAGGATATACAACTACAGTGTCTAAGTTTCCATAGTATTTCATATAAGGTAGATATGTATTTTTAGATGTGTGCAAGTTCGTTTAACTGACTACACAAAATTGGGGCACTACATGGACGGGTAGCGTAGGTGGACCCTATTGTGATGTTCATGTGAAATCTCCCGACCAATAGTTAAGTCATCGAAGAGCCAAAAAATAGGCTCCACTTGTGATTCAAGTGGACCACGTGATTTGAAATAGGGTATATCCATTAGTGTCCCGAGTGCATGACTGATGGGTATAATTTTTTGGACAAAGACCTAAATGTTTGTGTGGAATCTAGTGATTGGATTGGATTTCATATGATTATCAAGGTGGGTCCTTAAAAATCAAGAGTGGATGTCTGTCTCCCAATTGTTTACTTTGGTGTGCCCCACCAGAATCACAAATTAACTTGATTTTTAAAAAAAAAAAAAAAAACCCTTGGGCCTCATATGGTACTTAATATCTAATAATTGGAGTGGATCTTACATAAACACCACGGTGATCCCCATCAAAATTAAGAGCAAAGTCCTATGCAAGTCATTCTTTCCTTAATAATCTTCATTTAGTTACATAGGTTTGCACGGGACTTTGATTTTTGGCGGGGCCTACCATAATATTTATGTAAAATCTACTCCGACTAGTGGATGTGCATTCCTATTTTAGACCTAGATCCAAAAAATTAAGATGGCTCGTGATTCATGTGAGCCACACCAAAGAAAAAAGTTGGGAGAGAGATGTCCACCATTGATTTTTATAAGGCCCACCATTAAGATGATATGAAATAATTCCAACAATTAGATGTCGTACAAATATTTAATCTCGGGGCCTAAAAGTCAAGCCCATCCATGATTTAGGTGGGTTATACCAAATGAAATAATTTAGAGAGTGATCATTTACCTATGCATTGTTTCAATCATATGGTAAACCTGAATCACATATGGGGGTAATTAATGAAGTAAGTGTTTGTAACTTTAAATAAATAAATAAAAACATGTATGGATTATAAATTTTTTTTATTAATTAGGTAGTTCTTTTCAAAATTCTTTAATGCATGGACATATCAAAGAAGAGGGCAAGAAAGAACAAAGAAAGAACAAGAAAGACGGTGTGTTTCGGCGAACGGATTAGGTACGGTCCGGGCCTCACCCAAGTGCAGCCTTTAAGGTGGGCTCCACCTTGATGCATGCTATTTTACATCCATGCCTTCCATCTGTTTTTCTAATCTTAGGGCATGATCCCAAAAGTGAAGCATATCCGAATCTCACGTGGACCATGCCATAGGAAACACTGGTGATCGAACAATTAACAGCATCAAACTGATATTTTTTTTGCCCTTAATCCAGATTTACAGGGTCTTATCCGTAGCTTGGGTGGCAAATAAACATTACAATGGATCTTAGGAAATTTTTAATGGTGGAATGTTGGATCACCCCTGTTTCATAGTATGGTTCAAGTGAAACTTTGTATATGCTTATATTCAGGCTCATGTTCCAAAATCATCTGAAAAAACAAAAAGAAATGTACAGGGTAGAATATATAGAGAAAGAAAGAGGAATGATTCGCTAGCTTGGAATACCCCACCATAATTTTTATATAAAATCCACCCCAATCATTAGCAGAGTCATCCCTAGTTAGATCTGGGGGCTTGAAAATCAGTCCCATCTGTGGTTAAGGTAGACCACATGATCAAAAATATTTTACAAGGAAAGCTCACCCTCCAAACTGTTTCCCTTGGTATGGCCCACTTGAATTATGTATGGGCTTGCATTTTAGGCGTCAGATTTGGATTTTGGTGCGTCATCTACTGGTTGGAGTGGATTTCATGTGCTCATCATGGTGAACCCTTAGCAATCAAGGGTGGACATCTCTCCCAACTGTTTCCATGAGAATGGCCCACTTGAATCACACATCACTCCGTTTTTTTTTTTTTTTTTTTTTTTTTTGGCTCTAGGTTCAGCAAGGGATTATACATCTAATGATTAGAGTAGATCTCATGTACACATGCGTCAGCATGTTCCCAGAAGAGAGGAGAGTGGATAGGTATTATCCAGATAAGAATGCAGTCGATGCTTCGGTGATCATCAGGCACACCTTATATACGTGTTGTATATCCACGCGGTCCATCAGTTTTTATCAAACATTTTAGTATTAGGTACCAAAAGTGAAGCAGATCCAAATCTCCCGTGGACTGCACAACAGAACAGGAAACAGTGGAGACTGAACCTCCACGGGTAAAAACTTCACAGGACTCGTAATATTTATTTGCCCTCAACTTGTTGAGAAGGTCACAGCGACATGGATAAAGGGAAAACACAAATATCAGCGTGATCCAGAGGTATTTCTGTGGCCCGTGAAGTTTTTACTGGTCAATCACCACTGTTTCCTGTGATGTACAGTGGTCCACTGGATATATAGATGTACTTCATTTTTTTAGGGCCATAGAAAAAATTGATGGACATAGTGGATATATAACACATACATGAAGGTGCGCCCCATGGTTAGGGAAACACCCACAGCGTTGTTGTTGTGTAACCGGACTTGGAATGAATAGGGACAAGGGAGTACCGTTTGATGTGTCAAAGTCGTATGGCCCTAATGTTATATTTTGTTTTAAAATATTATTAAAATTTGAATTTTCAAATTTTCGGTGATTTCCCTCCACATTTGAAAGTTGTGGTAATTTTGTGTTGTGGGTTTCGTCCCACATCGAATTTGACAAAGTAAACTATCTTGTATATAAGATAGTCTTTTTGCCTAGGGCTTGTGCCCCTTTCAGGGGGCATGTGAATTTGGTCTTGTGGGAGGGCTATGCCAATAGCTCAAATCTATGCCATTGACCACACACGTGCGCGCGTGCGCCGAGCCGAGCCGAGTCCGAGTCCGAGTCCGCGTGCGCGGGCGCGGGTGCGGGTGCGGGTGCGGGTGCAGTGTGAGTGTACTCGCGTGGGTGTGTGTGTATGGGTACTCGCGGGACTTTATTTGCGAGAGTGTACTCGCACGTGCGCCTTTTCGTTTTAAACCAGAGAGATGCATCCCTTCCGGTTGGTCGCATCTGTTGGGTTTAAACCCAACGGACCCAACCTTTTGTAAAGGATGTTTATACACCACTTCGGAGTCTATATAAAGACTTCCGATTCCAGTTTCTAAAATACGAAAAATACTCTATCTTATAAAACTCTCTCTGATACGGATTTTTAAGCATTTTATTACTGAGTTCATCGCTGAGTCAACTCAGCACTTTCGGATTAAACTACAAGTGGTTCGAGCCCGTGTACAGTGAGTGCACCGCTGGGACCGGGTCATAGTCGTTGTATCCTGGAGGTCGATTGCTCTGGAAACCTGTTGCACTTGGGACGCTGTCCAAGGGGAGCAAATTCGATTTCAAGCCGAGTGACTCAGTCACGCCTCGACTCAATACAATAAGTTCTTCTTTCTCAAAACTTTTATTTTTTTTTGTTCTCGATTTTAAAGTCTATTTAATTCAACCAAATATCCAACAATCTTGAAATCGAATTGTTGAATTATATAGACTATGACTACAGTAACTGCAAATGCTTCTGCTGAGTTAGCCAAAATCGAACCGTTCGCTGGACAATGCTTTAAACGGTGGAAACAAAAACTGATGTTCGCTCTGACCACCCTGAAAGTTTCATACATATTATCTGAATCATTTACTATAGATCCAGCAAATCAAACTGAAGTAACAGATGAAAATAATTGTAAAAACTATATTCTAAACTCTTTATCCAACGATCTATATGATGTGTATGCTTCTTACGTGTCTGCTAAAGACATACGGACTGCTTTAGAAAAGATATACATATTGGAAGATGCAGGCGCTAAGAAACATGCAATCGCTAATTTTCTTCATTATGAAATGACAGACGATAAACCTGTCACAAATCAAATTCATGATTTTAAAGTCTAGTTCATGAACTATCGACAGAAGGAATTAAGTTGGATGAAGTGTTTCTGTCAGGAGCGCTAATAGAAAAATTACCGCCCTCATGGAAAGAATATAATAATAGAATGAAACATAAAAAAGAACGGCGTTTCTTTGGAAACCACTATCGTACATATACAAATAGAGGAGGTCAATAGAATCAGGGACCAAAAAGAAAATGAAAATTAGATAGATTCAAAGGCGAATCTTGTGGAGTCAAGTCGGGCAAATAATAAGAAAAAGTGCAACTGTCATAACTGTGGCAAACCTGGACATTACGCAAATGAATGCAGGCTCAAAAAGAAGAATGCAAACAATCAATTCAAGAAAAAGGGAAACTGCTACAACTGTGGAAAGCCTGGGCATCATATTAAAACTTGCAGGCTTAAGAAAAACAAATATAAGCCGCAGACTAATCTTACAGAAATAGGCAATGAGTCTAACATGGTAGTAGCTGTGGTGTCAGAAGTCTTCCTTATAAACAACTTAGAGTGGGTGTTAGACACTGGTGCAACTAGGCACGTGTGCAAGGATCGTAGCATGTTTACCTCCTACCAAGTATCAGGAGATGATGAACAGGTGTTCATGGGTAATGCTAGAACGTCTCCAGTTGTAGGGAAAGGAAAAGTACTTCTGAAACTCACTTCTGGAAAGACTCTGATGTTGAATGATGTCCTACATGTGCCCGACATTAGACGGAACTTGGTCTCTGGTTCGCTCCTCAATAAGGCTGATGTTAAGTTAGTATTTGATTCAGATAAACTTGTAATGACCAAGAATGGAACTTTTGTTGGTAAAGGATACTGTAGTGATGGTTTATTCATTGTAAATGTATCAAATGATAATAATAAGAAGGCATCTATTCTGTTTATATCGTTGAACCTTTTTATCTATGGCATAGTAGATTAGGTCATGTGAATAAAGTATCTTTGAAGAAAATGAAAAGATTAGGTTTATTACCTAATATATCTAATGAAGAATTCGAAAAATGTGAAACATGTGTAGAATCAAAATTCATTAGAAAACCCTTTAAACGAATAGAAAGATCATCTGTTCTATTAGAGTTAATACACAGTGACTTAGGTTATTTTAGAAATCACATGTCTAGAGGTGGAAAAAGATATTACATAACGTTTGTAGATAACTACTCTAGGTTCACTAGAGTCTATCTGTTAAGGAACAAAGATGAAGCTTTAGATGTTTTTTCTAAATACAAAATTGAGGTTGAAAATCAGTTAAATAAAAAATTAAAAGACTTAGAACAGATAGAGGAGGAGAATATGAATCTTTTCAATTTAGAGAATTATGTGAAAAGAGTGGAATAGTTCACGAAACTACGGCTCCTTATACACCAGAACAAATGGAATAGCAGAACGTAAGAATAGAACTCTAAAAGAGATGATGAATGCTATGTTAAACAGTTCAGGCTTACCCTCAAATATGTGGGGAGAAACAATTCTGTCTGCTTATATATCCTAAATAGGATTCCATCTAAATCTTCTGAACAAACACCTTATGAACTTTGGAAGAATCATGTTCCTAGTTTTAAATATATTAAAGTGTGGGGTTGTCTTGCTAAAGTAGGATTACCTGAAACTAAGAAAAGAAAGTTAGGTCCTAAAACGACCGATTGTGTATTTATAGGATACGCACAAAACAGTGCGGCCTACAGGTTTCTAGTTTTAAAAACTAAGGATAATATTCTAGATCCTAATACAATTATAGAAACTAGGGATGCAGAGTTCTTTGAGAGCGTATTCCCTATGAAATCTAAATCTATAGGAATAGAGAAAGTTAATGAATCAGATATCGCGTCTACTAGTAAAAGTGCTTACGAGCAGGTAGTAGAAGATATACAACCAAGAAAAAGTACTAGGGTTAGAAGAGAAACTAACCTAGGAGATGGTTTTTTCACCTTCTTAGTAGAAGATGATCCTACAACGTATATAGAAGCAATTAACTCTCCAGATGCAACCTTTTGGAAGGAAGCAATAAATGATGAGTTAGAATCTATTATATCTAATAACACTTGGAAACTTGTAGACTTATCACCTGGAAACAAACCAATAGGATGTAAATGGGTGTTTAGAAAGAAAATAAAACCAGATGGGACTATTGATAAGTTTAAGGCTAGATTGGTAGCGAAAGGCTTTAAACAAAAGGAAGGAATAGATTATTTTGATACATATTCCCCTATAACTAGAATTACATCAATCAAGGTCTTAATAACGATAGCCTCCATATACAAACTGGTAGTACACCAGATGGATGTTAAGACAACTTTCCTAAATGGAGACTTAGAAGAAGAAATATATATGGAGCAACCTGAGGGTTATAAGATATCAGGTAATGAAAATAAAGTATGTAAACTAATTAAATCACTATATGGTTTAAAACAAGCTCTAAACAATGGCATGAAAATTTGATGGTGTTTTAAAATCAAATGGTTATCATATAAATGATGTAGATAGATGTGTATATAGTAAACGTTTTGAAAATGATTATGTTATTATATGCCTTTATGTTGATGACATGCTTATTTTTGGAACTAATATTAAATTAGTTAATGCAACTAAGAAATTCTTGTCATCTAAGTTTGACATGAAAGACTTAGGAGAGGCTAGTGTAATCTTGGGTATTGAAGTAACCAGGAAAGATGGCGTTATTATATTATCACAATCTCATTACATTGAGAAGATATTGAGAAAGTTTAACCATTTTGACTGTTTACCTGTCAGTACTCCTTATGATTATAGTGTGACTCTCATGAAGAATACAGAAATAGTTGTCTCAATTGGAGTATTCCAGAATAATTGGTAGCCTCATGTATCTAACAAACTGCACTAGACCAGACATAACTTTTGCAGTAGGAAGGCTAAGTAGATATACACATAACCCTGGAAAAGAACATTGGAATGCCTTGTCTAGGATTTTGAATACCTAAAAGGCAGTATAACCTATGGTTTACATTATAATGGTTTTCCTGCTGTATTGGAAGGATACAGTGATGCTAATTGGATTAGTGATTCAGATGAGACAAAATCCACGAGTGGATATGTCTTCACTTTGGGTGGAGGAGCGGTCTCTTGGAAGTCTACCAAGCAGACATGTATCGCTCGGTCTACTATGGAATCTGAGTTTATTGCCTTAGAAAAGGCTGGATCAGAAGCCGAGTGGCTTAGAAATCTCTTAACTGATATATCATTGTGGCCAAAGCCTGTATCGGCCGTGTCTATTCATTGTGACTGTCAAGCAGCTATAGCGAAAGCAAAGAGTAAAATATATAATGGAAAGAGCAGACATATTAGACTCAGACACAACATAGTGAAACATATGTTGCGTGATGGAGTCATATCTATTGACTTTGTGAGGTCAGAAAAGAATCTAGCAGATCCTCTGACTAAAGGACTATCTAAAAGGTTAGTCAATGATACATCGAAGAGAATGGGGCTGAGCCTAATATATGAGCTGCCAGTGTCGGTAATCCAACTTATACAAGTGGAGATCCCATGAGATAGGTTCAATGGGTAAACAACAAGACACGAGGTAGACGATTGCACTGAGTTGTATGAGTCCCTTCTATGGTGTACAGTGCGAGTAGCAACGCAGAAGGATGAGTTGTTAGAACTCTTAATAAATCCATTGCCATATATTTGGTGGTGTATACAGTTGCTGCATACACTTGATGGAATTCACCTATATTGGTGTGGAGGTGGAGGCCGCTTCCTATGAGAATCTAGGCGAATTCTCTAGAGCACTCATGAAATCAAGGTAATGGTGTATAGCCGAAATGCACCGAACCGCAGAATCACTTGTAGAGGAAGAGTTGTGTGAGTGGCATGTACTTACGATCTACATGAAAAGGATTCAGGTTCAAGACTATGGTGTCACCTGATTCCTGTAGACCTGTCTTGCTTACTCTAATGTCGGTTCAAGTTTATGGTGACACCGGCACCATTGCACAACTATTACGCTTTAATCCGAAAGAGTTTTAATTTTAAAACATGTGGGGGATTGTTATATTTTGTTTTAAAATATTATTAAAATTAAATTTTCGGTGATTTCCCTCCACATTTGAAAGTTGTGATACTTTTGTGTTGTGGGTTTTGTCCCACATCGGATTTGACAAAGTAAATTATCTTGTATATAAGATAGTCTTTTTGCTTAGGGCTTGTGCCCCTTTCAGGGGGCATGTGAATTTGGTCCTATGGGGGGGCTATGCCAATAGCTCTAATCTATGTCATTGACCACACACGCGCGCGCGCGCGCCGAGCCGAGCCGAGCCGAGTCCGAGTCCGAGTCCGTGTCCGTGTGCGCATGCACGTGCGCGACGCGATGGGACGGGACGGGACGGGCTGGGCTGGACGTGGGCGTGGGCGCGGGTGCGGGTGAGGGTGCGGTGTGAGTGTACTCGCGTGGGTGTATGTGTATGAGTACTCGCGGGACTTTATTTGCGAGAGTGTACTCGCACTTGCGCCTTTTCGTTTTAAACCAGAGAGATGCATCCCTTCCGGTTGGTCGCATCTGTTGGGTTTAAACCCAACGGACCCAACCTTTTGTAAAGGATGTTTATACACCACTTCGGAGTATATATAAAGACTTTCGATTCCAGTTTCTAAAATACGAAAAAAAATACTCTATCTTATAAAACTCTCTCTGATACGGATTTTTAAGCATTTTATTACTGAGTTCATTGCTGAGTCAACTCAGCACTTTCGGATTAAACTGCAAGTGGTTCGAGCCCGTGTACAGTGAGTGCACCGCTGGGACCGGGTCATAGTCGTTGTATCCTGGAGGTCGATTGCTCTGGAAACCTGTTGCACTTGGGACGCTGTCCAAGGGGAGCAAATTCGATTTCAAGCTGAGTGACTCAGTCACGCCTCGACTCAATACAACAAGTTCTTCTTTCTCAAAACTTTTATTTTTTTTGTTCTCGATTTTAAAGTGTATTTAATTCAACCAAATATCCAACACCTAACATGATGTAAGTGTTATATCCATGCCATTCATCTATCTTGCTAGATTATCTGAGGGCATGAACCTAAAAATGACGAGGCAGATCCAAGTCTCAAGTGTATCACACCAAAGAAAGCAGTTGCCGCAATGACTCTACTGTTAAAGCCTTCTGTGGGCCCACCATGATGTTTATTTTAGTCTTATCTATTCAAAAGATCACACTGACCTGCGTGATGGGAAACACAAATATTGATCCAAAACTTCTATGGCCACCAAAATGTTTTCATTAGTAGGTGTTCAACACCGCTGCTTTCTATGTTGTCCATTTGATCTTTGGATCTACCTCATTTTTTGGCTTCTATTCTAAATTGAGCTAAAGAGATGGAAGAACCATGTTGATATAACACATGCACCATGATGGGGCTGTGGAATTTTGCCACATAAAATGGTACCTTGGTGCTAGGCAATCATGGTCTTTTACAGGGACCAACAAGAAAGATGTGTCCCACCCCTTATTTCTTATAGGGCGTACCTTGATTTGTACCTAAGATCTACTCTATCTATTAGATGTGTATAATCCCATGTCAGGGCAGAGAAAAGAAAAAGGAAATCATGTCAGGGATGATTCATGGGAGCCATGCCAATAGAAACAGTTGAAAGGAGAGATGTCCACTCTTAATTTTTAAATGACTCATAGTTATAATAATTTGAAATTCACCCCCAACCATTATATGCCGTATCAAAAGTTAGGCTTGAGGGCTAAAAATCATGCCCATATTTGATACAAGTGCGATTATACCAAGGGAAATGGTTTGGATGATAACCTCTTAATGTACATAGTTTCCAACCGTGTGGTCAACCTGAATGATGGATGAAGCTGATTTCACCTGATGGTCGGATTAGATTTCACATTACCACCGTAGTGAGACCACCCTAACCCACAATTCATTTTCCTTTTTTTAAATAACCTTTCATCTAAAACTATTATTAACATTAATTACTATTTAAAGAAGGTCACTAGTTGGGCCCACGAATGGTAAAGGCCTCACCTAATTTGGGACGCGGATTTCCCATGAAACCCTTTGGCAGGATGTTCCTGTGCAAGATTCTGTGTGGGGCCCACTATGATGTTTGTGAGAAAGCCACTGCGTCCATCCGTTTTTCGAGTTCATTTTAGTACATGCGACCAAAAATGAGGTGGATCAAAAACTCAAGTGGGCCACAGGAGAGAAAACAGTGGGGATTTAGTGACCACCGTTGAAACATTTATATGGCCACAAAAATTTTGTATCGGTTTAATTTCTTGGGTTTTTCACTTCATCTCAGTGAAAATGACCTTATAAACGGTTTGGATGGAATATAAACATCAAGGTGGATCCTGGGAAGGTTTCAACTGTAGGAATTCCTTTTCCCGCAGTTTCATCTAGTATAGACCACTTGAGTTTTGGATCCTAATCATTTTTGGTTTCATGTCCTAAAATGAGACCAAAAAACGGATGGACGGGTTGGATTTCTTACAAACATCACAATGGGCCCCATCCAAAATCCTTGCGCAGGAACTTCCTGCAAAAGGCTTTCGCAGGAAATCCGCGTCCCCTAAGTGTTGAGGACTGCCCACCAGGACCGTACTAGAGATGATGATCATGGAAGGGGCCTGTGGGTTCACCATCACACGTGTTTTCTCTAGCCGTCCATTCATTTTGATAAAAAAGAGGCAGATGTAATGCGAGTTTTGGATCAACATAATATTTACATCTTCCTTCATTCATATCTATGTGACCTTGTGAACGGATGGCAAATAAACATCACGGTGGGCCCAGCAAGGTTTCAAAGGTGGGCATCATTGTCACCACTTCTTGATGTAGTGTGGTCGACTCCAGTCTTCAATCTGCTTCCTTTTCTGGTTCATGTCTTAAAATGATCAGTCAAAATTGATGGACGGTGTGGATAAAACACATAGGTCATGGTATGCCCGACTGATCCCTGTCAGTACCGTCCGTCTCTAGTCAGTGGGCTTAGTACCAAATCCGCGTCCCCCGTGTGAAAATCGGATTGCGCACTGAGTTACTCAGTACGTTCTTATCCTTAAACTCAGTTGGGCCCACCATGAATATATCTAGTCTATCATTGCCGTCCATCCGTTTTTTCATATAATTTAAGGGGTTGAGCCCAAAATTAAAGCATATCCAAAGATCAAGTGGATCATACGACAGGAAACAGTGGGAATAATGATTTCCACCGTTGAAACCTTGCTAGGCCCTGCAGTGATGTTTATTTGCCATCTAACCTGTTCATAAGATCATACAAACATGGATGAAGGGAAAACATTAAAATAAGAAGGATCCAAAACTTCTATGGCCTGCACGAATTTTTCAACGGTAGATGTTCAATTTACACTTTTTCGTGTGGTGTGTTACATTTAAGCGTTAGATATGCTTCATTTTTGGGCTCAAGCCATTAAAATGGATGGACGGAGTGGATAAAATAGACGAATCATGTGTGTGTGTGAGAGAGAGATATGTACATACAATTTCTCATTGAAGTTAGGATTGCATGATGATTGATCGCGTGAGTCATGACAGCTCATCCCCGACCAATTTCCCATCTATGATCATACCGGGGATGTGCTGGACCTTGAAGTGGTCCTCTCCTCCCTTCTTTACCCTGTTCATGAATTCTTCGCCCATGTCCCGCAAGGCTAGTTTTTGAAGAGCGGCAAGATGCTGAAATCCATCTGGCAGCCTCTTTAAATTTGGACATTTAGAAATGACGAGATAGCGTAGGCATGGCATGGTACCCTCATCTATGCTGCTCCACTCCTCCAATGCTTAGGAAATCCTCCGACCGTACAACCAATCCTCTTCCCCATATAAGCATCATTCGCTAACAAAAGGGTCACCAGATTGGGTAAATGTCCGAGAGCAGTGAGTGGGTCACTTGTTAATTGGGTCTCAATAAATAAGATCATCCGCACACAGTTGAGAGAGCCGACCCAAACCGGCAACTCCTTCATCACGCCTCCCAATTCTAGTTTCTCAAGATACTGCGGAGGCCTCGACACTGTTTGTAGCTGGAGCCGTTCATTCTCATTAACAACATATATTCTGAGGGAACGCAGGTGTTCCAGCTGACTAATGGAATTGCATAGTTGTGCACAACATTCTTCTTTAACACCTCCAACACTTAATTTCCTAAGTTGGGTTAACTGACCCAATTCTCTTGAAAATATATCATCAACAATCGCACCTGATAATGTTTGGAGGTTACGTAAGTTGATTGCTCCGCTTGGCATCTTAAGGAATTTGACTAGGAAAAGATGCCTCAATTGCATCAGCGTCTCTGTTCCAGCAGGCAAGCATTCCAAATTGGAATCCCTGACGTCCAATGTCTGTAAGTTATGCAATCTTCCCATTGAAGTCGGTAAGCTCTCGATCTCTGTCCTCCTCAAGCTTAAATACCGTAAGTGAATTAGGCCACCCACTTCGTCCGGTAGATTCTTGACTTGAATGCCATCGAGATCTAGTATTCTCAGCAGCTTAAAATCTAATAATATTCTGCGTAATGAGGAAGGAAAGTCATTTACATTAAATACAAAGAGTGACCGAGGATTCAAGTGGACCATGCTAGATAGAATGCCAATTTCACAGTTTTGAATTGCTAGATGGCGTTGCTTTCCATCCACATTGGTGTCTCGGTTTGTCACTATTGTCCCAAACCCTTCCTTCTTAAACATATAGATAGCGATGTCACGCATGAGGTCATGCACTTGACACGCTATCAACTCCCCTGTAACGTCTTCAATGATAGGCTGGAGGAGGTTTCTGTTAATGAGCTGAACAAAGTAATCACTTGAGACCTCCTCAAGCGTCTTCCCTGGACTCTCCTCAATGAAGCCTTCAGCCACCCATATGCGGATCAGCTTCTTTCTCTTGATTACATGATCCTCAGGGAACATACCACAACACAAGAAGCAGTACTTGAGGTGAGGAGGTAAATAACGGTAGCTCATGAGCAGGGCTTGGTTCAATCTTGCAAGATCTTCGTTGTGCCTCAATTCCCAGTCCGGATTTTTTAGTACATTATTCCATTCAAAAGCATCCATGCTCTTCTTTGACATGAGGCCACCTATTGCCACGATTGCAAGCGGTAAGCCTTTGCATCTTCTGACCAGGGCTTCTCCCACTCCGATCAAGTGCTGTGGGCAAGTCCCTTTGGGGTCTTTGTCCCAAAAGGCCTTTCTGCAGAAGAGCTCCCAAGCCAAATCATCAGATAATGGCTCAAGTTCATGTATGCTACATATCTCGCCCACGGGAGATGCTACATTTTGCATGCGGATCGTGAAGATGATCTTGCCTCTGCCCTCACGAGGCAGAGGATGCTTTACATCATTCCAAACATGAATATCCCAAATATCGTCGAGGACGAGCGCATACTCTCTTCCATCCAGGTAGTTGTATATTGTCCGTCGCAGTTCTTCTCTGGGCATGTTCTCCATGCTGCTTGGAGGTGACTCTTTTCTGCTCTTGCAGAATTCTGTGAGCATTCCTCTCAAAATAATATCTATTTTGAATTGCTGAGAGACATAAATCCATGCATGGCATTCGAAAGACACCTCTGCAGTTTTGTATAGTTTCTTCGCAAGGGTTGTCTTTCCCAAACCACCCATCCCCACGATGGAAATGATGGTACGTTGCTGCGTCTGCTCTTCCTTAAGCAAGTTCATAAGCTGCTCCGACGCATCCTCCAAGCCCACGATATCTGGTTCTTCGACCCAATGAGCAGCGACTCCAGGATCCGGATGCCCATCATCCACCAAAATTGAAGCTGTCTCTTGTGTAATTTGGAAACGGTAGTGTTCCCTCCTCTCATGAATCTCTTTCGCCATTCTTCTGAACTTTTGAACTTGAGTGCCGAATTGTCGTTGAGCTTTCAAGCGCCTGATGAAGCAGGCTTGAAATGCAAGGCAGCCCATGTGGCTGTCACGAAGACGGTGTTGCATTTCCATCCGGATCAAGTACTCATCAACTGCATCTTCAGCATCGAAGGCTAAGTGTCTCACTTGGGTGATCCAAGCCTCAACACCTTCTTCCCTCTGATCTCCTCTTCTCTCAGCGTCTTTCAAGAAGGCTTTTATGGATTGGAGCTCATCCCTTATCCATTCAACGCCTTCGCGAGCTTCAGAGAGGAGCTTCAGTTCCTGCGTGAGCTGCCCGTCCAATTTTTGAAGGAAAAAGGTAAGAAATACCTCAGCCATTGCTACTCTCTTCTTATGCTTAGGCCTGTTTGGATGCCACCAAATAAGTTACTTTTTAACTTATGTTAAGTTGATTTACTCTTTTTTTCACTTAGGTTAATTTGGTAAGCATAGTTATAAAAGCAGCTCATGTGCTAAAAGCTATTTATTACGGTAAAAAAATTAACTTATTACTTTTTTACTTATCTCTCTCACATGGTTCGTGACAAAGGAGGCCTCACATGATGGACTGTCACATTGAAAGTGGGGCCTATGCAGATGGGAACCGTCCAAGTGCCTTAGCCACTACTTTTGACTCCTGTGTCATTGTGGACTCTTTTGAAAGATGTCCCAATTGCAGTATATCTTGAAAGTGGTGAGTTGACTGCTCTTATAAGTATGAAACAAAAACTAAATATAAATAGTTTGGAGCCCAACTCCAATTACTTCTTCACAGGGGAGTACAGGGGCTCTTCTTTTTTTTTTTGTTGAAATAGTTCAACCTAAGAATAAACCAGCACCAATTACTTCTCCACGATGGACTATCTATATCAAAAGTTGGCCCCACATGATGGATGACTCCAAATTAATGTGGCCCACGTAAGAGATGGTCCACATCAAAGGTGGGAAATTGCCCACATCTAAAGTAGGCTGATATGATGGACAACTAACTCTAGGTGGAGCCTACATGATGGACTATCCACATCAAACTTGGGCTCCACATGTTGGGTAGTAGATGTTGAAGTTGGGCCCCACATGATAGATGGCCTACATCATGGTGGCCCCACATAATGGGCAGTCCACATCATAGGTCAGCCCCTAATGATGAATGGCCTACATACAAAGCGAGCCCCGCATGATGGGCAACCTATATTGAAAGTGGGGCCCATGGGATAGACAGTCCACTTCAAAGGTGGCCTCCACAGTATTGGTAATTAATAATGGTGGGTCCAACATGTTGAATTATCCACATCAAGGTGGGCCCCATGTGATGGACAATCCACATCAAAGGTCCACCCTAACAATGAGTGGCCCATATCCAACGCAAGCCCCACACGATGGATGGCCCACATCGGAGGCAGGGCCCACATGATGGACGGTCCACATCAAAGGTGGGCTCCACGTGATGAGAGGTGGATATTGAAGGAGAATCCCATATAATGGACAATAACATTGATGGTGGACCCTAACATGATGGATGACCAACATCAAAGATGGGCCCTACATAATGGACAGTGCACATTAAAGGTCAACCCCTAATCATGAATGGCCCACACCCAAGGTTAGCCCTGCATGATGATGGACAGTGCACATTAAAGGTCAACCCCTAATCATGAATGGCCCACACCCAAGGTTAGCCCTACATGATGATGGACAGTCCACATCAAAGGTGGGGCCCACACAATGAACGGTCCACATCAATGGTTGGCCCTACATGATGGACAATGGATGAGGGGATCAAACTGACTTGATGGATCAATACCTATGATGTTAGAAAACTGAGATGCTTTTCTACTTTTTAGTTGTTAAGTATGTTGTTTACCAAACATACTTCTTTATTAAATAAGTAGAGATCAAGATAACCTACTCCTGGCATAAATATTATTAAATAAGTAGAAATCAAGATAAGCTACTTGTGGCATAAATAGTTTATCTTAAGTAAATTAGGATCCAACTGGGCCTTGTAGTCCTTAGCAAAAGTTCTTGCTTTTTAACTTTTTTTTTTTTTTTTGTTACACCCACTCACGCCATGGTGGGATTTCACCACCTATGGGTACTCGAACCCTCAACCAGTTGTTGAAACTCCTGAGAGTCTACCACTGGAGTAAGAGTTGTCACTCTCCCCCTTCTCTCGTTGATGGAAAGTCCATACCAAAGGTGACCCAGCATGATGGATGACCCACATCAAAGATGGGGCCTACACAATGGACAGTCACATCAAAGGTGGATGGGCAATAGACATTGAAGGCAGGCCAGCATGATAATAAATTAACATTGATGTTGGGTCTATGGGATGGATGACCCACGTAAAGGGGTACCTCGCATAGTGGGTAGTCTACATCAAAGGTCAGACCTTAACTACCAATGACCCACATCCAAGCTAGCCCAGCATGATGGACGACCCAATTGAAGGTGGGGCCCACACGATGAATGGTTCACATTAAAGGTGAGCTCCACAAGATGGGCAATTGATATTGAAGGTGGGCCCCACATAATCGACACTTTACATCAAAGGTCGCCCCTAATGATGAATGGCTGGCCTCCATTGAAGATGGGGCTCACATGATGGATGGTCCACATCAAAGGTGGGCTCCACGTGATGGGCAATGGATATTAAAGGTGGGCCCCACGTGATAGATGAACTATATCAAGGTGGGCCTCACATGATGACTGTTCACATCAAAGGTCGCCCTTAATGATGAATGATCCACATACAAGACAGGCCCTATATAATGGACGGCCCACTTCTAGTTCGGCCCCATATATGATGGGTGGTAGACATTAAAGGTGGTCTTGCATGATGGATGGCTCACATCCAATGTCTAACATGACGGACGGCCCCTATCTGAGGTGGCCCTGCATGATGGATAGCTAATATCAAAGGTGAGCTTCCTAAGGTAGATGATCCACATTGAAAGTAGGACCCACACGATGAATGGTTCATATCAAAGACAGGGCCAAGGTGAGCCCAACCTAATGAATGGTTCGTATCAAAGGTTGGATCAAACAAAATTAAGGGATAAATACATATGCCATGTTGGAAACCAAACATACTTTTGTGCTTTTGTGTTGATAAATATGTTGTTTATCGAACATGCTTATCTGTTGAATAAGTTATAAAAAATTATTAAAAAATAATAATAATAATAATAAAAGAAAAGAAGAAGAAGAAGAAGAAGAAGAGAGAAAAAAGAGAGCTACATGAGGCATAAGCTGCTTACGTAAAGTAACTTGCGATCCAAACGCGCCCTTACTATATGAGAGAACAGAAGCTTCTCGTTCCTTCAGATTATATGGATAGAGAGCACATCCGATCTAGCTATCTTATAAAAGCCCAAAGAAAATGCTTCGCTTCTTCAGCTTATGTTTGGCATCTTACTTTAACTGCTCCTTGCATTCTCTTTTTCTTCACTCCTTCCTTTATTCTATGCTCCAGTTACTTAGACCCATTTAGCATCTTCCTTTGCTTTTATTCCCCCGTTTGGAAAGAATAGAAGCAAAATTCATTTTCGGTAAGACGAAGAAACCTAGATTATTCTTGTCATATTCGGTAAGAGAGATTCTATCAGTTTCCGGTGTGGTTGGTTGCAATCTTCATAATATTTGATGAACATACATCGGAGATCAGCCTGGTGGGCGGTGTGGTTGGTTGCACCAACTTCATGATATTTGATGAACGTACGTCAGAGATCAGCCCGGTGGGCCACGTGAATAATCTAGTGAATATGGCTGACATGGACATCCATTTACAACTTTTGAAATAATGTAGATACAAATATATATGAAGATTAATTTCTTTGAGAATTTATTATTTCTAAATTAAATTGGAACTTTCTAAAGCCTTTATTAGAAGTGTTCCCATGCAGCCCGCTTGTGTAGGATCCATAACGTTCATAGATTGGTCCCAGCGGCTGGCTTCAATCTTTGCCCTGTTTGCAAACTTCGTACAAGTTCGGTGTTTGCTATTGTGTAAAGTCAAACTTCACTTATCAAGTCTAGCTTTCCCAAAGGCCAACACACCTATGAGAATGGTTAATGGTCCGCATTCAAGAGGAAAAGCTGATGGCTACGACCATTTGTTAAGTGTGCTCTAAATACTAGAGAGCCGTTAAGGAATATGACCCACTGGACCGATGGACAGGATTCACCGCTCCAACTGCAACTTATCAGGTACTGGGCGACCAATGCAAGCCAACTAGGGCGATGGACCAGCAGTTGCCAAGGTGTCCTGCTGAGTACAAGCCACACAAACACAAGGAGGTCCTGCTAGAGTAAACATTCACATCTAGCTAAACAACACTAAATAGTTAAAAAAATCAATGTTGTTACAGATGGCACATCAAACATGCTGGCATGTATCGTTTCAAGTGCTGCACGATGCATGCTCCAGTATGGAAATTTCCGCAGAGCAGCATGACCAATGATTAAGTTAAACATAAAGACTGGAGAAGGAAAGATCGACGACTTTGTGCAGCTCTGGCTGTAATGTACATATTTCTCACACAGTTCTCGTTTGTTTACCATGTGGAGACTGGATAACATACAAAGAATCCAAGACATGTTCGCATGAAAATTTGCAGTCCAGATCCTTTACCACCTCGCCTTTCTTGCCCGTTACGATTTTGCTACTAAAATTGGAATTAGGGTTTCCCGATACGCGTTCACTGAGACATGCCATTTCTGGCTTCTCTGTCTCTCCTTCCACTTCTGTCTTCCACCTAATCCCTACTGCTTCAGCCTGGTCCGCAAACAAGACCCTTGAGATTGGAGAGCTGCAAATCTGTTTATAAATATCATAGTTTCCAACATGGGTGCTACCACCTTCCAATAACTTTGCGAGCGGGTGCAAAACTGATATTGGGTCATTTCGCATCTCCAGTGTATCCTTCAGAACAAGAAAATCAGAGGCAAATTCCTCCTTGCTGAACTGAATGAATGCAGCCGTTTCGTCCAAGTAGTAGATCGATGTGACAGAGTCCGGGCCGAACACTTCACAGATGCATTCTCTTAATTCCCTAGGCTTGAACTTGGATGGGAATCCCCAGATAAGGACGGTGTTGTCGAACACAATTTTCGGGTACCTCCATTTGTAATTTTGAGAACCTGACTCGGGAATCTCAGTTCCGGTTTTCAAATTGATGAGAGTTCCGCTGTTCCAGCTGAGGTATAAAAGATTGATGTGCATCTGCAGTTTCTCGCTTTTAGCTAACTCTGCGGATGGCAAATGGAGCTTGAAATCAATGCCTATATGGTTGCAAGCCTGAGCAAAGATGCATCCGGTCATAAAAGCATCATACCCAGCTTCATGCTTTGCTCCTGAGTTCCAGCTAGATGACCTGCAGAGGAATGTTGGTTAAGCATCAAGAGAGACCTTACGACAGCTGTTACTTCTGTTTCTATTGATTAAAAGAAAATTTATCGGTTGAAATGGAATTTTGAACGGGGACTTATTTAACAGTCTGGGGTGGCATGGTTGCGGGTGATTGCGTGCATCCTCAGGGAATAGTCTCGCCTCAAAATGCGGTGGGGACACCCTGTGTTGTCAGGAAAAAAAAAAACTGGTGTGGCATGATGGTTGATACTCAAGCACACTTGTATTGTAGTCAGGCAAGCCACCCCTTGTACCAAGAGAATTATATGGATGGTCTCTTGCCCACATGTACTTTACAAATAACCAGGCACATGTTCAGGACAAAATGTATTTTGTAATAGGACTCAAATGACTTTTTATAATATAATTTTTCAAACAGTTACATCCAAACAGCACTAAAAAAAATGTCAGTTTTTTTAATTGCATGAGTCAGTCGGAATCGGTGAATCATCTGATGGTTCACTGTTAGTTTATTTACTCCATTATAGAAGACTTCTGTCAAGCTTTTTCAGTCAGTTGGTGCTCGCCATGTTCAGCTGCAGACTTGTTAGTTGCTTGGAATGGCCTCAAGTTAGGGAAGTTGACGTCTTCTATATGGCGTATAGCCATTCTCGCCATTTGGTGGGTGGTGTGGGAAGAAAGGAACAACAGATGCTTTAACAACTCTTCTTCTTCTGCTAATTGTGTTGGGTCAAGGGCTAAGCGTTTGCTGATTGAATGGGCTGCTAATGTTAATAGGCTTAAAGGGGTGGATCTTAGCTTCTTAGGTCCTTAAGTTTCTCCTGCTATCTCAGCAGTTGGACCTTTGCTTTTGTTGCTCGTCTTTTTTTCTTTCTTTTCGTCTTTTGTACCTCTTTCTTTTTAATGCATGCTCAGTTCGTTGTTTTAAATAAATACAATAAAATAAAATAAAATAAAATTTTTAAAAAAAAAAACAGCACTAAAAAAATGAGAAACAGTCTTCAAAACAGCATTTAAGATGAAACAAGTCCTCATAAACAAAGGCGTTCCATATCCGTTACAATACGCCCATAAAGGCCGATACGTATAGGTAACAACCATGACTGGTACGCATTACGGGGGTGAAAAGGGACAGTTAGTTTTTTGAGACCGTATCAACCGTTACGGTGGCCGTAAAGGCTGTTACAGGGACGATCACTTTTTTTTTCTATTTAAATTCATTTTTCTTCTCTTTTTCACTTTTCTCATTCCAAAAACTCTCCTATATCATTTTACAACAGATTTCGACCACTCTTACCATAGCTTTTAAGATTAAAACTGTGGATTGAAGTGGTTTGAGCGAATAGAATCTCTCAGGGCCTTTTTTTCAAAAAATTGAAAAAGCAGTATTTATGCCTTTTTCTGATTTCTTGTTCTAATGCTTGATTGTGATGTGTAAACATTAGAAACATAATCATATTAAACAATTCACTAGACAGCCCAATACAACACTCTCACCAAAGAGTGGACCGTTACACTATCATAAACATGTTCAAAACAAAAAATGAATACATTTGAAATATTTACATTATTCTTGATTTTCTAGATATTTTTTCAGAATTTTTCGGGCAAAAGAAAATTTTCAACCGTTACAGGGGCCGTAACGGCCGTTACGCCCCAGTATCGGCCATTATGGATGATACCCGTATCGGTAATGGTGGTGACCGTTACGGTCACCGCTACCGGTATGGAATACCTTGTCATAAACTGCATTGCCACAAAATGAATTTTGCATAAACTAATTTCTACACGGTCAACTAGATTAGGCGTCTTATCTATCCCTTTATATTTACCAACCTGAAAATTGAATTTTATAACTCAGGAAGCCAAAACAGCACTGTATACACCAGCAGATTTCACAAGCCAACAATCATAAGTGGTGCCAAGAAAACAAGTTAATGTGCCAAACAAAAATATCGTGAGAATTTTGAAATTGAAAATCCTCAAAGAGAAAATTGCAAGCAAACCTCATGTCATCCACTTGAACCTCAACTTTCACACATGGACGAGAAGCCAAACCAGAAGTGTTTGAAGTATTAGCGATTTGTGGGCACAAGATAGCAAAAGCCGAAGACAATGATGTTCTGTTTTTCTTCATCAGGTGCTGAATAATGGAGCTGCCCTTCAGGAGGCGCTTCGTGTCAATGACATAAGGAAAACTTTTGTGAATGGAAGAAGCAAATTCTTCTACTGTTGAAGGAAGAGGGCCAAAAAATTTACTGTATATATGTGCAAGATCTGTATCAAAGAAAATAAATAAGATACCTTATTACAATAGGGAATAAATAAGATACCTTATGACAATAGGGAATAAATAAGATACCTTATTACAATAGGGGAAATGATAATTTTAACCATGCAAGAAAGGCCGAATTGCCCTTTGATTAGTTCACATGAGGCCAAATTACCCTTTCAATAGTTCACACAGGCAGTGGGACCGATGCTTCTAAGTAGGCAACCTTTCCTACTCAGGTTGATTGCCTATATGCAGTGTTTTAAGTATCAACAATATCGGCCAATATATCTTGTACCTATGCGATACGAAACGCACTAGTAGTGGGATATATCCCACATGTTCGATTTGGTGAGCATTTTCAATTTTCAATCCTTTTTTTTCTGTAAATCATGTTAAATCAGTGCCGAATTGTTACAAATCGATGATTTTTCATGTTTTGCATGAAAAATCATGGATTGGGAGATTCGATTTCGAGATTTAGAGGAGATGGGTCAAATTGCGGAAAATTGAAAAAAAAAAAATCAAAATTTTCCAATTTCTCGCAAATGGGTTGCAATCTGTGTCCAAACATAAAATCAAACATACAACTTGATCTAGTGATTCTTCTTTTGCTTGAATGTATTGCTTGTGTTTCCACACGTCTTCTTACATTTATAAATTATATGAATAGACTTTGAATATACTTGCTACAATTCAGTTAGACAATGCACAGATCAGCACCCATACAAAGAAAACCTATTATTATGTGCACTTGTTTTTTGTAATGTTTTGATTTATAAGTGTATTGATGCCTTTTTCAACAATCACTGAAGTTTCATTAAAAAATTTAACCAATTTCCCAATGTTTTCCCATGTTTCCAACAACGGTGATACATTACATGATACAACAGATATATCCCATGAGATAACCGATACGCATTCGTATCCCAAGGGTGCGATACTTAACGCAATACCAATATTTCAAACACTGCCTACATGACCAATCAAAGGGTGTGGCTGTTTTTCTCTCTTGGAAGATTGGCATTTAGCATGCTCGTAAATATAATAAGATAGGCATGCCAATTTCTTTTAGGAAATTGAGAGCTACATACCTAAGAAGCAGTTGTGACCCACAACCAATTTTTGTTCTGAGGCAAGAAGATCGATAACATGGCGAAAACCAACTGCAGCTGTGACCTTGCGCTCTACTTCCTTGCGCAAGTCCTCATTGACCTCTTTCTAAGGGAGAAGCAAATCAACGTGATCAGTGATGCACATGAATTCCATGACTTAATAATGTACTGATGTGGAATTTGTGAAAATTTTAAAAATATATCTGAGATTAGTTTGCATTTATTTTCAGAGAAGGTTTGCTTTTCATGGACCACGGCCGGTAAATTCATATGCAATGTGAAATCAAGATATAGACTCAATACCAGTGACTAGAAATATAGAAATCCATGTTTCCAGCCTCTAGTTTGAACCTGGGCCGTGAAATTCCGGGAAGAACACCTTTTTAGAACAGCCATTTTTTTATACACTAAGCAACTAACCAACGAAATAGTATTTTCATGGCATAGATGTCCCAAAAACTACACCGTCAAATTGTTATGAACGTGTTTCAACTGTTGGTTCCAAACATTTTACAAATAAGAAATGTTATATACCATTCAATTCTTTTTATTTTGGTGATTTACATTATTTACAACTGTCAAAAAAAAATTGACATGATTGCTCACATCAAACTAATTTCATCGTCTTTAATAGCTAATTAGAACTTCTAAGAAATTCCGATCATTTTGTTTAGGCATATATGCGACTCATTCACAATGTCTTTCTGCATTTCTCCTTACCATAAGCAGGGCCCTATTGTCCTCTGTATCTGTGTACACTACTAACTTCTGCTCAGAAGAATTTTCACCCACCACGCGAACATATGTCAGATCTTTGAAATGCTTCCTTATGACCTGCACATTTCTAGTTTCATCTATTAGTTATGCAAAGAATGCTGCTATTTCATGTCCAATATAATATATATATATATATATATATATATATATATATATATATATAAAGAAATAAATAAATAAAACAATCAGCAAAGAGTGTCAAGGATCTGACTCCTGAAAATTTAGTCATTTGGTAAAACCCATCAGGAAAAAAAATGAAGTGAGAATAATCATGCTTTTTTAGGACATTTTCGAATCAGTAGAAGTTTTGCATCTTGAATAAGCACACTCTACTCAAGGATGTTGTGCCCTTTTGGTATTATAAAGAAGCAGTTGAAATTGGATTTACTTCATAGTTTAAGGTAGCAATGGTGAAAGATTCACTTCCAACAATCATATAGGGACGCATCAAGAATTTTTTTTTCTGCCACCAAGTGTCCTTATCAGAAAAGGTCCAGTTCGCTGCTCCTTTGTGGAGATCAGTGGCTCTGCCAAGAATCTCAGCATTACCAGTCATTAGTGATCCTCAACAGGCGCTTGACGGTAGAGAAATTGTAACACAGGCATATATACCTTTACCAAATATATGCATTACATGCAATGTCCAGTGAAGAAAATGGTAATCGCCTCTCCTCCATAGTTCGGTATCATCAACTTTATGGAGCAAAGGTTGCCATCCGTTAGGACATAGGGAGATGGACAAGTGAATGTGAAGATGTTCATCGATAAGATTAAAGGTTCGGTTATTGACAGGGTGGTGCAACCCGGTTATCGAATCAACAAACATTGAAGGCCATGCATCAAGTGTGTGTGTGTGTGTGTGTGTGTGTGTGTGAGTGTGAGAGAGATCAGGCCATTCATCAAATAGGGCACATTGGGAACATGCCATATGCCAAAAATCAGGGTAGCAATCGTAGCACACTTATCGTGAGCCACAGGTGTACATTGAATCGGGGCTGTTGGAAATTTTTCTGGAGGCCCGTTTTTCCTATACAAGTTTGACCTGGCCGGAAATCATTCATGAGAGAACGAAGCGTACAGAAGTTGATTGCCATTTCATTTGAGACAAGATATATCAGGGACATATCCACACACCTTATATTTCATCACATAATCAAATTGCATATTTATTAACAAAGGCTCTTGGAAAATTTCAGTTCGACAAACTTGTTTCCAAGCTAAACATGCAAGACATCTATGCACCAACTTGAGGGGGAGTGTTAACGGTTGGGTATGGGCCCATGGCCCTCTTGGTTTTGGTTATGGGCCTATGGTCCACAAGTTTCTTAGTGTTTTCAGTCTTGGGATATGTTGAACATAAAGTTTATTGTACAGGGGTATTTTTGTCATATTTGCTTTTTATTACTTAAATAAAAGAGAAAAGGGGGTGGAGACATGTAACCCTAACCTATTCCTTTCTTCTTCATCTTTTCTTCTCTCTTCTCTCCTCTCTCCTCTCTTCTTTTCTCTTTTTCATCTCTATATCAATCTACAAGATCGAAAGCCTAAAAAAAACTTTAGACCCATAGGCTAGATTTGCGGGTCCCTAAAAACTTTTGGCAAAGATTCTGGCTACAAGACTCTGTAATGGGTGGTGTGATCTCTAAGTCTCAAGAGGCCCTTTTATTCAATATATAGATTCTAAGGGTCGCACCCAGATCCATAGCTCAAGTGGTAGACTGAGTGAAAGATACCTCGTTTCAACACCGAGGTCATGGTATCGATTCCCAAGTGGGGGTGGCTAACAGTGAAGTGTGAACTGACAGTGGGGTGTACTAACAAGCTAACAAAAAATAAAAATAAAAATTCTAAGGGTCCTCACCGCTCACGAATGCATTGACTCAAGGTGAGATGGAGAAAGGAATGCCACTATGTGGAATGGAATTGTTTGAATAATATGTTGATGACGTTGAGATTCAAGGTACAGATGCAAGAATGCGTAAAGCTAGCACACTACTCTATTTTGGTTAACGGATCGCTATAAGGTTTTTCAAGGGTTCATCAAAGTTATGGCAGAGGGATTGTCTCCTCTCTCCTTTCCTCTTTGCCATAGTAGATGAGGCTCTTAGCAGAATGTTAGAGAAAGCCATGGAGGAAATTTTTATTATGACTTCAGTGTGGAGAATAAGTTCCACGTCTTTAGTTTGTTGATGATAGGCTTTTGTTCAGTGATGTGGATAGAAACCAAGTCGTTAGCTTGAGGAAGGACTAGCATTGTTTTTAAGCAGTCTCTAGGAAAAAAAGATCAATCTTCGTAAAAGTGAGTTTTCGAGGTCAAACTAGAGATGAAATTTCTCGTCTTGCATAGGTGTTTGGTTGCAAGCCAGGCAAGCTTCCGTCATCATACTTGGGCCTTCTTCTGTGTGTAGGGAAGCAAGCAAACATCTATAGAACTTGGTAGTGCAGAGAATAGAAAGAGAACTTCCAGGTTACAAGAGCTCAAGTAGCCAAATCACATAGATGAAGGTGGCTATATCAAAGTTTGTTTTATGTCCTTGTTGCAGTGTCTTGCATGCAATCTCAATATGTTGGGGAAAAAAAAAAAAATCCAAAGGGGTCTCTTCTGGAGATGTTGACAAGGAAAACATAAAATTTAACTTGTGGACAGGGGAAGGGACATAAGCAAAAGGCAAAGGCAGATTGGGATCAAATCATTGAAAGTCATGAATACAATGTTGTTGAGGAAATGGTTACGGAGATTCTAGGTAGAGAATGACAGTCACTGGGAGCAAATTATTTCGAGTAAACATGTTAAGAGCATCAATGGTTGGCACAAAAATGCCACTTCTCACTACAAAGCATCAGATGTGTGGAAAGCATTATCTAGAATTGAGAACCATTTCAAAAAGGAGATCATTCATGGGATATGGACAAACAAAATTTTGGGAGGATGTTTGATGTGGAGGTTGGCTACTCAATAGTATCTTTCCCGAGATGGCTCAACCAGCTCTTGAGATGGAGATGACGATATTTCTCATTTATTTTTGAAAGGTGACGATATTTCAATATTATTTCTTTGTAGGAAACCAAATAGAATGGCCCCCTTTGTTTCGTAGAAACTTGAGAGAAGACATAATTGAAGAACTAGTGTGCCTTATAAAGCACCTGCAATGCTAGAAGCATTCTATCAAAGAAAGGGGGCAGATGATCTTGGAAACTCGATGGATAAGAAAGATTTTCAATGAAGTTGTTTTATTCCATGCTATCAAATGATCCCATGAAAGGATAGAGGGCTCCAAAATTAGGGCTGAAAGTTGGGCGGGCTGAACCCGACCGACCCGACATTGGGTTGGGCTTGGGCAGGATGTATACGGTCCGATCTCAGGCTTGGGCTATACAAACACCAACCCGATAAAACTTGGGTCGGGCTCGGGTTGAGGTCTTGAGTTGCCCGACCCAACCTGATCCCGATCAATATAGAAGTTACTTATAGATTATAATTGAGTGTGGATCGTATGTGTTGAAGACATAGGAAATTTCAGTGTTGTCGGGTCTCATTGGTCCACATCATTTCCAATGACTCAAGCTAACAAGAAATGCTAGATTTCTCTCTCCCAAATAGATTGTGTGATACACAACATGACTTTTAAATACGTATTTGTCATGTATTTTAGCTTGTTTGTTTAGAATAAATGAAGTTCTTTACGATAAATAAGTGCGTATATGATTAATAAAATTATAGATATAAAAAATAAAACTTGTATTGAAATATAATAAACTAATGGAATCATTAAAATATTAGCATGTATCTACCCGATCAACCCGACCAACCCGACCGAACCCACTTGGGTTGGGCTTGGGTTGAGAATTCCCAACCCGAGGTTGGGTTGGGTTGGGTTAGGGTTGAGGTACAAGAACCTTGGGTTGGGCTAGGGTTGAGCACCAACCCGACCCAACCCAACCCGCCCGACTTTCAGCCCTATCCAAAATCAAGTATATGGATCTATAAGGGCCCACTGAGTTGCTTTCTGTTGGTTGAAGGGTAAAGCTTTGATTCTCAATCATCTAAGTAACAGACAAATGATCAATTCCAACAACATCGTCTTCAGCATGCAGAATCAGTGGATCACCTATTCATTCATTGTGAGTTTTTCTAGCCTGTTTTGATGGACATTCTTTGAGCTTTCAAGATTCATTGGTGATGCCCTGATCAATTGTCTTCATTACTGGTAGCGCACAAGAGTTGTTGCTATCCGAAAGGTAAGATATTGTGGAGGCTCTGTTTGCTTGCAGGTCTATGATTAAATGGGCCAAAAAATAAACATTCCGTAATCCAGCAAGTCATCTAGAAGAAATATTCAAGAGATGAAAGTGGCTAATTCAAATGCTTTTGCAAGATGTTCCCAAAGCTCTTTCATTGCAGTTGAGGAGACGATTCAATATTATTATCGAGATTGATTATTCCTCATAATCAATTTTGTTTGCCCATTCTTGTTCCTTCTCACTTCTTTTAATAAAACTAGTGGATGTGGCACATGCAATGCACATGGAGAAGAGGAAGGGTTTCCAAGAAATTGAGGCGAGGGAAGGAGAAGTGGTCACTGAGAGTGGCTATTTCCATAATGGTTCACCACCATTTTAAAAACGGCAGTGACTCATCATCCTCACACATGGCATTCACGTATGGGTATCCTTGTCATGCAAATTTTGAGAACTAGATAGACCATTTCTCTAAAATCAAACTACTCAAGGAATCTTAACCATCCAATTGATGGCTATCAAATGGATGGTTAAAAGTAAAACAGTGAGTGATCTGAATCCCAAGAGCAAGACAGATGGTCACTATCATCTTCTCGGTGTAGGTTTTTTGTTGTGCTACATCCAGTGTTTGAAATATCGGTATCGCGTTACGTATCGCATCCTTGGGATATAGATACGTATCGGTTATCTCATGGGATATATCTTTTGTATCGATAATTTATTGCACTTGTTGGGAAACATAGGGAAACATTGGGGAAATGGTTGAATTTTTGAATGAAACTTCGGGGATTGTTATAAATATATATATATATATATATATATATATATATATATATATATATATATATATATATATATATATATAAGACCTTAAATACACACTTTTAAATCATAACATCTCAAAAAGAAAGTGCACATAATATGTTTCCTTTGTATAGGGTCCTAAGCTATGCGCTATCTGACTGAACTAATGCAACTATTTTCAAATTGAATGCATAACATTTAGAGGTGTATGTGATGATCATTTCATCAAACGCTTCTAAATACTTAAAAATTAGTCTCGGTTGATATCTGGTTGATGGAAAATTTTGAAAAGAAATAATATTTTAATAATTTTTATTTTCTAAACATTGATAAGGACTTGACAAATCCATGCTTGATTTCATGTTTGGAGTGCAACATTGCAAGCAATTTTGGAAAATTTTGAAATTCTCCCAATTTTCTCCAAATCATACCACCTACATTTCAAAATTAGAGTGTATGTGATTATCATTTCATCAAATACTCCTAAATACTTCGAAATTAGTCTCAATTGATAGCTAGTTGAAGGAAAAATTTTTAAAAAATATATTGAGAACATGAATATATTGTGTTCTTCAATGAATTTTCTCCATTGCGCTTGCTCAAGAACTTTTCAGAGATTTGGACCGTAAAGTGAGGGGTGGGAACATTGTCCTGAAGCTCGACATGGAGAAAGCGTACGACAGGGTGGAATGGAATTTTTTGCGACACGTCCTGCTGAAATTTGGTTTTTCAGCTTCCTAGGTGAATTTAGTCCAATCCTGTTGGGAGAATATCTGGTTCTCGGTTCTTGTCAACGGAGTCAGCTGCGGTTTCTTCCATTCTTCGCGCGGTCTGAGACAAGGGGATCCTCTATCGCCGAGTCTTTTCATCCTTGCTTCAGAAGTTTTAAGTAGAGGGTTGTCCAAGCTTTAGCTCGAGCGGCTCATGCTCTCCTTACAGGTTGAAACAGGGTTGTCTTCCCATCTCTCATTTACTATATGCGGATGATACAGTTTTATTTCTCAACGGTTCTAAGCGCTCTCCTAGCAATTAAGAATTTCCTTGTTGCTTACCAAGCCTTATCTGGGCAAAGGATTAGTCTTCACAAGAGCTCCTTTTTTTGCTCCTCAAGTCTATCTATCGCGAGAATTAGAGACATTCAGCAATCCACTGGCATCTTCTCTTCTCCTGGTCATCTTGTTTATCTGGGGGTCCCTATTTTCAAAGGTCGTGCCAAGCATTTGTTCTTCGCTCCTCTCTTGGATAAGATTGCAGCTAGGATTCAAGGCTGGTCTGCCAGAATCCTCTCCCAAGCGGGCAGGCTCGCGTTGATCTCATCGGTGCTGAGCAGTATTCCTATTCATTCTTTAGCGGATGTGATTTTGCCTAAGAATATCTTGAAGGATGTGGAACGGATGTTTGCCAATTTCCTCTGGGGCTGGCGGGATGGTAAGCCAAAGTTCCATTGGCGTAAGTTGTCGTTCCTTGCTAAGCCTAAAGCGGAGGGAGGCCTAGGTATCAGACAGCTTAAAGATGTGATGTCGGGGCTTCATTTAAAAATGGCTTGGTCGGTTATGCAGAAGGATAGCAACAGTTTATGGGGGCGGTTCATTCGATCCAAGTACTCTATTTCTTCTCCTCTCAGGTCTGGTCGACAGCATGCTTTGACGTCTCCAATATGGAAGAGGATGATGGGCCTATTCCCAGTGCTTGATAAATTTGCTTTATGGATGATAGGGCGGGGGGACTGCAACATGTGGAGTGCCAATTGGACCAGTCTGGGGCCGCTGGATGCTCTCCCCTCACTTCAAATCTCTGATTCCTTACGGCAACTGAAGGTGTCTGACTTTTTGGATGGGGCGGGCTATAGACTGAATGCCCCTGTCATGCTCCCTAATTGGCTCAAGGATCATATTATCAACGGCGGTTTTTGTACCTCCGACGTAGATGATTCCCTCATCTGGCCTCTGGAGCCCTCCGGTAAATTTTCAGCTAGGTCGGCATGGAACATCTCTCGGTCCCGTGGTCAGGTCCGCCCCTGGGCCATCTGGATATGGAATCCAAAAATTCCCCCCAAGATCTCAATTTTCCTTTGGAGATTGCTACATGATGCTCTCCCCATAGATGGCTTAGTGCAGCGAAAGGGAGTTCAGCTTGAGTCAGTTTGCAACTGCTGCGCAGTTGGTTCAGCTTCGGGCCCTCAGGCTGAATCTTCTTCGCATCTTTTACTTAGAAGTTCCTTCGCCGACTCAGTGTGGCATCTGACCGCCGCTTTTCTCGAGGTTCATCTCCTCCCTCATCTCTCCATCTCGAATAGGCTTTATTGGTGGTGGCAGAGACCCCTTCCCCCAGGAGAAAAAAGTTTTGATCATTCGTTTGGCTCCGGTTTTTATTTTATGGGAAATTTGGAAGGCAAGGAATACTGCCCGGTTTGACGACCGCCCGTGCTCCGCTTCTGCTATTTTCCAGAAGGTTAGATGGTGGTTGTATACCATTTTTCCCCATCTGGACAACATTTTCCTTCTCCGGCTTAAGTCTCCTCCTGATTCTGCTTCCCTTGTTGCCCTTGCCTCCCATCTCCCTACCTGCCCTCCCTCCATTATCAAATGGATCAAGCCTAGAGATGGTTTCTTCAAGTTGAACGTTGACAGCTCTGCTCTGGCTAATCTTGGTCCTACGGGCGGTGGAGGGATTTGCCGGGATCATCATGGTGACCCAATTTTCGCATTCACATGCGCCTACGGATCCACCTCCAACAACACAGCTGAAATTCGTGCCGTGCATGATGGCATTAAATTCTGTTTGTCCCTCGGGATCTCGAATGTTATCATTGAATCTGATTCTAGTTGGGCGGTGTCCAGTCTAACCAAAGTTTCCTCTCCCTCTTGGAAGTGGACTTACTGGCTATCGAAGATTAGATGGCTCTCCTCGCAGGGGATCTTTAGGATTCGTCACGTCTTTAGGGAAGCTAACAGTCCGGCTGACAGTTTGGCTAAGATTGGCAGCTTAGATCAGATTAATTCCTTCTTCCAAGATCTTGCTTCCCTCCCTCGTTTGATCAAGGGTCAGGTTTTATTGGATAAAGCAGGTCTTGGTAATATTAGAAAGGGTTCTCATACCTGAATTGTATAGCTCAAGATAGGCAGCTCATCTGCCCGAATTAGGACTGTAATTGCCCTTCAGCAATGAAATAGTTCTTTTGCCAAAAAAAAAAAAAAAAGAGTTCATGATGACCATGGAAAATCAAAGCAAAGAAAAAGTAAGTTACCAGCTGAATCAATCTAAGTTGATGAGAAGTGAAACCATTCAGCATCAGTGCAGGGCACATCTTGAAGAACACAGTCCGGAAGTGGGGAATGGAGCCATCGGAATTCTCCTCAAACTGAGATTCTTCGGTTGTTGTTCGTAATAACCAATCACGCCATTCGCGGAATCTATTCTTCATCCGCTCAGTAAAAAGAACATCAAAAGTACTCTCTAGCGGTATTTCTCTCGCATCTTTCAAATGACATTGAGAATTAGCTAATTCGTCATCATATGCCAAACCAAGGATGCGCAGTGCTTCAGCTTCTTGTTCTCTGGATAAATAAGATATTCCTGTCAATGCCGAAACAATGTAAATCCTTGCAAACACTTCACCAAAATATCTATGGTTGATCTTGGCCGCAAAAGCTGGGTGGGCGCACAGAATGTCAATCAATAATTTTCATTTAGGGTAGGGCATGGACCCAAAGAAAGAAATAATTCAAAGATATGATACCAAGATAGGACTTGTGGATATGGACACAAACATGTATATGGACATAAGGAGCAGTATGGTATGACTCTGAAGTTCCTGAAATGCAAGACACGCAAATGGGTACAAGCATCCCATCCAAAACTTGTTATTCATATTTACCTGCATAAATTATGTTAGAAACTAGCATGCCTGGCATTTATGTCTTTGCCACATGTTAAATTTAATGAAACTAGCATGCCTTCAAAATCTTCACAGTAAGATCCTTCACAGCATTCCTCATTCATAGCAATAGAAAATTGCAAGTAGCAAAACTAATCACAGAAATTTTCCAAACTATTTCCTGCCAGTATCATTAACAAATCAGGTACTGATCTTGACATTTTATCATGTTATATAGGCACCTATGCAGATAAAAGTAGATACCTTCATGTATGCATGCATTGAAATCGAATTGATATTTAGCCAAGAAGTCGACTGAGGTGGTCTGGCAAAGGAATTCATATGATGGCCCATCAACTGTAAGTTCTTTACGAGGAAATATATAAAAATTGTGCCTGTTAGGAGAAAATGAGATTCATGTCAAAATGAAATTTATGAACGAAAGAATAAAATGTTCACACATACTAAGAAATTGCAAAGAAATGAAGGGTCAATGTTTTCCGTATCATTTTCAGGTAACGTATCACACACCCTTGGGATCCGGATACATATCGGTCATCACATGGGATATATCAATTGTA
This sequence comes from Magnolia officinalis, assembly GCA_021015155.1. NCBI lineage: Eukaryota > Viridiplantae > Streptophyta > Magnoliopsida > Magnoliales > Magnoliaceae > Magnolia > Magnolia officinalis. The sequence continues at coordinate 17,676,116 of JAJHSJ010000011.1, forward strand.
TCGTGTAACGTATCGCTGTTGTTGGGAAACATGGGAAATCACTGGGAAATTAGTCGAATTTTTCAATAAAACTTCAAGGATTGTTAAAAAAGACATCAATATACACTTAGAAATCAAAACATCATTAAAAAAACGCACATAATAGGTTTCCTTTGAATGGGGTCCTAATCTAAGCGTTGTCTGACTGAACTGATGCAAGAATATTCAAAGTCAATTCATATAATTTACAAATGTAAGAAGACGTGTATGGAAACACAAGCAATACATTCAAAAGCAAAAGAAGAAGTAGAAAACAAAAAATATACCTATGAATGATGTGTGTGGTTCTGGCTTAGACCCACATAGAGTTAGGCATACATTATGATTGGAATTTAGAAATAATAATAATAATAACTCTCAAATGGGGACCAATTGACCATTGATCGAAGTGGAACTTGAAATTGCGGTTTAGACCGCTAAAGTAGAAGTATGGAATAGTTCAAGAGTCCTAGAGGGGGGGTGAATAGGACTTTTCAATGATTATGTCAATTTCAATATAAAAAAACTTCATTGCCTAACTTAAACTAATTTGCAATTAAACTAAGCAAGGAAATATAACTCTAAAGGCTTCCAAGCCAATAGAGGGTCCAATCACATGGGCTACTTAAGATATGCAAATAAAGCAACTAGCCTATAGCATTGTGAACATGAGTGTATGGAATATGCTACCTATTAATCCAAGGCATTCATCTGATCATGCATATAGAATTAAGCATTAAAACACATAAGCATAATTAAACAGATGCGCAAATGACAATTCCAAACACAAGCATGTACAGTGGTTCGGCTACGTGCCTACTTCACTCCCGGCAAACGCACTCTCTCCTAGAGTGTGCCGGATTTCACTATCAATAGTTTTGAATCAGGTTTACCATAAACCTTTACAGCCCTACACAAAAGGACTCTACAATTTATGCCCTACACAAGAGCAAAGGTCCTACACTAAGAACCTACGTTTAGGCCACACCGGCTAAGGTCCCACACTAGGCACCTACGTTTAGGCCTCACAGGCCAAGGTCCCACACAAGGCACCTAGTCGAGTTTGTGGATAGCAAACTCTTAGCCTCAATCCTACACGAGGATAGAGACTAACTTATGAACTCTTAACACCGACACTTACTTGTCGGATTGAGTCCCTTTTTGTAGCTCTTCTTGGGTTGCTTGATCTTTACTCTCTCGTACTTCAATCAGCTCCCCGATGCTCCCTTGATCACAATGTTGTGATTTTTCTGTTGTTTCAGATTCACGATCAAATACCTTGCATATGATGTTCCTATTTGGGTAACCAAGGTAATGAGAGTGGGTTGAATCTCCTATAAAAGATGATGAATGGATTTCCTATGGAATTCAACTAATGGATGCTCTGGAGTATCATGGAGACTAAGGATTTGCCAATAAGTTTGGTCTCAATACTCTAGAGAAGGCTTGAGATCATGTTCTTCGTTAATAAGAGCTTTGAATGCTCATTGAAGTAAGGAATCACAATGAAAAGAACATGAATCTCGTGTGGATAGAGTTTAGGATGAGTGGGTTGAGCTTGGGATGCACTAGGGACTCTAGAATGCCTTAATCCACCCTTTTCACAAAGTTCTAGGTGCTTCTTTTATAAAGAAAAAGTTCCAACGGATCTATAACGGCTACTTTTCGGTTCTACAAAGGGAACCTTCGGTTGCACCGAACTGTCGTCGACGGTCCTGAAGTTGCTGGATGAATTTGGTCACTTTCGGTGGCACCGATAGTTTAGTTGTCTTCGGTGGGACCGAATTAATTCCAAATGTTGCTGGACTGTTTTGGTCTTCGGTGGGACCGAAGGTGCCATATGATGGCACCTACTCCAACCGAAGGTGAGACAGATTTTCCTGTTTTAAGTTTTTGTCCTGCAATTCTTTCAACAACTTAGAACTTTCTAAAGCCAAATCCAGAGGAATGGAAAATATGAACTTAAAATGGCTTTGGATAGATGATCTAAGTAGGGTTTCCTATTTGGGTCAGGATCATCTACAGATATGATCAAGATCGTAGGAGCTTCTCTTTACTTTGTGCATGTTGCTTGATGCTTCTGCTCCAGTTGCGTCGTCGGTCTTCATTTTCCAAGGACTCATCCGACTACTTGACACAACGAGTTACGTGATTTAACAAACAAGTGTGCAAGGTGAGTGCACTAACAGAACTTTGAAAATAAAAATTTATATATTTTTTTATATTTTTAATTGAAAATTTATTTTTTCCCAAAAATACCCAAATTACCAAGAATCACTAGATCAGGTTACATACGTGTTTAATTTCATGTTTGGACACTAAGATTGCAACCGATTTGGAAATTTTCAAATTTTCCGCAAATCGGCCAATGTTTCCCAAAATTAGAGTGTATGTGATGATGATGATTTCATCAAACACTCCTAAATAATCTAAAATGGGGGGCAATGGACCGTTGATCGAAGTGAAATTTTGAAAATATATATTTTTTTCTATATTTTTAATGATTTTTTAATTTAAAAAAATTGAAATATCCCCAAATTACCAAGAATCACTAGATCGGATTGCATGCATGTTTAATTTCATAGATGGATACTAAGATTGCAACTGATTTGGGAGAGATTGAGAAATTTTCAATTTTACCCCAATTTTCCGCAAATCAGCCCATCTCCCCCAAATCTCGAAATTAAAGCTCCAAATCCATGATTTTTCATGTATAACATGAAGAATCGTGGATTTCTAACCATTTGCACTGATTTTACATGATTTTGCAACAACATAAAGAAAGGATCAAAACTTGAAAATGCTAAACGAATCGAAAACAACCCCAAATCGGCTTAGATCTTGATTCCTGAAATTTGTGTTTTTCTTTGGCATGATTCAAGAAGAAGACTTGAAGTCCACAGTAAATCTAGTTAGAAGTATAGAGGAATCATGAAAAAGAGATTTAGAATTGGTTTTTTTTTCGAATTTTCTAAAGAAAGCCTGGAATTCCCACGTTTCTGTGCATTATCAATCAACATCGGCCGATATCGTCAATATCAAGAATTTTATAAAAGAGGCTAGACACGATATCTCGTGATATCTGCAATATTATGGAATACATTGCGATCTCATAAGACTTCTTCTATGATAAGAAGAATTTCAAATACTAACTTGGGGTTTCGTATCACCTAGGTGAGATGCGAGATGTATCGTGATATATATTGGCTGATATCGTCGATATTTAAAACACTGAGAAGGATCACAAACAATGCTTTTTTCTTTTCTTTTTAAGATTAAGGATCATGTAAGTGTTGTATTGTATATGAAGCACCCCTAGTCGTCAAATTTCGTTGTGACAAACCACTTTGGATTGATGAACCTGTGTAAGTGATGAAAAGTTCACCCTCAAGTGAAGTGATGTAAAGTTCACCTTCAAGTGAAGATGTGCTACATTCAAGTCATGAAGTATTGCTTCAAATTCAAGTGCGGCTTCAAATTCAAGATCAAGTCAAAGTGCTAGCTCAAGCGCAAGTTCAAGACCTAGTTCATGTGCTACTTCAAGTCTTTATGTTAGCTCAAAGGCACTACATGTACAAGATCAAGTTCAAGAACTTCAAAGTACACAAGATCAAGTTCAAGATTTCAAGTATACAAGATCATGCTTCAAGAACTTCAAGTAAAAGATCAATTGGAAGCAACTAAAGTTATATGGTTCAATGTTCAACTTTCAGGTATATATGACCCTAGAAAGACCTTAGGGTTAGGTCATTCATATTGCATATTCTATATAGGTTAATATGCTTATTATAGGCTTTGCTTCGACTGGTCTTAACATATGTTCGACAAGTCCAGGCTCTGGCTCCACCAGTCCAAGGTTTGTCTCGACCAGTCCAGGAAAAAACTCAAATTTTCGGATTTTTCTAGTAGGGTCACGACCAGTCGAGCACCCTGCTCGACCAGTCGTGTGAACAGTACTCAACCAGTCGAGCGGGACTCGACCAATCAAGCAGGGCTCGACTCGAACTCCAGCAACTGTTTTTGGCTCCACTCGACCAGTCGAGCAGGCCACTCGACTAGTCAAGCAGTCCACTCGACCAGTCAAGGGTCGGTTTTATCCGATCGCGCCAGAATTTTAGAAATTTGGTTGTTCTCATGACCAGTTGAGGGTTACCTTAGACCAGTCGAGGGAACCGTTTTTCTGCCTATAAATAGAGGTCTTTTCTCAGTATTTTTCATTCATTCCAAGCTAAATCAAGCCACCACTCTGAGAGAAAAGTCCCCGTGATTAACAAGCTATTGCTTAGTAATTTTAAATTCTTTTATAGCTTTTTGATTGTTTAATTTCTTGATTTCTTTTTCAATCTCACTTTATAAAAGGAGAATTCTTATCTACCCTTTGAGATCTAAGAAATTCAATTAAGTAGAGCACTGTTTTAAGCTTAATTAAAATTCATTTAGAACCTAGAACCCTTCTATATGTGTGTTGGACATTGAACATCCTCATCTACAAGTGAAGTGGTTCTACCGGGCTACAACAAAGCAGAATCTACAGATAAGTAGATTTTTATTTGCTTTATTGGTTTGTGAGATAAGCCAAATAATCTCTATTTTGGTTTTTGAGATAAGCCAGAAAATCTCGTGGTTTTGACTGAGATAAACTAGAAAATCTCAGCGCGGGGTTTTTAATTGTGATAGCCCATTGAAAACACAGTTGTAAAGGTTTTAAGGTGAACCTTGGAAAACCTTCTTTCATAGTGAAAGTCAATATCACGTGGGTTGTGATTATTGGGAGCGGAGTAGGTGTGGTTGTTTGCGAACAGTTGGTGTACACACCGAACTACTATAATTCTTGGAGTTGTGGTGGATGTTGTATGTGATGTATGTGTGTTGAATGCTTATATCTCTTTCATGTACATGTGGTGAATGTTGTAATAGTTAGATTCTTTTCTATTGCTTCTTGCTTTAGTTTGAGTTTTTGATCCGTACCGAAGTTCAAGAAATCAGGTTGTCCTACCATAAACTTTGGTTTTTGGTGTAAGGTTGTCCTTTGAATAACGTTTGTATCAACTTCTCGATACTATTGCGATTGTTATTTATTTCAGCTATCTGAGAGCTCACCCTTTTCAGATCACAAATGCTTAAGCATAGATTTCATTCATATAGCACATCTAATCGCCCCGACTCCAATAGGGGAAAAAATACAGGTATAGGCAATTTCATTGGCTATAACAAGCAGTTGCAACAGCTGTTATGGTGCAGTAACAGCTTTTTTATTGATAATGAAATTTTATAGAAAACTAGAGAGAATAGAAGGAGATGATTGTTCCACCTGTTTTTTTCTCTTTTCCTTATAACTTTTTTTCTTTTTAAATAAATTTAAGGAATACAAGAAAATTTACATGAGGTGTGGTCCACAAAATACCAAACTGAACAGGCCCCTTCTACAGCTAGTTTAGTTACTGGTTAACGCCAGGTCAGGCACGGCGAGCTGAAACAAGATGTTTATCATCGATACAACATTCCTAATCTCATCCCACAATTGTTGATCTACACGTCTCATTTCCTTTCCCACTAACCAAGCGCAGAGGTTTCTCGTAACACCTATGGCTGGGAGGTGTTGGCTTTTCTACCTTCAAAACCAATCAGACTGTTGCTCATAGTCTAATCAAATTACACTCTTTAAACTCGCATAAACATCATGGTTTGATAATTGCTCTGATTCCGATCTTTAGGCATCTTGAGGGTCATGTGTTTAGCACATAGGTTGTATAATTACAACTAGCCCTCTGTTAACATGGTAGCAAGCCAAGACATTGATTCGGCCAGTGCCAATGAGAGAATTGCAGTCCCTTGTCATCATAAAAGAGTCCACAACCAATGGTGTGCTTGAGCTGTACACCAAGAGGCTATCATGGCACTAGATGACCGCTTAGCAGTCACTATTTAAGTCACGGCGGGTTAGAGATGGGTGCTCGCATCAGGACATGAGTGTGCACTAAAGGAAGTCGGCACAAGATGCTCTCAGGTCCCAATAGAGAGCATTCACTTCCTATTGGCATTCCCCTAACCATAGGGAAGTGTGTGGAGACTTATCATGTAGGACTTTGATACATGCTAAGCCCCAACGAGGGGTGATACCTAAGTGATATTAGGTCATCCGAACGGAAACCGTGTATGCCCACACTCTCCCGAATGGGATCCACACATAATACTCCTTTAGGGAGGACTGTATTCACCAAGGAAGAACATCGTGTGCAATTGGCTAAGTTAGTCATGGCAGCATGCCATCTTTTGTGTCCAAAGAACTGTTTTTGAAAAGAAAATAACTTATTTCACTTTACTTAAGGTTTCTTATTTTGGGTCATGGCGAATCACAAATCTAATAGTAGATCTTCAAGTTCACAAGAGAAGGTTTTCACTTTGAGACCTAGGCCCACCCAATGGAACGGTGATGATCAAGCAGAGGTATAGACGTACATTGTAGACAAATGGGTAAGAGACCTTGTAATGCAAGGGCATTTTCACACCGAGCTTGAGTGAGGTTGCCTGTGGGATGCAAGGGCACACTCGGGGTGGGCAGCCCGTGTGAGGCGGGTGGCTCGTGTGAGGCGGTACCCATGTGATTTGGGGCCCACGAGTGGGGTTCGACTGAGGTCCTAACCCATGAGATGTGAGGTCTAGGCTATGAGATAAGGGGATTGATTCGTCATTCTCTAATAGTTTGAGCTTTTAGAGCAAGTGGTTAATTGTCCTACGTCAAATTGGTATCAGAGCGAGAGGTCTCATGTTCGAGACTCCTCACCGGGGGTGATTAATGCAGGGGCATTTTCACACCGAGCTTGAGTGGGGTTGCCTGTGGGATGCAAGGGCACACTCGGGGTGGGCGGCCCGTGTGAGGCGGGTGGCTCGTGTGAAGCGGTACCCATGTGATTTAGGGCCCACGAGGGGGGTTTGACCAAGGTCCTAACCCATGAGATGTGGGGCCTGGGCTTATGAGATAAGGGGATTGATTCGTCATGCTCTAACAGTTCGAGATTTTAGAGCAAGTGGTTAATTGTCATGCGTCACCTTGTGCATGAAGACCTCTTTTGTACATGCTATTCTGGTAGTGACCTTCATAATTAAAGTGAGGCCATGTGATTTTACCTCATGGAGCTATAAAAAAAGCCCCGCAAGGTCTCATACTCATGCATTATTATACTCCTCTGTTTCTCCAAAAATTAGGGTTTGTGTGTGTGAGAGAGAGAGGCGATCACCAACCTCCTAATGGTTGAGTACGTAGAGAAGTGGGGATGCGAGTTTACGGAGGTTACCCTGCATTTGCTTGGTGACTCATCTTCTTCACAAGGAGGTATACATCTTGCTTTAAAGGATGCCTAAACCCATCCTCCATTCTTGAATTCCCTTTTTTTTCTATTTTTTGTAATCCACACATTTTGAGCCCTACCTGGGAAGGCTATTGAATCCGTTCTAGCCTACAACAGGAGGTTACCATCAAATTATTCCAGAAGCAATCTAAACCCCTGATTGTGGGCTTTGGTTTCTGCCACAAGCGCATCCCATGTTTCTAGAGGTAATGAGAAATATATCTGCAATTTTATCCGGCAAGTCTCTCAGAATGCAAAAGGTCCCAAAACGTCCTGAAGATTCAGCCAGCTATCCCTCAAAAGTTAGACCTCCCACAGGCCACCATTCGATGTAGTGCCCGTTATAACTCAGAAGATAGTTTTATTGCGTTTATTAAAAAAAAAAAAAGGTTCAATTATTTTAAATGAAAACTACTTTTAATTAAATAATATGCGGACGCAAACACACACGCGGACACAAGGACATGCTATAAGCTACTGAAACTTGTCAAAATAAATATATAAACATATACAACATCCATTACATGACATAGCATGGCAATAACATCTGGGAGATGGGGACCAGTTACCTCTACAGCCCGTTATAACAGCCATTGTATCAAAATGTAACAAATAAAAAGGCAAAGGGAAAGGATCCAATCCTAAACGCTAATATCTAGGTTAGTTATCAGCCTGTCAACCTCATTACAAATGGCACACAAGCATGAGATCCGCTGCTCATCTATTGAGCCCAATCCTTCTTTTTTTTTAAGGCAACAAACTGAAAATGCATTGAACAAAAAGAGAATGGATACAATGGACGAGAAGAAGAGAAAAAACAAAAAAAAAACAGAAAGAAGGGCCCATCTGCTGAGATAGCAGAAGGCACCTAAGCACCTAAAAATCTAAAATCCACTTCTTTCAGAATCTTAACATTAGCAGCCCAATCAATCACCAATTGTTTAGCCCTAGAACCGACAGCCGTAACCGAAGAAGAGGAATTGTTGAAGCATCTGTCGTTCCTTTCTTCCCGGACAGCCCACCAAATGGCAAGGATGGCCATGCGCCATATGATAGTCTTTGATTTCCCAAGCTTGAGACCATTCCAAGCGACCAGCGAATCAGCGGCTGAGAAGGAAAAGCACCAATCGACCGAGAAGCGATGACAAAATTCAACGAAAATGGAGGAAACGAACGAACAGTGAACCAACAAATGATTCACGGATTCCGCCTGACGCATACAACATAGACAAATATTGACAATCAGCATGCCTCTCTTAGCTAGATTATCAATGGTAAGAATCTATTGCAACCCACCAACCACCCAAAGCAAATGTATTTAGGGGGGACTTGATACTTCCAAATAAACGGCGCGGCGTCACACTGAGACTGCATAGCAGGATAAATGAAGGCATAAAGGGACTTAACAGAGAAAGAGGCAGATTTCTCCATCGGCCATGCGATATTGTCAGGCAGGGAGGGAGTAATCGTAGATTGGGAAATGAATTCCAGAAGATTCATGTACTCTGTGGCTTCGCTTTCAGAAAGATTTCTAATACACCATGGGTCATACACCAAAAATCACACTAGTTGAATTATATTAGTTCCCTATTGGAAGACGCTATCTCGACTGTTGGTTGTACTTTTTTTCTTTCCTCTGAATTGTAATTCCCAAATTGTCCAATCAATTACTAGGATTAGTTGAATGGTATCGTGAGCAATGTATATACCAAAACGGTTACATAATAGCAATGGTCGTAACCGTTAAGCGTTATGAACCTCACCATTACAGGGCCGAAATGGCCGTTACAGAGAAAATAATAATAATAGTAATAATAATAATAACCCATAACGGTCCCATAATGGTCCTGAAATAGTCCCGAAACAGTTTTTTTTTTAAGTCCTGTAACGGGGGCCCTAATGGCCATTATGGCCTGTGTTGTAACAGTACAGCGGTGGCTGTTACAACCACCATTACCATTATAGAACACCTTGATTGTGGTAGGAACGAATAAATGAATGGGCCGCATCAGATATGTGAGACAAGCGTATGAAGACTGAGTGCTTGATAATTTAATATTAGCATTGAGCGTGGAATGCTTTTTTGGATTTCAAAAAAAATATAGAAAACCTGAGTAGACGGAATTGCAACTCATGGTTCAAAATATCAACCGATGTGACAAAACCTTCGAATTGGGATTCATGAAAAAGCATTTTGTATTGGCCAATTCAGCTGATCCATATCGACAAAAGAAATCATGTATCAGTCCAGATATTTTTAAAAAAAAATTAAAAATTAAAATAAAATAATAATAATAATAATAATAATAATAATAAAAACGATCCAAAAGAGTATCATTTCCACTTTTTTTCTTCTTTTTAATTCTCTCTTGGGGAAAGATGTATAGGGGGTTTTTACGACTCTCAACACATCTAAGGAGAAAATTGTGAACTGAAACCTATTTTGACAGATTGAACCGTAACCGTACGGAGTGAGTCCAAGGAAATCTTCATGAAGGTAGAAACATGAACATTGTTTTCTTGCTTGCCTTTTATGGATTTCACAAAAGTTAGGTGTGATCAAATAATGATGCTTGTTTTAATTGTGATTTGGGAGTTGTTCATATTTTAGAATTTTGGATTTTTTTTCATCCATTTTTCTTCTGACTTTGGGGCTTTTTTGTTGATGTCTTTTTTTCTATTATTAGGTCTCATTATCATCTTAAAATCATAAATCCATGTATTTAAGGTTTAGATGAATGTGATTATTAGGTGTTTTGGTCTTTTTGTTTTCTTTTTTTTTTCAAGGTTATAATGTTTTCAAATATTATTGTGCCACCTAAATTATGTCTGGAAATCATGTTGGAAATATAGGTTTGTGCATTTAAGCTTACATCCATGTGATTATGTACCAATTACAGCATGTTCTGGTCTTTTTGCTTTTTTATATTTTTTTTTCTTTTATTTTCTCTGTTAAGTTACTAATCAAAAAGAAAGAAAAAAAAAATATCTTTCTTTTTAAGATGAGATGAGATTTTATTAAAAAATAATAAAATGATAATACAGGGAGAGAATCTCTAATCAAAAGCAATTGGAGATTAGATCCCTTTCTTGCCAAATCACCCACTGCATGTTTTCTTTCCCAAAGAAGACAAGTGAATGACACCAAAAGAGACCCCCTCAACTTCCTAATTTTCTCCACCAATCTCCACAAATACTGATGCAGGAAGGACAATTAACCACTTGCTTTAAAAGCTCAAACTGTTAGAGCATGGCGAATCAATCCCTTTATCTCATATAGCCCAGGCCCCACATCTCATGGGTTAGGACCTCGGCCGAACCCCCCTCGTGGGCCCCAAATCACATGGGTACCGCCTCACACTAGCCACCCGCCTCACACGGGTGGGGCCCGCCTCACACGAGCCGCCTACCCCCCAGTGTGTTCCCGCATCCTACAGGCTACCCCACTCGAGCCCGATGTGAAGATGCCCCTGCATTAATCACCCCCGGTGAAGAGTCTCGAACACGAGACCTCCCGCTCTGATACCAAATTTGATGCAAGACCGATGCATGAACTAAGAAACATATGAGATCAAATAGCCGAATTAGGATATTTAACAAAAAAACACAAACATCATTATATTCATCACAAATATCATGAAAATCAAAAGAAGATCATGCGCACTCCTGGCCTAAGCTACCAACATCGTAACATAAGATCATTAAATAAAACGAAACTAGGATCTAATGGATGTAGGGACATCCAATTAGCGTAGGGTATAGTCTATTTTAAAATAGGAAACCTAATACAACCTAGGGTGAAAATTAGGTTTTGGGTAATTTGGGGAAAGTTAGGAATTTTAGGTTTAAGGTTAGGGTTTCAGGGATAGAAGAAAAGAGTTTTGATATAATGACAGTAGAAAGCCAAAAGGGGCAGGTGGGATTCACACATGTGGCCGTATGGGCACACGTGTAGTGTGGGAGGATAGGTTTAGGTCGGTTAGGGTTTGGATTGTGGATAGGTATGGGAAAGTAGGGTTTGAGAGAAAACGAAGGTTTGGGATGGAGAGAATATAGAATCTGAAGAAAATACCTGGATGGAGAATAAAAGAGAAGATGGTGTGGGGTTAGATGGAGACCTCGCACCTCCGTTGATGAATATTAGCCTCGCACCAATCTTCCTTCCAAATCGCATGAAAGTATCTTCAAATCGCATGAATATGGGAGAGAGGTCACACGCCCCCCCCCCCCCCCCCCCCCCCCCCCTCTTTTTATAGATCCAAGAAATTTCAAAAATTACAATAATCCCCGTCCTGTGAATTTTAACGAAAATAGCCCTAGTCTAAATAAAATCAACTAAAACACTCATAATGCGTCCAAATATTTAAATTTAAAAAATAAAAAATAAAAATAATAAAAAACGAAGTCCTAAAATATGATAAAGTTTAAAACTGATGTGGACAATCAACGATCAATTGCCTGATCATGTGATCCATGTTATCTAATGGCCTGATCGGCACGTCCCTCCGATCCAACGATCTAGATCACTCCATAAAGCAGCTCATGTGTATCTTCCCGATGTGGGGTCTTCCAGATGCTCGCACATGCACATGGGGTCTTCGGCACGATCACGGGTACTCGCCTAGCCACAAGGAAAGTGGTGTGGCCCGCCTCCTCCTCTGATACGTACGTAAGGGTGTACGTGATGTGATGTCCTCATCAACTCTGCTCGGCTGAGAAGAGTTTGCCTCTGGTGGACTAAAACTCTCGTAGCGCTCCAAAATGTCTGGGTCTAAATGTTGTAGCTCGTCCTCTGTAATCCACGTACTGTCTGAGATCGGCCTGTGCTACCACTTGACAAGGAATTTCTGAAATCCTCCATGTCAAGTGGAAATTGCATGTGCATCCAGTATGTCTTCTATCTGTTCGCTTTGAGTAGGCAAGGAAGGTAAAGGTGGTAATGGCTCGGATGATTGGTCAAGTAAGGGCCATGGATTTGAGACTAGGTCACGGTCCATGGATGGATCAAAAGGCAAAGTTGTATTGTACTAGAACTTTCACATTAAAAATAGAACTAATTCCCATGATAGATGGAAGATCTACTACATACGCATTAGGACCCGGTTTCTGCATTATTTTGTATGGTCCTGCGCTACGCACTTATAACTTTTTAACGGCCCTATGTGGGAACCATTCAGGCCTCATGCGAACCATGACAAAATCTCCTACTTGGAATTCATGAAACTTGCGATGAGAATAAGCAAACGTTTTGTATTTTTCATTACTTATATTCATTCGCTTCCTGACCTCACCATACAAACTCCTCTTTCTTGATGCAATCCGTGATGGAAGCCATAATGGAGCTAAATCTTCCAATAAACCGCCTATAAAAAGTTGTCAAACCATGAAAGCTTCGCACCTCATGAATATTGCGGTTCAAGCCATTCAACAATGGCACAGACTTTCTCAGGGTATGATCTCATGCCCTCAGATGATACGATGAACCCTAAGAAGATAATGTTATTTGACATAAATGTACACTTCTTAAGATTAGTAATGCAGGGGCATTTTCAACCGGGCTTGAGTGGGGTTGCCTGTGGGATGCAGGGGCACACTCGGGGTGGGCGGCCCATGTGAGGTGAGTGGCTCGTGAGAGGCGGGCCCCACCCATGTGATTCAGGTGGCTCGTGTGAGGCGGTACCCATGTGATTGGGACCCACGAACAAGGTTCGGTCGAGGTCCTAACCCATGAGATGTGAGACCTGGGCTATGAGATAAAGGGATTGATTCGCCATGCTCTAACAGTTCGAGCTTTTAAAGCAAGTGGTTAATTGTCCGGCATCAAATTGGTACTCCTCACCGGAGGTGATTAATGCAGGGGCATTTTCACACTGGGCTCGAGCCTCGAGTGGGGCTGCCTGTGGGATGCAGAGGCATACTCGGGGTGGGCGGCCCATGTGAGGCGGGTGGCTCGTGAGAGGCGGGCCCCACCCATGTGATTCGGGTGGCTTGTGTGAAGCGGTACCCATGTGATTTGGGGCCCATGAAGGGGGTTCGGCCGAGGTCCTAACCCATGAGATGTGGGGCCTGGGCTATGAGATAAAGGGATTGATTCACCATGCTCTAACAGTTCGAGCTTTTAGAGCAAGTGGTTAATTGTCCTGCATCAGTTAGTGTATAGCTTTTCAGTTCTGAGGACCCCGCAAACTTGCCTCAGATGGTGGAAGTGTTGTTCCTTTGATGTGCTATAAATAAGAATGTCATCAAAATACAACACAACACAAGGAACTTACCCATAAAGGGTCTCAACACTTGGGTCATCATTCTCATAAATGTGCTTGGAGCGTTAGTCAAGCCAAAGGGCATGACACTCATATAGCCCATCCTTCGTCTTGAAAGTTGTCTTCCACTCATCTCCTGGGCATATACATATTTAGTGATACCCACTCTTAAGGTAAATCTTTGAAAAAATCATGGCACCCACCATCATGTCTAACATATCATCAAGACGCGGTATGGGAAACCTGTACTTGACCGTGATTTTATTAATGGCTCGACTGTCCGCACACATGCGCCACATGCCATCTTTCTTGGGCGTGAGAAGCGATGGCACGACACACGGACTCATGCTCTCTTGAATGAAACCATTTCTGAAGAGCTCATCTACTTGCCTCTTCAACTCCGCATGCTCCGTAGGGTTCATTCGATAATGAGGAAGGTTTAGTAGAGTCGACCCAGGGACAAGATCAATGGCATGCTGGATCTCCCTCATGGGTGGAAGCTCATCAGGTAAGTTCTCTGGAAATACATTGTGAAACTCATCCATAATTGACTTCACCTCAGGAGGTCCCTCACTCCCTCTACACTAACCTCGGGTGTAACTTCTTTCACCACTAAGGCGTACACTATCGAATCCATAGTAGTCTCTCTCAAACTAATTGGCGTTGATTACATAGAGAGACTTAGGTTGAGATTTCCTCATATCCCTTGGGTACCCGACTTCCCCTTAGTTTTCTTCTCCACATTGCTCTTTGGTGGAAGAGGAACTAGAGATAATTTTTTGCCTTGATGCATGAATGAACATACATTTGAGCGGCCGTATATCGTCACATCGTGGTCGAATAGCCAAGGCCGTCCCAAAATGATGTGTCCAACGTCCATAGGTAAGATGTCACACCACAGCGAATCTAAATAGGATCCAAAATTAACGGGCACGAGACAACGCTGGGTAACAGGTATGGAAGATGCATCCACCCATGACACTATGGGTTGAGGGTGCGGTTCAGGTTTCAACCCCAAACGGGACAAAGTGTTAGTGGAGACCACATTGGTACAACTGCCACTATCGACAATCACCTTGCAATTCTTCTCTCCACATTTTGCATAGGTGTAAAATATCGTAGTCCGACGCCAATTATCATTCTCCTTACCATTGATCAAGGCGCACCTGACTACTGCAAGTGGTGTGGTCTCTTCTCCTTCTACTTCTTCATCACTAGCACCATTGATGTTGGGCTGATAAAATTCTTCTTCAAAATCGCTTTGTTCATCTCCTTCTTCCTCACCATCGTCAATCGCTAGGGTTTTGTTCCTCTCTTTTGATAGACATTTTTTTAAAAAAAAAGTAACGGGGATATATTGAAAGCGGGAAAAAAGATACAAATGGAGCTGCTGAGATAGCAGAAAAGCGACAGCGCAAAAGAAGAAACTATAAGCCTAAAAAGAGAAAATCAAAGCCAGCTAGGGTAGGCACATTCGAAGCCCATTCAATAAGAAGCTTTTTAGCTTTCGATCTCACAGACTGAGCAGATGCGTGAGCGTCATTGAAGCATCTATCATTTCTCTCTTTCGATAAACATTGATGCGCAAAGTGACCAATCCCATGGCAATTGAAGCATCGTGTTTGCTCACCTCCCCTAGAGCTAGCGCTCACTATCTCCTTTCCTTTGATATCTCTAGGGTTGAGTTGGGACCCAATTTGGGGCCTAGACTGACTCCCCATGTTAGGCTTAGCCCCTTGAGAGCAAGTCTTGACACTTGGATCCCAAGAGTCATAACGCTTACCAACTGGTGCCTTGAGGTAGTGTTCAATGTCTTGCACCACTTGGTACATGTGCTCCAATGTACCAACATCACGAGAATAAAGTTCTCGTTAGATCTCAAATCGGAGGCCCATCCTAAATTTGGACAATGTAACCATCGGGTCCTCCTCAATGTCACATCGCATCATATACTCCTCAAACCTAGCTATATAATTTAGAACAGTCATGGATCCTTGGCGCAAAGCCTACCACTAATCTAGGAGCCTCTGACGATAAGAAAGAGGGAGATACTTTTCTTCAATGACCTCTTTCATCTCGGCCCAGTGCACATCTGTAGACTCTCCTTTCCTTTCAATTTTACGCTCCATGTTGGTCCAAAAAAGTTTGGCCTAGCCCACCAACTTCATCTTGGCAAATCTCACTCGACGGGCATCAGACATATCATACCACTCAAAATAGTGGTCCATGTCTGCCAACCAATCAAGGAATGCTTTGTGGTCCAAGCGACCATCAAAACTGGGGGCGTCAACTTTCACACCTTTCATGACTTGTGCATCTGAATCATAACGGTCATAACGCTCCTCACGTGGCGGTGGCACGTATGCTCGACCACAACCAACACCTTGGTCATGATCATGCTCCCGCCTATCAACTTGATTTCCAGCCTGAGATTGAACGTCTTCCCTAATGTCGGGGTTTACTTATAAGAACCCCAATGTCAGGGTTTACTTATAAGAAAGCCTTAAGTTGATTGACGCGCGCATTAGTCGCGGTTAATTGAGTGGCAGCGGTTCTACTGTGCGCTTCAATGGTCGTCAGACGGTTATTGATAGCATTAAGGGCATTGGCAATCTGCTCTAGATTCATAGTGGGATGTAGACTAAAACCACATCCTGAACGAGTGGGCATACACAAGGAAACTCTAAAAGGAATCCCTAGATGTGACTCTAACCTAGATGCGACACAAAAATCCTATATGGCCTATATCTATATGGGGACTCAACAAAACCTAGAAAAAGCGCCGACAAAACTCAACAAAATATGTCTCCCAAAACCTAAACGATTTTTTAAATTTGGGTAAAGGGTTTCTATAGAAAATTTTCACCACAAAGATGGATTGACAATAAATTGACCTACGCTAAAACATGCTCTAATACCAAATTTAATGCAGGACAATTAACCACTTGCGCTAAAAGCTCGAACTATTAGAGCATGGCGAATCAATCCCTTTATCTCATAGCCCAGGCCGCATATCTCATGGATTAGGACCTTGGCCGAACCCCCCTCGTGAGCCCCAAATCATATTGCCTCACACGAGCCACCCGCTTCACATGGGCCACCCACCCCGAGTATGCCCCCACATCCCACAGGCTACCCCACTCGAGCCAGGTGTGAAAATGCCCCTACATTAGATACCCACCCAACAAAAGCCAAATTAATGGAAATAGAGGAACTACCCTCAAAATGAGGAGAAACATGTATCTAAATGAGCTCTTTCATTCCCAACTACAAGGCCCGCCCTTTTACCTCATTGGAATTAGATGACCCAACAGGCCTTGCAAAGACATGATTGACCCTGCTAGCAAATTTTGAAAGACAAGGAAGAGCAAAACTTTGCAAAAATTCCAAATTTAGAATTTAATTTAGGATCCCTTCTAAATACAATCAAGTTTCAAACTAAACAAACCAATGATTAGGATATCACCTCATATTTGCGGCCAATGTTGTCAAATCGCATATGCGATTGCATGCGATCAGCATATGCCATGGCATATTTTTTTTTCAAAAAATAAAATAAAATTCTAAAAATTCTATATATATATATATATATATATATATATATATATATATATATATATATAAGAGGGAAAAACTCGTCTAATTAGTACACATGATTGAATTGGGTTATTTTACTTATTTCATTATAGTTTGAGTGTTTCATTAAGTGATATATTTAATTACTTATATTATATTATATAAATTTTAACAAAACAATCAACAAGCTACATTAAAAGATAACTAATTATTATAAACTTCGAACAAAGAAATTTTAATGATAAATGGATAACTTGAAACAACTTACAAGTTATAACTGACAACTTAATTTACAAAAAGTAAGCACAACTTATAAAATACAAAAAATAAACATAATTGAAATAATTGTAGAGAGATTAGAGTAAGATAGAAAGAGGTGTAAGAGAGAAAGAGTAAGAGATTTAGAGCTTTGGAGTAAAGAATAGTGAAAATGGAGGGGATATGAGTGCCTAATTATAAGCAAAAGTTCTCCAATTTGAAAAAAATAAATAAAAATAAATAAAAATCTTCCGCTCTTGGCTATTGGGAAATATGCGATCGCATATGCAGTATGTGATACTGCATATGCGATCGCATATTTATTGCATATAAAAGTATGCCATGGCATATGCAATTTGATCAACAGTATGCACATATGTGATCGCATTTGATAACAATGTTTGCGGCGAACACTGGAAAAGTTCGATGCTAAACTTCCAATATAGGAAGTCTCACCCTAATTTGTACCAGAAAAGTAGAGAGCAGAGAAGCACATGGACAGCCCGAAGTAGGGTTGGGACATACACACGTTGAGACTTGAGAGCCATTCATAGGTGAACCCATACATGGGATGAAGGATGGTTCTCTTTCTCCTCCTTTTCTCTCTTTTCTCACTCACACTTAACGTCCCAAGGGGTGGGGACGTCCAACTCTCTAAATGCTCTCTGCCCTAAGATAGGATCTATTTAAAAGAGGGAATCAAGTTTTTGAGGGATACACCAATTATGGTGCCCCTCACCCCTACAACTTCAATATGCCCCACTAGTAAAAAGTCTATGCATGCACCTTATCCATGTACCCAAAATGATCCAATCCCTCATTTTCCAGCGACATCTACTCTTAACCACAATCCCATGTAGGTCTAAGAGGTAGACCACAAGTTCTCAACCATCAGATGTCCATCAAGCATGATTAAAAATATTAATGGTTAAAACAAAACATCAATGGTTAAACCTTCGAATAAACATTTAAAACCTTTTAGGTGTCAGGCCCAACTTAAAAACCACTTGATGGACAGTCCAATCACTAAGATCTAAGCCACTAATAAGTTACTCGGGGTAGGTAGTGGTCCCATGTTGGAGCATATGGACCATGACCACAACATTGATGCATGTAACCAACTATACTCGTATGTCAACCACTAATGTAACCTTTCAGGATGAGCTAAAACACAAAAAACCAAGAGCTCCCATATGACAAAGTCTAAAGATCAGTCAAAGCTAGTACATGATCAAGTTAATCTGCTTTGGACATGATGGGTCTCCCAAACCAGAGACTTGATGCGATCCTCCAATGTAAGTGCCCAACTAGGCCAAAACACAAAAACCTGCATTCTATGAACACTAACACTTCAATGTGCGGTAGGGCTATAGCACAGTTATCCCGATGATGGAGACCTACCCAACTCATTGTTAGTTCCCACACAAAGATGACCAATTAACCTTTCACACATTGTGCAATCCCACTACTATGGTCATAGAATTTAGGGTACTAGGATCCATTTAACACAACTCCCCCTTCGCCAATGGTCGTTGTCCAAATTCACCTTTCCCTAAGACGACAAGAGATTCTCCCTGTAACCTAAAATCATAGCTAGTAAAAGTTTCCCACACATCAATTATGGAATCTATTCTGCAAACCAAACACACTTAGTAATAAATATAAGTAGTCGAAGAGCCATCATCATTGGCTTTCTAGGGCACACAATACCAACAACCTCCCCTCTACCATCCCTAATAATCACCTTTCCCTAAGACGACAAGAGAAATTCTCCCTGTAACCTAAAATCATAGCTAGTAAAAGTTTCCCACACATCAATTATGGAATCTATTCTGCAAACCAAACACACTTAGTAATAAATATAAGTAGTCGAAGAGCCATCATCATTGGGTTTCTAGGGCACACAATACCAACAACCTCCCCTCTACCATCCCTAATAATCACTCCCCCCCCCCCCCCCCCCCCCCCCCCCCCCCCCAAAAAGCCTATTAAGATTAGGAATTTCAGATTTCCTCTAGAACTACCATCAAAACTTAGATTCCATATGCTATGGGAGGAGGAACCCAAAAGGAACACTCCTATCCATGCTCTCTTAAGATAATTGCAAGAGATACTTGTGGATTCCTTGTGTATTGGAGCGCAAAAGATAATCCTTCTTCAAATTCTATTCGCCACCCAAACCACAATTTTCGATGTATTTCTCTAGTCTCTATAATTTCTCTCATTCTAAATCAACCACCAACAATTTGAAGAGACAATCACCATAGAGTTATGCCTCTAATTGTTTTTTTATCTTCCACACCTCACGAAGCTTGTCCCTAGAGTGGTGCATCATCTTGTTCACCTTGAAAAGGTTAAAGATGTTCCACCAAATCTCTTGAGTAGAAGGGTGATCAATGAAGATAAGGTCCACATAATACCAGATTACTAAGGAAAACACGTGACTAGAGGCATTACATGATTGGAATAACACGACGCACAGAGGAGGACAAGTAAAAGGATGCAAGAATGTCCATTGAAATGTAAAAATAGGGATGACAACACATTTGGGATGAAGCAAAGGTATAAGTATTTAGTTTTGATGTCATTCAAAATGCTCAACTGTGCACCTTCTTACATGAGCACCTGTGTGCACCTTTGCACACGTGTCCGAGGCACAAAATTTGAAGGGTCATCATGATGCAGCACCCCTTGAAACCTTACAAGCCCAACTTTCAGCCCGATGCAAAACTCTGGTGGGCCATGGAAAAAGGAAACAGTTCCCTCCCTTGATTTGCATTTCTCTTTGCTATGGCCCACTAGAGTTTTGGATCAGACTAAAAGTTGGGCTTGTGAGGTTTCAAGGGGTGCCGCATCACGGGGACCGTTCGGATTTTGTGCCCATGACACGTGTGCTCACATAAGAAGGTGCACAAGTGAGCATTCCTCTCTCTCTCTCTCTCTCTCTCTCTCTCTCTCTCTCTCTCTCTCTCTCTCTCTCTCTCTGTACACAAGATGTGCCAAAACGGTTACGTATACGGCCGATACGTAACGCTTCTCTCTCTCTCTCTCTCTCTCTCTCTCTCTGTACACAAGATGTGCCAAAACGGTTACGTATACGGCCGATACGTAACGCTAACGGTACGAGCCGATACGCGATACGGGGTCGTATCGGCCGATACGATTTTTTGTACCCGTATCGGCCGATACGGGCGCGTATCGGACCGATACGGGCGTAACAGTTGACCCGTAACGGTCGAAATTTTTTCCATTTTAAGCTCTTTTTTGCTGTTTTTTTTCAAATTTCTTGCTTCCAAACTACTTCTCACTCCTACTACCAATTTCGACCAACCTTGGTTGGGTATTTGAGATAAAAACACATTGTATTGCGGCTTTTGTTAAATCGAAGCTCGGTGGGCCATTTTTCAGAAATTCCGAATTCGTCAAAAATAGGTATTTATACTTTTTTTAACATGTTTTGTTGTTTTAATCCTGCCATATGATGTGTTAATCATAGTAGAACATGTTAATGTGAATTTTTCAAATTTGGGGTGCCATTTAATATTTTTTTAATATTTTTTTCTATTTATGCATGTATTTTGACCTTTTTTTTAAAAATTCAAAAAATCAATTTTTAATGGTTGTTTTACTGTTTTAATCATGCCATATGATGTGTTAATCATATTAGAACATATTAATGTGCATTTTACAGATTTTGGATGCCATTTATTATTTTTTATTATTTTTTTCTATTTACGCATGAATTTTGAACCTTTTTTTAAAAATTCGAAAAATCAATTTTTAATGGTTGTTTTACTGTTTTAATCATGCCATATGATGTGTTAATCATATTAGAACATATTAATGTGCATTTTACAGATTTGGGGTGCCATTTAATATTTTTTATTATTTTTTTTCTATTTACACATGAATTTTGAACCTTTTTTTTTTAATTCAAAAAATCAATTTTTAATGGTTGTTTTGTTGTTTTAATCATGTCATTTGATGTGTTAATCATAGTAGAACATATTAATGTGCATTTTACAGATTTGGGGTGCCATTTAATATTTTTTTAATATTTTTTTTCTATTTACGCATGAATTTTGAACCTTTTTTTTTAAATTCGAAAAATCAATTTTTAATGGTTGTTTTGTTGTTTTAATCATGCCATATGATGTGATAATCATAGTAGAACATATTAATGTGCGTTTTACAGATTTGGTGTGCCATTTAATATTTTTTTATTATTTTTTTCTATTTACGCATGAATTTTGACCCCTTTTTTTTTAATTCGAAAAATCAATTTTTAATGGTTGTTTTGCTGTTTTATGATGTGATAATCATAGTAGAACATATTAATGTGCGTTTTACAGATTTGGGGTGCCATTTAATATTTTTTTATTATTTTTTTCTATTTACGCATGAATTTTGACCCTTTTTTTTTAATTCGAAAAATCAATTTTTAATGGTTGTTTTGTTGTTTTAATCATGTCATATGATGTGATAATCATAGTAGAACATATTAATGTGCATTTTACAGATTTGGGGTGCCATTTAATATTTTTTTTCTATTTACGCATGAATTTTGACCCTTTTTTTTTTAATTCAAAAAATCAATTTTTAATGGTTGTTTTGTTGTTTTAATCATGCCATATGATGTGTTAATCATAGTAGAACATATTAATGTACATTTTACAAATTTGGGGTGCCATTTAATTTTTTTTTCTATTTACGCATGAATTTTGACCCTTTTTTTAAAAAATTCGAAAAATCAATTTTTAATGGTTGTTTTGCTGTTTTAATCATGCCATATGATGTGATAATCATAGTAGAACATATTAATGTGCATTTTACAGATTTGGGGTGCCATTTAATATTTTTTTAATATTTTTTTCTATTTACGCATGAATTTTGACTCTTTTTTTTTAAAATTCGAAAAATCAATTTTTAATGGTTGTTTTGCTGTTTTAATCATGCCATATGATGTGTTAATCATAGTAGAAAATGTTAATGTGCATTTTACAGATTTGGGGTGCTATTTAATATTTTTTTTGTATTTTCGAATTAGTGACTTTATATTTTTATTTGCTTATATTGGACAGGTTTTGGAGCTTCTCAAGGTTTAGTATTTTAGTTAGAACATAAAATCATCTTTATTAACATAGGTCATACAGACATACACTCATCTACCTAAACTTAAAGAAATGTCTGGGTCTGGCCAACAACAAGTGAGGATATTGGATGGCAACATTGTGAGAGGGTTGGTGGTACTACGCACCAAATGAAGTGCAAGTATTGTGATAGACATGTGATTGGTGGAATTACCCGTCTCAAACAACATTTAGCACATCGAAAGGGTCAAGTTGCGCCATGTGCCAGAGTACCGAGAGAGATAATGCTTTTAATGCAAGCTAGTCTGGATGAGTCGAAGGGTAAACGTGCTGCTGTACAAAAGAAGAAAGATGATATTTTGGATGCAGCTGACAGGAGGTGTTTGGTCCTGAATATATAGGCGTTCGTGATGAAGATATTATTAATTCTGACGAAGATTCAGATCGAGAATTAACTATAGCTAGGAGAGAGAGCTTGCGTGTAGCTTGTGAAGAGGAAGAACGTCGCCGCATATTTGGCACGCATGGGTCAGTGCGTGATACAAGGGGGGCAGTGGGAGTGGGAGTGAGAGTGCAACTGGAAGTGCGACTGCTTCTGCAGGTGAGACTGAGGGTCGGGGGGGTAGGTTTGGTGGGTTACGACGTATGTTTGGGAGCCAACGACAAACATCTTCACGTGATGCCCCTATACGTGAAGATGAAGAAGTAAATGGGCCTAGGAGACCCTCTATTGATCCAATCTTATTTAGGAAAGAATCAACTAAACAAAAAAAAAATAAAACAAATGTGGAGTAGAACTTCCGTTGAGAAATTAGGTAGAGCAGCAGCAAAGTTATTTATACATGCTAACATACCTCCTAACGCGGCCAATTCTCCATATTGGCAGGTGGTAATTGATGCAGCAGCAGAAGCAGGTGAAGAAATAAAAGCTCCCACGGCTAAGGACATTAGGGGGAAATGGACAAATGCAGAGTTTGCGGATGTGAAAGCATACGTGGCTACCTTTAAACCAGTATGGCAAGCCAGAGGATGCACGATTATGTGTGATGGTTGGACTGGCCCAACCAGACGCAGCATGATCAACTTCATGGTGTACTGCCACTTAGGAACTATATACCATAAGTCAATTGATGCGTCAGAGGCAACAAAAAATGCTACTTATATTAATGAACTAATGGATAAAGTTGTGGACGAGATTGGAGAGGAGAATATAGTGCAGATTGTGACAGATAATGAAACAACATATAAGCTTGCAGGACATATGTTGATGGATAAGAGAAAACATCTTTTTTGGTCACCATGTGTTGCCCATTGTATTGATCTTATATTTTAGTCACCATGTGTTGCCCATTGTATTGATCTTATATTAGAAGATATTGGGAAGAAGAAGAATGTTAAGGAAATGGTCAAAAGGGCAAGGGAAGTGACGACGTTTATTTACAACCATAATCAAGTAGTCGCAATAATGAGAAAGTTCACGAAAGGACGAGAGTTGTTGAGGCCTGCGGCGATTAGATTCGCAACAAACTTTATAGCATTAGAGAGTTTATTCCAGCATAGGGGAGAATTGAGTAAGATGTTCGCTTCCCGAGAATGGCTCAACACAAAACATGGGAAGAAGACATCAGGGACACCGGTCGACGTTGCGAACACCATACGGGACAACAAATATTGGAAGAAAGTCAAGGCGATCCTAAAGGTGATGGAGCCACTAATGAGGGTACTCCGTCTTGTTGAAACCGATGAAGCACCTACCATGGGCTTCCTATATGATGTCATGGATAAGGCAAAGCTTACAATTCAACGTGATTGTAGAAGTTGGGAAACTTATTGGAAGATGATCGACAGGAGATGGCCAAAGCAACTCCATCACGATCTTCATGCAGCAGGTTACTACCTAAATCCTAGGTATAGATATGCCCAATCATTTGTTGAGGATGATGAAGTTCGTGTCGGGCTAAAAAATGTGATAAAGAGATAAGAGCCTGACTTAAATCTGCAAATAAAGGCGTTGAATGAATTAGATACATTTGGAAATAGCCTTGGTAGCTTTGGAGATGCTCTTGCACAGCATGCAGTATCTAGATTGCAACCGGCCGAATAGTGGATTAATTTCGGAGAGAGTACGAAGGCTCTCCAAAAAATTGCAGTAAAAGTTTTGAGCCAGACAACGTCTTCCTCTAGCTGCGAAAGGAATTAGAGTTGTTTTGCGCTCATTCATTCAAAGAATAGGAATAGATTGCAGACTAGAACATTAGATAGACTTGTCTTCATGCACTACAATATAAAACTAAGAATGCGACGACATCATAGGAGCATTACAGCTGCTGATGACGGAGACTACTGTCTAATAAACTTGGACAATATTTATGATGAGGATGACCCACTTCTACCTTGGTTGGAAACAAGGGAAAAGCAAATTGAAGAGGATAGTGAAGAATTGGAAATTGATGACCCAGAAATATGCAAAGCGCAACAAGAGAGTCGTGCAGATGTGTTGGACCCAGTAAGAGGGGCAGCGTTTATGCCACGTACGGATACGGCTCAAGATCAACAAAAGAGTACAAGCAGTGGTAGCGTGACCGTGTCAGATGATGACGACCCCCTGCCCCTGGTGCTAGCACTTCTGGTGTTGCTTACCCCCCTATACAGCCGTCTATAGATCGCGATGACGATGAACATCGACAACGTGGTACACGAGGTCGGACTTACAAGTGTACCGAGTCACGATACAACCAACCGGAGGAGGGTACATCTAGTGGTGCACGAGGACCGGGAGGTCCGGAACATCAGCAGGCTCATAGTCTTGGTTATTATGATGGATATTCTTATAGTCAATTGGATTATAATTATGGTGGTTATACTGAGCATGTTCCATCACATTCATGTTGGAGTAGCCCTCCCGATCAATACCATATGATTATAGATATCCAGATTCAAATCCAAGTTACTCATCACAGCAGACGCACTCTCAATCTCAAGATTCTCAACAGCCTAAGTATGGGCACCAGTATGGCTATTCGACGGGCACTGGTGGATATCCTTACTCGGGGTCAGAGTCGTTGCCTAGTCAGGATCAGTCATCCTTTGGTTTCGTTGATCTAGTATTTCCTTCTGGCACTGGATATTATGGATATGCAGCACCTACACCAATTGGACAGCCTCAGCCTGATGGTGACGATGACGATGATGTGGAGGTCGAGCAACCACAAAAAAGCAGATTTTCATTTTGGTGGTGACTTGTGATTGTGAGTATATATTTGTATTAAGGTAAGTATTTGCAGCAGACAGCTCACAGCAGTATTATTGCAAGAAGCCATGCAGTCATGCACACACTTGACACTGCCGAACTTGTATTTAAAATAACTCCCCTGACAACCAATCAAGTAATCCTTAATCAAGTTGCAGAGGATTATATCAGACACTACTAATTTATTTTTTAAAATATTCTTGACTTGAGGATGACAGGTTATAGACAGGAATCACAATCACGTGCACACGTATGTTCGATAAATTCCTCAAAAATAATTAGATACACCTAATGTAAGATATTTTCATATTACATTCATTCTAATATATCTATCATTGATAGTAGATAGTTAGAAAATTAAATATATGAATTTTGTAGTCAAATTTAGGTTATCTGATTCATAAATTCATCAGACAATCCGATACAACTTCTCACCAAAGAGTGGACCGTTACACCACCGTAACCATGTTCCAATTTATAAATGAATGCATATTTGGAATGCTTAGAATATTCCGGATTTAATCCATATTTTTTCATATTTTTTTGACAAAAAAAATTTTTTGCCCCGTTACGGGCCGTTACGCCCCCGTATCGCCGTTACGCCCCCGTATCCGTATCGGTTTTGGAGGTCACCGTTACGCCAATCGATACCGATACGGGACACCTTGGTACACACACACGCACATATATATATGGGTATGCTAAAGTCCCCACCTTCGTATGGACGTTAACAGCATCCCAAACCTTTTGAATGAGACATGGGATACCAACCGTCAATTTGAACCATCCATTCTTCCATATGACTAGGGACGGGCCATGGTGCAAAAAACACAACAATTGGATGATGGTAAGCATCCAATCAATAGCATGGAAAATGGACAGCCAAGATTGAGCCGATAAATGAAATGGGCCCAATCACCATCTTGAACCATCTATCTAGTAGATCCCACTTTGCATTGCTTATGATTTTGAAGTTGCACTTTGGTTGTATGATTCTAACCATGGGACCTATGGCTTATTAAATAAAAAATAAAAAATAAAAATAAAAAACATACGTTTGTAACAAATTGGCCTCATTCATGGAAATAGGATCATTTTATCGGCACGATTCTTGCACCATGGCTTGCTCCCAATGTACTATTGAATGAACCATCCCAAATGATAATTGGGCATCCCACATGTCATTCAAAAGATTTGAGGATATATATAAGGTTTTGCTAATGTCCACGTGAAGGTGGACCTTAACAATGTCCCCAAAGCTTTTAAATGGCATATTGGAAGACCTATTGTAGATTGAGTGGAGAAGCACGCAAATCGGATGACCCTCATTCATTCATTCATACAACTAGGAGCAAGCCATCGTGCAAGAAGCACGCAAATCGGATGACCCTACACATCCGATCAATAGCATGTAAAATGGATAAGATTGAGCGGAGAGAGAAAATAGGTCCAAATTAGCCAACAAATCCCACTTTGTATTGCTTATGATTTCGAAGTAGCATTTTGGTTTGATGCTTCTATCCACGTGGTTTATGGCTTGTAAACAACGGACAGTTGTAAAAAATTGGCCCCATTCAAACGGTCAATTTTGTACAATGGTGTAATTCTTGCACCCATGGCTTTCATCCAATTATACTATCAAATAAACTACCCCGATTAATGATTGGGCATCCCATGTGGCATATAATATAATATATATATATATAAGGTAGTGTGAGGTCGACCTTATTGGAGCTTCCCATGATTTTGAGCTTTGTGAGCCCCACCGTGATGTGTGTCAGATATCCACACCATCAATCATCCCACACACCCTTCTATGGTGGGTCATGACTTAAAGATCAGGTCAATCCATGAATTAGGTGGGTCACACCACATACGACGGTTGCAAGTGGATGCCCACACATTAAAACCTTCCTAATTGTTTATAGGGCCCATGGAGATGTGATTTAGACATCGAGCCCATCCATTGTGTGTCCCACTTGGATGAGGGGTCACACCAAATTTCAAGCCATTCCAAACCTCAAGTGGTCCCCACCAAGTGCTTTTAGATGTTTTAGGCATGATTTCACATGGTTTTAGATGATGTGGCCCACCTAAATTCCAGATGCGGCTGATTTTTGGAACATCCCATAACCTAGAGGGGACCCACCAAATGCCCGATGTGGATGTCCGACACGCATCAGGGTGGGACCCACAAAGCTTGACCTCATGGGAAGCTCCCATGCAATCAACCTCATAGTACCTTTTCCCTGTATATATATGTGTGAGTATCGTCTAAGTCTTATCCCAACTAAATGAGATTAGCTACAAGAATCCTGTGCCACCATTACACGCTATCAAGGAGCATATCCTGAGTAAACAATAGGCCATCAATTCGTTTCTTACCATCTCCAAATTCTCCGCCTATGTCCTTTTGGACCTTCCTCTTGCCCTTTCAAAGACTTCAACATGAACCAACTTACTCCTAACCAGTGCAGTTCTTGGTTTCTGTTGCACGTGGCCAAACCAACAAAATTTGCTTCCCCTCATCTTATTACCTATTGGTGCTACTCCTAAGTCTTTCATAATGCATTCGTTTCTAATTCTATCCTCAAGAAGAAAACTACAGCAACGGTTCACATTCAACCTAACAAGGCAAACTATCGTATATAGCAAGGATCTTCTTATATGAGCCCCACTTGCACAAACTCAAAACCAAAACGAGCATACAAACTCAAAACCAAAACGACCATACAAACATCTCTCCAGTTTACTCGAGATTACATGAAAGAAGATATGATTTTCCATAGTATTCATAATGCAATCATCCCACATGTGCACAAGAAAAAAGGCCCACTTTCCCTTTTTTAGCCTTTCTCTAATTTCCTTTTCTATCATACATGTATATTAGGAAATAAGTAGTCTTAGATTTTTCTCATTGTGCTTTCTTATTTTAGAGATTCTTATTTTACAGATCATGTCTAGCTAGGAATCCTATTTTAGATTCCATAGATTTTATTGAAGATTGTAAGCACTCGTTATAAATAAGGCTTAGGCCTATGGAATAAGAGACAGTTGAATGATTTTCTCTTTGACCAATTATTTTGTTTCTCTACGGTAGTTGTTGAAAGGGGGGGAAGTGATCTCTAGTTTAAGATTAGAGGACTGTCGAGCTTGCTCAGGCTTGCACTTTTTTTTCTTTTTTTGTCTTTTGTGGTTCCAACTTCAATCCGATACATTGAATCTTATTGCAATTAGTTTCTCCCTTGATCTAGATGCATTAATTCATAAGGAGGAAGTAGCCTCAAATTGCAGTTACATTTCTTGTAAGCCGGAGAGTAAGTAACCGAACTGCAATTTGAAGCCCAACTCAACCTTGACTATTGCAATTTGATTTGATAGGTGCACCCAAACGTGCTCAGAAGCATCAAAACTCCTAACAAAGAAAAAGAAGAGGTAGAACTCACGGATGCGCGATGAACGATTCCTTCAGTCCGTCCCAACGGAACGGGCACACGCCAAACTGGACCGCCGCGAACTTCTCTGCGGAGTCCTTCACTTTCAGATACCGCACGTCGGAGCGGTCGAATTCCAAAGACTCGCGCCATGGGGCGCTCGTGATGCCAGTCATCTCGATATCCACGGACACGAAATCTGCGGCTCGGACATGGCGGCGGAGATCGTCAAGCGACGAATCGAAGTTCGATCTCGTTACTGTCTTTAATGCGAAGGTGGAAGATTCGGAGGAGAACCGGCGGTGGGAAGAACGAGAGCGAGCTAGGGTTAGGGTTTTAGAGAATGCCCTGACCTGCCATGGATTCTTCATTTTCCGCTCATCTACTCTCTGAAGCGAGGGAAGACTGAATGAGACGGAAAGGCTTAGTGCTGTGAGTTTTACGCAGGAGGAGTGTAGACTCCTCTGTTAGTTTTCCACTGTCTAAAAATTGGTGGTAACCTTCAAACGCACACGTGGCACAGTTTTAGGGCAATCCGGACTGTCCAATCCATGAACCAGCTGTGGATGGAGCTTAATCGCAAATTTTAACTGAGGATATGACATTCAAAATCTGATTTTTCCCTCCAAATTCGGACCACTCACTATTTTAGTATTAGCCATCCATTTTATAGCAATTAATTGAGTGGCTGAGATTGCTTGATCAGTGTGGTTATAGGTATATGCTCTATCCAAAATTGGACCCGAAATTTGGATGGTATAGATAGCTGTCCATCATGCCACGTATGAGAAGTAGGAGTGACCACCGCTTTTAAAATGGTGTAGAACGAACATCAGAACCTGCGGTGTCCGACCTAGGCCAGGTTTCATCAAGCCTCTCGTGGGTTAGATATGGGACCATCTACTCGAGGCCACGCCCAGGTTAATGTCGAGGTATGCGCAAACCCAGCCAGAAAGTGAAACCTAAGGTGAAGCCCCTGCGGAGGTGACCATGCTCTTCCACGTTGGATTGCATGTGGCCCATTAGACCGATATGGACATACGCACATGTTTATTGAGCATTGTTGAGTTGATTATCTGATGTATGCTTTTACACACATGCAATGATGTGATTACTCCATTCATATGATGATGATGTATACATGTCTTTTATTTGGCGAGCACGATGGGGTGTTGGCATGGGTGGCAATGCATTGGATTCAAGAAGGATTGGGATCATCTCGAGCTTGAGCCATTTAATAAAAGGGCTAAGAAGTTCAGTATGAATTTAGCCCCAACACAGTTCCCCTTTGGCCCACCGGAGCCACTTAAGATCCATCAAGCCCGTGCTTGATTTGACCCATTTACTCAAGTTTTAGAATGAAATTTGCCCTCTCTAAGTTAGTTAAGTGGATACCTATGTGTACAGGATGTTTCAAAACAAAATAATATTTACTACATTTGAGCCTTTCAATTGAGGTGTTTCTCTAGTTTCCTTTTTAGTGATTCCTCTCCTTCTACACATTGCACATGTTGTGGAAAACATTTACGAGGCTAAAATACAAAAGAAAATGATTGAACAAAAATTAAAATAGCCAAACCAAAACAATAGATCTTTATTCTTAAAAATAAGAGAAAGAGAAAATACATGGTTTACCTCTTTCCCACTCATACAATGAATTTTACACCAAGAAAATACTCCAAAGAATTAATACAATGGAATGATACTCTCTCTACAAAGTGCTCTTACTATATAAACCACATACACATGAGAGAGTATATAGCAAAGACCTATGAAAACTATGCTTCACCCACTGTACGTATATACGGACGAGAGAGAGAGAGAGAGAGAGAGAGAGAGAGAGACGTATAAGAGGTGAAGAGATGGAAGGAGATAAAGAGAGATATTCTCACTAGGAGACGTTCCCACGCGAACATCTTCACTGCTACAACATTCTCCCACTTGAATACTAGTTTCTCTAATACTGCGAAAAAACATTCAAAATAACAACTGTCTAAATGTCATCAATAGCTAGGTAACAACAAGCCCAAGAAAAGTCATGCACCAAACAAACTTCTCCCTTATAATAGGCTTCGTCACATGTCCAGTACGTTGTCGCTGATGTAAAATCTATGCAATGAGATCTAACCATATTCCACTACGCCACAATCCAAAGTCATACCGAACATCAATGTACTTTGTCCGAGCATAAAATACTGCATTTTTATCAAAGTGTAATGCGCTCTAACTGTCACAATAAATCGCCACCACTTTTTACTTGAATTTCAATTTTTCTAGTAACATCTTCAACCAAATAGTTTTCTTACATACTTGTGTAGCTAACATGTACTTTGTCTCTGTAATAAACAATGTCACCTTTGACTACAACCTCAACAGCCAAATAATCACACTGCTGACCAAAGAAAAAATATAACATGTAATAAATCTTCTCTTATCATGATTTCATACATAATTTGCATCCACAAAACCAACCAATTCTAAATTTCGACCGCTATAACAAGTAGCCACCTCAAAAGTACCATTCAAATAACGAATGATTCACTTCACAACGGTCTAATGATCTATTCTCGAATTGGACATATGTTTACTAAATACTCCTACTTATTGCACAATGTCCGGTCTAGTGCACACCATGGCAAACATAAGGCTTTCTGGAATTGTGTGGTGGGATACCACGATTATATGCGGAAGCTTGGTGAAGCTAATGAATGAATGACTATGTCCTAGAGGGGGCGATTAGAATCAAATAAAAATTATGTCTTTTAGCATACAACTGCTTATTTAAACTAAGACAATTAATTTTAAAACGTTCAAGCCAACAAAGGGCCGTCCAATCACATATACAGATGATATGACAATGAAATAACTAGTCTATAATTTATAGTATACATGTGTGTGTGAGATGTGCTAACTTATTTCGATCTTAGCATTCATATAATCATGCATACATATATACATATAATTCAACTAAACAGTCACGTTAAGCACAGTTAAAAAAGTGCTCAAATAACAATCACAAACACACGTATAGTGGTCAGTTTCCCTACTTCACTCCCGGCGGAGGCACTCGGTGTACTGGTATTTATTATCAGAGGTTTTAAATCAGATTCACCTTTAACCTTTACAAACCTACACGAGGACCACGGTCCTACACCAAAACTTAACGTACACTCCCGCTGAAGGATCCCGCAAAAGACTTTAGTTGATTTTCTATTGGCTAACCAACAAATTTAGTCTTAGTCCACGGACATGCATTTACTCCCTTTGGAGGCTCCCACAGAGATTAATGCGTACACATCCCGTGTCCGGTGAATTCGGCTTTACACAAGAGCATAGGTCCTACATAAGAACTTATCAAGTTTGGGTTATAAACTCTTACCCTCAATCATAAACAATGAAAGAGAGTATAGACTCATACATGACACTTACTTGTCAAATTGATATCGATTGACGCGTTATTCTTGAATTGCTTCTTCAAAACTCTCACATGCTTAAATATGCTCCTCAAATGCTCCCCCAATCGTTGATGTCGATGCTTGTCAGTGTTTCAGCTTCAAGATCAAGCATCTTGCATGTAATGTTCCATTTGAGGTGACCAAGGTAATAGGAGGGTAGTGGAATCTCATATAACTAATGAGATAATTGAACTTCTAAGGAATTCATCATGATGGACACTTTAAAAGTTGATAGACACTAAGATTTACCAATAGAATCGATACCTAAACTCTATAGAGGGCATGCGATCATGATATTATTATAGAAGAGTTTGGAATGCTCATTATAGCAAGAAATCACTAAGAAGATAGCACATATCTCATTATGATAGAGCCCAGGAGGTTTGGTTGAGCTTGGGATACACTAGGGTTTCTAAAATATCAAATTTCACAATTTTTTCAAAGATCCGACGCAATATATATATATATATATATAACAAAAAGGCTTCAATGGAGGCTAAAATAGTCCAGTGAACTCACCGGACTATTATGTTTGTATTCGATCACTCAAGAGAAATCAAAGATTCAAACTCGTGCCTTGAACACATGAACTTCATAAAATTTGTCTTAAAAGTTTATTAGGCAGTTTTCACCTGGTTCGGTAGATCGACTCGATCGATTGAGCTTTGCTCGAGCACATTGATGAGTCTGCTGGTTTGACCAATTTATTTTTCAGCAGCTCGAGACCTCTATACACTATCTTATCATGTTCTGATTAAGTTTATAAGGCTATGGGACGATTAACCAAGATTTTCCTATTAATGAAATGATCATCTAGAGGTTTAATGGTTATTTTGATTCAATGTTAAGGTCACCAAGGCACCTCATATACACGTTATTCACTTCCTTATGCTTCTATCTTCATGTGTTTTGGTATTCAACTTACAGGGGCTTAATTGATTCCCTGACATATAAACGCACGTGATTGACAAAAAATGTGCACAAATAAGTGCATTAACACTCCTTACCTTTGATGAATATGGTTAGGTGTGTTAATGGGCTAAGCTCGAGCCTGCAAAATCAAAATGTTAAACAAGGCCAACTCGAAACAGTTCAAAATTCGGGTCAAGATCAACGAACCCTATGCTTGGCTTGTTGACAGCTCTAAATATGGTACCTAAGACGTATATGTCTTCTCTGCTTTTATGCCAAGACATTGATTTGCAGACAACTTGTAACTAATAATGAATGGAGTACTAACTAAGTTAGAATTATGTATGTTAAATCGGCACAAAACTCTTTCAAAATAATCCTTATAGGTTATCCAAACTTTCCTATTCTTCCTATCTCCAAGTATGGTCATCCCAATAATCTGATTAATGGCACCCAAATCCTTCATATAAAATTCCATAATCAAACAAGCTTTTAATGTTACAATAGTATTTCTATTAGTATATGCAACCAACATGTCGTCTACATATAAGAACAAGATAATAAAGTCACTATTATCATAGTTACAAGCATAGGCACAATGGTCTGCATCAAATATATAAAATTTTTAACTTACAATGAAGGAATCAAACTGCTTATACTAACATCTTAGTGCTTGCTTTAAACCATAAAACAATCTGTCAGTAAATAAAATACTTTCTTAATATTTTATTCAATAAATCCTTTAAGTTGAGCTGTATAAATTTTTCATCAAGATTTTTATGCAAAAAAGTAGCTTTCACATCCAACTACTTAAGCTCTAAGTCAAGCATCGATACCATACTTAACACAATATGAATAGCACTAAAACAGACAATCAGAGAGAATTTCATTAAAGCTAATACCTGATTTTTTAGCATACATTTTTACTACTAATCAAGCTTTGTATCTTTCAATATTTCCATTAGTATCATTTTTCAGTTTATAATAAACTCATATGTAATTAATAGCCTTCCACCCTTTAGATAATTCAACAATTCTCAAGTCTTATTCTTATGCAAAGCTTCAATTTTCTCCTTCATGGATACTATTCATTAGCTAATATCTACAAATTCACATACTTCTTAGTGTGAACAAGGCTTGTGCTCTTCTATCATACAACCATAAGTAGTAACATAATCATTGAGCTAAACAGAAGTCTTGTAACTCTCTTCTATCAACTTTTATCACTTTGAGTTTCATCACCCGGTATCTCATTTGTATGCTCTTCATTAGCTTCATCTTTAACGATATCGTCAACTCACTGATTATCTGAGTTAGTGGGATGATTTTAAACATCATTTAAATATTACAATTCAACTATCTATCGTGACTCTGAGCCTAATAATTCTCTGTCTTTCTTTAACGAATTTGTATAAAAAATCACATATTGGCTAATTACTAACGTATGGGTAGTAGGTCCCACAATTTATACTTTTTTTATTTCATTTATATAACCAAGAAAAATATACTTTATCGACCTCACATCCAACTTAGTCATTTGCTCTTTAGAAATATATAAACAAGCATCACAACCAAAACTACGAATAAACGAATAATTAACAAAAAATTTAGACCGCACCTCTTTAGGGATCTTGCAACTAAGTGCAATCCATATTAATGGCTTTTGGCTAAAAACAATACTCGAACTAGCCGAGCTAAATATGCTCCTAGCACGATCTATAAATATACGATTCATAAGTTTCGCAACTCCGTTCTTTTGTGGAGTACCGATGACTATGTAATGCCTCTCAGTGCTATGATCATTACAAAAATCATTAAATTATCTTGAAGTATATTCTCCTATATTATCAGTTCTCAAACACTTTTTTTTTTTTTTTCATTTTGATTTTCAATATATACTTTAAAGTTAATAAAACAAGTAAAAACTTCACTTTTCCTTCTTAACATGTAAACTCATACCTTCCCGGAGAAATCGGTAATAAAGGAAACAAAGTACTTAGAAACTTTTAATAATTTGATTGGAGCTTCTCAAGTATTAAAATGAATCACATTATTGCTTTTAATAATAGATGAAGGAAAGTGAACTCTATAAAGCTTTTCAAATAAGCAATCTTCTACAAAAATTTAAATTAATAGACATTAAAATAGAAAGTAAATTTCAATCAAGAAGTACTTTTAGTCCTTACTTGCTCATGTGGCTTAACCACCTATATCAGATTGTTGCAAAGTCTGTCACGATGGCATCAACAATAATAACAACGCCAACCACAGTATCTCCAATAAAACGGTATAAAATTGCCCATTAACTCTCCTTTTGCCACCACCATCACTCCTTTAACAACTTTCAATCAACTATTTTCACCATAAATTTTATAGTCATCTTGATTGAACTTTCGCAATGACAAATGACTCATTCACATGTTCGGTATATGCTGCACACCAAAAATATGTGTGATACTATTAAACATAGTAATTCTGACATCTCCAGTCTCTACAATTTTACATATATTACATCACCCATGTAAATTATGTTGTCATCACATGATTGATATATGCAAAAACAATTTCTATATTTCATGTAAGTGTTTTTAGTAGCATACGCTACAATGGTGTAGCTACCACATACACTTCTTGTAAATACTTTGGAAATGATGGTGACTAAATTACATCACACATGGCAGTATGTTAGGTTAATCTGGACCATCCAAAATGCGGTCCCTATCATTGATAGATCATATCTCGATTATTAAAGCCATCGGACAAAGCAACTACTCTTTTTATAAAACAAAAGCCAAAGGGGTTTCAAAAACCCTACTCGACTCTAATGTCATCCAACCTGTTGAGAGGGTCCCATGGACCTGATTATAGGGAGAACCCAAGTGGGCCACATGTCAGAAAACAATGACCAAACCTCAGCCATTGAAACCTATCCAAATGCCCATTGTAATGTATGTGTTTGATCCATGCCATCTATCTGTCCTTCTGGTGATGGACCATAGAGATGTCCATGACAAATCCACATTGTTCATCTATTTTGACAACCTCAATACGACATAATTTCAAATTTTAAATAGATCTGAATTTCAGGTGAGCCACACTGATAGGCAGTGGGGACAGAAATGTCCACCGTTGAAGCATGTGCAGGGTCTTGTTGCATAATAATGATCAAAAGAAAAAAAGAAAGAAGAAAATAAAGGGAAAAAAGAGCAGAGGGGATTGAATGCTTTCCATTCAAAACTTCCTTGGTCACACCGTGGTGCATGTGTAGCCCACATAGGTGCAGGTGTTGTATACCCACATCACCCATTTGCTTTCCAACCATTTGAGAAGTGGGCCCACCACGTCAGTAGGACCCAGCCCTACTCGTGAACCCAAAATAAAGTAGAATCAAATTTCAGGCGGGCCGCGCTGCTGGCAGCAGTAGTGGTAATAATAACAACCGTTGGATTTTATAGGGTCTAGTGTGACATTCACTTGCCCCCGTATAGCCCCGCATATGATGGGGCGTTTCCCTAACTGTGGGCTCCACTTTATAATATGTCATAAATCCATGTCGTTCATTAGTTGATCGATATAATTTTAGGACATGGTCACACAAATGAGTTAGATCCAAAACCTAGATAGACTGCGCCACAGGAAATAATATTGATTGAATGTCCACCCTTAAAAACTTCATGGAGCTGCAGTAATGTTTGTGAGAAATCCATCTATTTATCCATTTTGACTGATCATGGCCCACCATAATGTACTTGTTTTCCTAGCCATCCATTTAATTGTTAGATCAGTTTTTGAGTGTGTGATTGTGTGACTAACCGTATGTTTATTGCTACCTAAACAGTTGTCATGGGACCCATTGTAATGCTTATTCCTCATCTAGCTATGTGAATTGGTAGAAATCGTATGTGAATTTTGGGTGGCTCACCTAGCTGTGTGAATTGTTGGAAGTTGTGTGGGTCACCACACCATGGGAGTTCATGATTTTTGCAGCCCACCTAACTATGTGAAATTGCGGCAATTTTGTGACCACTGTCTAGTTGGATTTATAATAACTGGGGCCCTTAATCATGTGATCATTAATAGGAATATAGCCACTAAATTTGGCAAAACTGTGTTGAATGTGTTGCCATAAATCATGTGATCATTGGTGACGTGGATAACCCTAAATCATGTGGATATGTGCGGAATGTGTGGCCCAAGCCATATGATCGTGTGGCCCTTAGGCAACTGCCAAACTATGTGAACTTTGATATACAAGCGATCTCTAATCACGTGATTGTATGATGATTGGACGGCCTCTAAACCAAGTGAACTTGAGGTGTATGTGCTGCCCTAGACCGTGTGAAATTGTGCAGCATGTGTGGTCCACCATCGAGTGATCATGAGATGTGGGTTCAGCCCTAAATAGTGGGGGACTACATTGCATCCCCTAATTGAATAATTATATGACGTGTGGACTGCCACTATCCACGTGGGAACATAACTGGAGTGTGACCCTAAGTTGTAGGTTTGTGTGATGTGTTTACTCTTTGAAATGTTTTCGATTATAACATGTGTGGACACTTGTTATGTGAGGATGCGTTGGAATAAATGGGTATGACTAATGCAATGTAGTGATTTGTGTCTGACCCCTTAATCATGAGGTCATGTTGCATAAATATGGCTACCTAATCATGCTCAATGGTGATGTGTATGTAGCCATCTAACCGTACAATTATGAAATGCACACAAAGCCACCTAACCATATGAAATCAAGTGCCATCGGTGTGGCCTTGTGCTTATGGACATAGACATGGCCACTTAAATCATGTACAATCAGGTTCTATTAGTTGAATTGTGATGTAAGGTTGGGTTACACAACCTAATGATATCAAGGTCCTTGATTTGGTGCGATGTGATTTCTAAACTATAAGTGGTGTGATGAAAAGTAGCCCTTGACCTCTTAATCAAGTGACACCGAATCTGAGCCATTAGTCATGTGAAGTGTGAGGCAGTTGTAGTATACGACTTAGTACAATATAGTTTAGCCTTGTATAGTGGTGAGAGTTGTGATTGTATAACTATGCTTGAATGCTTTGAAATGCGGTTACTTGACAATGATAATAATTGTATCTCTACTAAACTATGTGAAATTGTGTCACTGGGCACAGGAAAGTTTAATAAAGCGGCTATGTGAGATATGTAGTACGAAGAAGTAACATGTGATCTTGAATTCTTAATTATGGCAAGTACAATGGCACTGTGTGGTCACTTAGCCTTATGAACTTATGACAATGGAGTGACCATGGGATCTTACAGACCTAAGATAATTGTGGGGTCATCCGAACTTATGGACAATGCTAATTATGTAACCTCTTGGGTATGTAAACTTAAAATGTGTGTTTAATTGATGGCTAGACCCATATGGTTAATAGCATTGGGCTTGGTGTGGACTCTACTAATGTATTCATAAGAGCATTAGAGCAGGCACATTAGCTTTAAAGCTCAACTTGAGTGGATGCCTTGTGGGCACATTAGCCTTAAAGCCCACCTTCAGTGGATGCCTTATATGCTCATTAGTTGTAGACCTATTGGGCCATCGATGGACCTCTTTATGTCAAGTGTGTAAGATTTCATGCGATGTACATATTGGGCCATGAATTGGGCCTTGGCATTAGTGTGTTTAAGCTGTCGAATGAATCGATTGTGGTGATCACTTGGACCATTTAATAAGCTAAAAGGATGGGATGTAGCTTTTCATACTTATTTCGACCGAGTCCTGCTGCGACTAGTCAAAGTAGGTTACGTGTGATATATACAGGCACGCATGCTGCGCCCAGGAATTTTCATGTAGATATGTACGACGATGCCTTGGAAAGTGGAGCCACAACGTATCAGTGGTTGCCGTGTATCACTAGAGCGGTCGAGAGGAAGAACGACCAAGTTCAAAATGATCATATGATAGATGATAGGCGATCGAGCTCGCATAGTCGCGTGACAAGTGGCTCGAGGATAGTAAATGAAGCAGAACGTGGGAAGCATCTAGAATCCAAGTAATGGAGGGCGGTTACAATAACTGTCAAAACATGAGAAGGATCCAAAATGCCTGGATCAAAGCTATAAATAGCATAACAAATCAAGATGAAAAAAATCGTCTCATACCAAACCCAATCATGCCAAAATCTATCTTTCAATTACCAATCAATTTACATTCCATAGTGTAATATTTTACTTTTCCTGTCAAGTAAATTACATTTCTTAGTGTAATCATTTACCTTTTAGCATGCTATTTATATTCCGTAGTATAATCTTTAGTAGTAATCAAGTAGTTAGTATTTTTTAGCTATAACTTGAGTTTATGCTCGTACGCTAGATTTAGTTCATCATTTGGAAAGGTGTTTTGCAGCTGCTCTTCATGACCGACTGTAAGAATCTCTTTTTCATTTTCATTATCTGTATTGAAAAGTCCTTTCGTACATAAGGCAAAGGAGTTACCCATCATCAGAGGACGAACCCCTCTGAAAATCGCCTGATCCAATTTACACATCGAGTGAGTTGCTGAATAGGCGACCGATCTCCTCAGATCTCGGTCATATACTACGTGCCTGCCTACCTCGACACTCGGGGTCATTGTTTTTCGGTTCGAATTGGAGTTGCAAATCCAATTCTGGCACGCCCGCATACGCTATGTGAGAAAACAATGATGAATAATTTTTTGGCACACCCGGTGGGACCCTATCTATTAACTACAAGTTTGACTTTTGCCAAAAATACAGAGGAGAAGCGCTAGTATTGTCGAGGTCGAACCCTCAACACCGACCACTCCACCTCCAGGGGAGGATGTGCCGTTTCACGCACCTCCTGAGGCGTCAAATATGAATACTAACCTGACCAAAGATCAGGATGGGCCATTCATGTCCTGAGCCGTACTCCCGGACGAAGCATCAGTAGTTCTTCGAGATGTTCAAATGAACATCTAGATGGTACATGAATATGGAAGAGCTCAAGTCGAGCAATTCTATATCTAGGCCGATAGCACCAATCGCTACATGGCCAGTCAGACTGAAGCCATGCAAAGATTGTTGGCTATAGTAACGGAACGAATATTGTTGGCACTGCAACACAATATTAATGGAAGCTTGGTTGGCAATGCAATTTCGTTGCCACCTATGCTACCTTTACAATGTAACCCACCACCAATTCCTCCTCCGAAGGTCAAGAATGTGCCACCTCCTATGGAAGTCAGGCAACTGAGTGGGAGGTTAGGAATTTTGCACCTGAAAATAAAAATCATGGACCGCCAGTTAGATTCAATCCGCAATAGGGCCTCAATTTCTTAATAATCTTAACTGATTTAGTTCGGTTCATCTACCAACTGTAGAACCTCAACAGGTCGACCGTGACTAGATAATATAACTTGTTCAAGAAGTTGCTAGCCAAGTCCTCGGTTGTAACACCATCCATGTGTATCACAAACCCTACCTCGAATCGGTAGATCGACAACATCCACTGCCAAGAAATATCGACCGAATTTTTCCCTATTCTCGGGCAAGCTTGGTCAATCGACTATTGAACATGTCGGGCATTGCACGATGTAGTGTGGCGAACTTGCCAATAATGATTATCATAAGTTACAGTTATTCGGTCACTCGTTGATGGTTGTGGCCTTCACCCGGTATTTAAACCTGCTACTAGATTCAGTACACACTTGGCAGGAGTTGGAAGAGAATTTCTATGCTAAATTCTTCTCCAGAAACAGGGAGATAACCATGGCCGATCTTGCATGATTTCGACAGCTTTATGGGGAATCATGCAAGAGTTATATTGTGCGATTCAAGCGGGCGAAGAGCCACTGTAAAGTAATCATGACCGATGTTGAAGGATCGGAATACAAGATCGGCAAAAAGTTCATACGTATAGAGTTTGTTGATCTATACGACCTAACTAAAAATGTTTCTCGCTATGAGGAACTCCTACAGGAAGGGGCTTAACAAACGAATTCGTCGTTGGGAATGTACTACAACGACCCTAATTACGAAATTGCAATTGTTGAAGTAGTGGCTAAGAAGCCACTAGTATGGTTAGCATTAGTCAAAGTGGATTCGATCGCCTCGACCACAAAAAAGGTTCAGAAGGTGTATACCTTTGATATCACATGAGCTGAATAAATATTTTATATCTTGTTGGTCAGAAAATTTATTAAACTTCTTAGTAATCATAAGGTACCTCCGGCTGATTACTTACATAGAATCGAGTATTGCAAATGGCATGGAACTCGGTCTCACTCGACTAATAAATGTGTTCTTTTCTGGAACGTTGTTTAGGACCATGTCGACCGTGGGCTACTGAAGTTCCCGGAAAAGGATAAGGAGGCAATGCTGATCGACATTGATGCATTTTCAGCTAATATGGAAGTGAACATGGTCATCGCCAATCTGAGAAATCGAAGATTGATCTCTGCTCAAATGATCAGCGAAGAATGTCCGGCCTACCCATACGAGGGCATCATTGGATTCCTTATCCTCAAGATGATCGGTCGATCACCATCAGAATAAGACATCAAGGTCCTCGAGTTTGTGACCGATGTGTTGGGGGCATTGCACAAAACCTTAAGATCTAGCCTCCCAAAAACACCAGAATTATGGATAATAAAGCAATGAAATAAATTAAAGCACAAACCACACAACAGAAGAGATTTCTACATGGAAAACCCTCGAAGAGGTAAAAACCACGGGATGAGTACCTCTTGGATGACTGTCTCTCCCTAGATGACCTCCTCACCTGTGGCTCAACAGGTGGATTAGTTGGGGGTTGCTCCCCCGGTCCATCTTCTGTAAGAACTCCCTCATCTTCTACACCTTGTTGTACTCCCCGTCATCAGGCACCATGGGAGGAATAACCGGATCCATGTTTTCTAGCTCACCTGAACTAGGCTGGTTCTTCTCTGGCTTACCAATGTCTTCTATATACTGATCTTCAAATAATACCACATCTCTGCTCCCGACGAGCTTCTTCTCGATCGAATCTCACAATCTGTAACCGAACTTTTCACATTACGTACCCCAAGAACACACACTGCCTGATCTTCATATCGAGCTTGGACCTCTCGTCCTTTAATACGTGAACGAATGCCCTGCATCCAAATACCCTGAGATGACTGTACGATGGATCCTACCCAGTCCACACCTTCTCAGGTACTTCTCCATTCAACGGGCCTGATGAAGACCTGTTTATCAAATACACTGCCGTGTGCATTGCTTCTCCCTAGAATGTCTTGGGCAACTTCGCATGGGATAACATGCATCTGATTCTCTCAACACTGGTACGATTCATCCACTCAGCCACACCATTATGCTGGGGGGTCTTGGGAACTGTCTGTTCATGCCGTATACCCAAGGACTTACAATACTCATGATAGTCACCAATGTATTTACCACCATTATCAGTGCGGATGCACTTCAATGATCTACCTGTCTCTCTCTCAATCATAGCATGAAACAATTTAAACACACCAAAACCTCGTCCTTGAATTTCAAAGCATAAACACAGACCCTCCTAGATGCATCATCTATAAAAGTGACAAAATACAGTGCCCCACCTAAGATTTTTGTCCTCATAGGACCACAAACATCAGAATAAACCAAATCTAATGCATGCACTTTATTAATATGAGAAACAGTTTTAACAAATGAAACTCTATGTTGTTTCCCTGATAAACAATCAATACAGGTTTTGAGAGGTATACGTGTCACGTCTGGAAGGAGCTGCTTCCTTGCTAATACTTGAAGCCCCTTTTCACTCATGTGGCTTAGATGCCTGTACCACATGTCAATAGCTGAA
Source organism: Magnolia officinalis (assembly GCA_021015155.1). NCBI lineage: Eukaryota > Viridiplantae > Streptophyta > Magnoliopsida > Magnoliales > Magnoliaceae > Magnolia > Magnolia officinalis. The sequence continues at coordinate 17,719,534 of JAJHSJ010000011.1, forward strand.
TCTTCCGCTGCGTTCAACCTACCCTTGTACATACTGACACTTTCCTTGTAAAGGGTGCAACACTTCTTTCCTCTGGCCTCGATCAATGAACCTTTGATGAACTTCCAGTACCCACCAACAAATCGGATTTCATAGCCATCATCATTCAACCTTCCCGTTGACATCAAATTGAGGCGAAGGTCTGGGATATGCCTCACATCCCTGAGAACCAATGTGCAGCCCACATCGGTCTTCACACAAATATCACCGACCCCTACGATCTTCGATACGCCAGAATTTCCCATCTTCACGATCCCAAAGTCACCTGACTTGTAGCTTGTGAAGAAGTCCCTGCGTGGAGTCGCATGAAACGAGGCTCCGGAGTCTATCACCTAGTCGGTGTCCTGACTCGTAGCCGTGAGACAAACATCATGATCTACTGAAAGAATAATCAAAATGTCACCATCTGAAGCGACTGTAGTGGAATCTGATTGATCTTCCTTCTCTTTTTTTTCCCTTTCTTGTCGTTCTTATTCTTACGACATTCATGCTTATAGTGGCCTTTCTTGCCACAATTCCAGCATTCAACATCCTTCCTGGTGCTCGACTTGCCTCTTGATCTATCTTGGGCCTTCCTGCCTTTTCTGTTCTTTCCTCTCATCTGTTCTTGTGTCACAAGGGTCTCTTGCTGAGTAGACCCTTGAGACTTCCTCATTGTCTTCTCATTGAAGAGACAGCTAGTTACTTGTTCCATGGATACCTTTTCGTCTGGCGCGAAGTTACTTAGAGACACTACCAATGTCTCCCAACTGTTAGGCAATGAGCTAAGCAATAGCAAAGCCTATAATTCATCATCCAGGACCATCTTCATAGCAGAGAGCTGGTTCAATATATTGTTTACTTCATTCATGTGCTCAGCCACAGAACCACCATCTTTGAACTTGAGATTCACCAGTCATCTTATCAGAAAAATCTTATTGTCGGCTGTCTTCCTCTCATACAACCCTTGCAATTTCAGCCATAGGCTAGCGATTGAGGTCTTCGTAGACAAATGGTGGAATACGGAATCGTCCAACCATTGTCTAATAAACCCCACCGCCTTCCGCTCCAATTTCTTTCAATCATCATCTGTCATATCCTTTGACTTTGCTGATATGCCTTGAATTGAAGAATACAAGTCCTTACAGTAAAGCAAGTCCTCCATCTTAGACTTTCATATGGTCCAGTTAGAACCATTGAGACTGAGCATCCTTGATGAGCCACCTTCCATAATTCAGAACCGATCTCACTCCGTTCAATGAACTTAGCTTTGATACCACTTTGTTGGGGGCCTTACACAAAACCTTAGGATCTAGCCTCCAAAAAATACCAGAATTATCGAATAATAAAGCAATGAAATAAATCAAAGCACAAACCACACGACACAATAGATTTTTACGTGGAAAGCCCTCAAAGAGGTAAAAACCACAGGACCTCGTCCAGATCAACAATCCACTATGAAGTAGAACGTTACAACCGATCACAAGCACACACCACTTGGATCAAACCTTCTTAACTCACGCAGGAACGGATGAACAATAAGATAATAAAAGAAAATGGAAAGATTTCACCGATTACGAGGACGTAGAAGAGCTGAGATGTCGAGTGCACAGTAGATCACCTCTGCGAGCATAACCTTCCCTTCCACAAGCTTTCTTTCTCTATTTCTCTTTTCTCTCACACCTTTGATAACCCTAAACCCTTTAGCAAACCCTTGCAAAGCTTTAGGAAAGCCTCGTGCATTACCTAAAACAGCCCTAGGTACCCATATTTATAGATTTGGAAACCCCTTTTCGCACTTATGTGAAAACCACTTCAAATTTACGCAGTCCGCACAAAATCCGGAATGAATCTGCATAAGCTTGATTAGTTGAGCAGAGTCCTCGACCAATCGAGCACCTCCCTCGACTGGTCGAGCACCACAAAAAAAATCCAACTAATCTCGTTGGAGTTTGAGTCGAGCCAGTCCACGACTGGTCGACCAACACCTTCGACCGGTTGAGTGAGGCTCTCGACCGGTCACGCCTGAGGAGAAAACTCCATCACGATGCACTCATGAAATGACATTCCGATCGGGGAATGCCCCCAAGAAGGGAAGGAAGGATTACAATAACAATTATTGACTGATACAATCGGCCTTCGATCATTGTTCGCAATGGGGATCACCCTTGTCAAGGATGATCAAACCTCCTACCATATAAGAGGGGATATGGAAACGAGTCATCCATCCAAAGTTTCTAGCGATACCAAAATCTTTGACAAAGACCTAAAAACACCGGTGGCAAAGACAAAAAGCTGCTGTAAAAATAGAAATGGACACTCCCTCGACCAGAAGGAAAAATGCTCCATCCTTTTTAGAATGTTCCCATTCTCGATGAGAAATTAACAGTAAATACAGTTGAAGTTGTACTACCAGTTGCGACTAAGAAAGACCCAGATGCCCTCAACAATACGACTTGATCGGGGGACTTCAAAGAGGAAGATAGTTGCAGTAACTTGTCAGAATATCTCAACGAAGACTGCTTTTCGACAGAGGAATGACTACCCAACAAATTTGTGTCAACCACCGACACTTTGAAGAGTTCTTTGTTTATTGATCTCTCGGCCAAACTCGCGGCTAATGAATACCTTAGTCAAATCGAAGAAATCAAATCTGAAACACTAGGGGGGCAAAGTTCAAGTGGTAAAATTGTGTTTGGTTCGTTGTTGTCAGTAACATTTTATTGTAATATGGTTTTCACATAGACGTCCAGCTTTCAGGCAAGGCCCACTTAACCAAACACAATGCCTAAAGATGTAGAAGAATATGTTCCTCCAATAATCATATAACATGCGTCTTTCCTATTTGAAGAAGGCAAGGAGAATGAAGTTAAGATTGCAAAAACATCACATATCAACATGGTCACTGTTGCGACTGGGGGTGCATCCAAAAGGGTGATTATCGACAAACTCACCAACGACATGATATAGCACCTTAAGCCCTTGTACATATCAGCTCATATGGATGGATGTCCTGTTACTAGAATTTTGGTTGATAATGGGGCTGCAGTGAATTTGTTACTAAGGAGAATGATAGTCAAATTGGGGAAGATCACAATTGATCTGATCCCGTCAGAAGTGATCGGTAACAATTTTGCCGGCCACATCACAAACACATGCGGTGTCTTACCGGTCAATTTGACCATGAGTACCAAGACAGTTCTAGCACTGTTTTTTGTAGTAGATACTTCGTCAAGGTACAATGCGTTATTGGGAAGAGACTAGATTCATTCTTTTGCATGCATCCCATCTTCTGTCCACCAGTTTATGATTTTTTGGAACCAGGACAAAGTCGAGCTAGTCTTGGCCGACAATAAACCTTTTTTGGCTACATTGAATGCCAATAGAGCTTATTACTATGGCGAAGTAATAGGACTTATTGGATTCACAGGGAGAAATTAGCTCGAACGCTCTATGGGGATCACGATAAAAAAGAACCCGGACAACATTGTGCAAGTTATTCTACAAGTTAGTCAGCTAATGACACTCGGTCGAAGGACATTGTCCTCTATCGGCCGACCTCTCATTGTATCATTGAAGAGGTTCCATGATCAGGACATCAGTGAATGAAATGAGTGGAGCCGAATTCACAGCCAGAATAAAAAGGCTTGAAGAGAGCCCGAAGGAAACTGATGAAGGTTGTTTTGTGAATTTGGTCGAGTTAAAAGAATCGACTAAGGGAGACAGTTTTGAGTTTGAAGAAGCATCAAAAGAAGAAGAAGATATTTGACCACAGGTCTAAGACTAGCTAGTCGAGATCAACCTAGGGACGGATCATGACCTGAAGCCAACATTCATAAGCAACTTGTTGCGACCACCTGAGAAGGAGAAGTTAACAAAGGTACTTTTGGAGTTCGTTGACTGCTTTGCGTGGGATTACCATGAAATGTTAGAGTTTGATCATTCCTGGTTGAGCATAGATTACACGAAAGAAGGTTATAGTCCGTACAAGTAGCCGCCTAGGTGGATGATGGCCGAAGTCACCTTTAAGATCAAAGGAGGAGATCGAGCGACTCCTAAAAGCCAGTTTCATCCGACCAATCAAATATGCGGAATGGATCTCAAATGTGGTTCCGGTGATAAAAAATAATGATAAGTTAAGGGTATTTATCGACTTTAGAAATCTAAACCTGGCTACACTAAAGGACGAATACCCAATGCCGGTGGCCGATCGGGCTACTGAACATGGGATTGTGTCTTTTTTGGATGGGAATTCTAGATATTAGACGACGTGACGAAAACGACATTCAGATGTCCAGGGCCTTTGGAAACGTATTGTTGGGTAGTGATGCCCTTCAGATTAAATAATGCAGGGACCACATACCTAAGGGCAATGAATGCTATTTTCCATGATATGATCGGCCACTTTATAGAGGTCTATACGGATGATATGGTAATCAAGTCGACCAATGCAAATGAGCACTTGGCCCACTTGTGCAAGTCCTTTGAATGGATAAGTCTCCATAAATTGAAAATGAACCACTTGAAACGTGCTTTTGGGGTCTTGGCCGGTAATTTCTTGAGATTCTTGATACATCAAAGAGGGATTGAAGTCGATCAAAACAAGGCTAAGGTCGTGATTAATGCATAGTGACAAGAAACAAGGATAAACTACAAAAATTCTCGGGCCACATCAATTTCTTGAGGATATTTTTATCTAACTGTGCCGGCAAGACTAATATCTTCTCTCCACTATTGAAGTTGAAATAGGGAATCAAATTTGTTTGGGAAGTGGAGCACCAGCTGGCTTTTGATAGAATCAAGGAATATTTAATGAAGTCGTCCGTGTTGATGACTCCTATCAAAGGTCGATTGCTTGAGCTATATGTCGCAGCCTCAGCAGAGTCAATCGGAGCTCTTTTAGCACAAGATGATGACATGTGAAAGGAGCGGGCAATTTATTACTTGAGTTAGACGCTGCTCGATGCTGAAAGATGATATTCGGCCATGAAGAAATTTTACTTGTCATTGCATTTCACGGCCATTAAGTTGAGGCATTATTTATTGGTCGAGAGAGTAAATGTAATAACAGCTATTGATTTAGTGAAATATATGGTAAATTGGCCAATTTTAAGCAGCCAAATTGGTAAATGGGTATTGAATTTATCTAAGTGTAATCTACATTACGTGCCACAGAAAGCAGTGAAAGGTCGAGCCAAACTGACTTCTTAGCCGACCATCCTTCGGATCTTGAGGATCAAAATCTCCAAAGTATCCTAGATCTGTATTATGTGAAACTCATGCCATGGAAATTAAATTTTGATGGATCAAGGACACATGCTATGTATGGGGTCAGAGTCATTTTAATCGCCCCTAATGGGAATCATCAGGATTTTGTATTCCAACTAGAGTTCGAATGTACTAACAATCATGCCGAATATGAAGCTATGATAATTGGCTTAAAATTGTTATTGGAACTATAAGCGAAAAATGTGACAGTTATTAGATATTCACAGTTGGTGATAAATCAAATGGCAGGATTATTTAAGTGCCCCAGCCCATCTTTATTACCATATTATGCCTTAGTGGTCCAATTACTCGACCAATTCGAAGAGGTTGAATTGATGTATGTTATTAGGGAAGATAACACGAATGCCAATGAAATGACACAGTTAGATGCGGGACTTGAAGTCTTGAGAGGATCGACTGGTCGGACGATCATTGTCTAAAGGAAATCCTTACTTTTTGTATTTAAAAGGGAGAATGCAATGAAAATGTGCCAAATAGAAAGTTGAGGAGGATGATTGGAGGGCTCCTCTCGTGGGCTATTTGCAAAGCCCACGTACCAAGACCAACAGGAGTATACGAAGGTTGGCCGTAAATTATGTGATGGTCGATAGTGAACTATATCGAAAAGGAGTTGACGGAGTTTTACTTTGCTGCTTATCAAAGAAAGAAGCTATGTTAGTCATGGAAGGGGTCCATGAAGGGATTTGTGGGGCCCACCAAGCTAGGAGAAATTTGAAGCTTACACTCAGATGTTACGGCTATTTTTGGCCGAGAATGATGGCTGATTACATTCAGTACGCAAAGGGCTGTGAGGCATGCCAAAGGAATGGATTGGTCCAACATGTGTCTGCGACCGAAATACATCCTGTAATAAGGCTATGGCCGTTTCGAGGGTGGATGATCGATATGATCGAGTAAATTCACCCACCCTCAACTCGCGTGTATCCATTCATCATCGTAGCGACCGATTACTTTATCAAGTGGGTGGAGGAAAAGCCTGTGAGGAAAATCGATCATACAGAAATCATTGGTTTTATTGAAACAAATATTATCAATCATTTTGGGATACCAAAGTCCATTACTATGGACCGAGGTACGGATTTCTTGCCCAAGGAAGTACGGGCAATGACAGATAGATATGACATCAAAATTTTGCATTTGAACCTGTATTATGCTCAGGCTAACGGCTAGGCTGAGGCTAAGAATAAGGTAATCAAGAATATCCTACGGAAAATTATTCAAGAAAATTTATGAGAATGACATACTAAACTGTTTGAGGCTCTATGGGCTTACAGAATGTCATCTCGTACCGGTACTGGGGTTATTCCATTTGCATTAACTTACGGACACGATACAGTCCCACCTCTAGAAATTGCGGTGAAAGCTAAAAATATACACTATGAAATGTATATACCTTTTAAAGATTTAAAATTTCACGCTAAAATGATGTGTATGTATTTAATATATATAAGACATGATGAAAATAATATTATATCAAATGGACATAATGAATAATAATTTCACAACCAATTTCACGACATAAAATCGAATTATAAATAATAAGGTAGCATTGAATATCTTTTATAAGTATGTATGCAAAAATCATTAGATGCTTTTATAGAATTGTATATTATTTAACAATATAATTATTAAATAAAAATATAAATTTAATCAAATATGATATTGTACATTTATATGATATTATATATTATGAATTATATGTAAATGAATGTGTGATCAATAGCACGTATATAGTAGTATGTTAATATTAAAATTTTATTTATATAAGATTTTAATCATTATAGTTAAAAGTAATATATAATGATAATAAAATTAATATGTATGTTAGATTGGTTAGTAATATATGATGGAAGCCTTACAAATGGTCTACTAGGGTCTTTTAACCGTTGACGTTCAATCTCGGGATTATCCGACCGCTGGATCAATGGAAAACCACCGTTACATCTAGGAATCAACTAGTATGGCCCACCTAAACTTTAGATATGCGCCTAAATTTTTGTTAGAAGACCTGATTAGAACCACCAGAATGAAATGAATGGAGTGGATTTCATGTAAGCATCATGATGGACCCCACCTCAAGTCACGAGTGCACAAGAGGAATGTGTACTCGCTATGCACTGTACAGAGCTACTCGGTCAGACTCCTCTGACCCCGCCTTTTGCTTCAAAGAGAGATTTCTCTCTCTCTCTCGCTGCGTTTAAACAGCAATGGTCGACCGTCCGTTTGGGACGTGTTGTGGCCCACCATGAGGGGCCATCTTGATGATCTAGACCGTCCATCTGACTTGGGCGGAGGGCTTGACCAAACCCCACCAACTCCTACCCCTAGGATCCCGCACGCAAGCACACAATCTGCGGTGCAATCAGACCCTACAAAACCAACGTTTCCAGAAACAGAAACTGTTGCGCGGACAGGTTGGCAATCCGCGTGCCACCTTTTCCTCCGATCTCAGTCGTCCAAACCGACGAGATCTCAACCGTCCAAATCCCTGGTTTAGGGCTTCCGCGTGCGGCAAAACCAAAACCGCTCAGTTTCATAGAAACGAGCTGTATTTAGAGCCGTTCAAAACCACTTTATCTGAGCCATTTATTCTCATCCAACGGTCCAGAGGAACTAGGGTAAGCACATAAAAGTTTTAGAATCAGACACAAGAGCCCACCCTCCATTTTTGCAGCCGCACTAAAAAACGGCAGCTGCCAGCCTCCATCTCCGAACCCACCCACCAAACGGCATCCAAGCTTCAATCCGACCATTCACCTAGCTCTATTACAAGCATAGAAACCCTCCCAAGCTGACGGAATGAAGAAAGAAACAATGGGGGAGAATCTGCCATTAATGGCCATCTTCTTCTCCACCGAGAAGCAATCCGAGCGCCAGCATTTCGGCCTTTGTTTGGCCTCGCCCAGACCCTGTTGAAGGTGACTAGAAAAGAGAAATGGTGGGAGAGAGAAAGAAGAGAGAAAGAAGAAGATGGAGAGGTACGGTCGTTGCACCGCACCACCTTGAACCAGCTCAAACCGAGACCAGTTCGAGTTCGAGATCAGACCGAGCCTACTGTGTCGGGTCTGTTCTACCCGCTGTTAGGTCATTGGTAGAAACTGGGAGAGAAAAGGAAGGAGAGAAGAAATAGGGAAGGGAGGAAGAAAGAGAAAGAGGAATGTTTGTGGCTGTCGACGAGTCGGGCGGGCCACTGACTCACTAGACTGGGTCAGGCCAGGCTTGTCGGCCATTGCTGGACCTTTCCAGCGAGGAAGGGGGATGGAGAAAGAAAGAAAAGAAGAAGGGAAAGGAGAAGTTGAGGAAAGGAGAGAGAGGGTACCGTTCCGAGTCAACTCGACTCGGCTGGAACTCGCTGAGTCGAGATTAGGTGACTCGGGCCTTCTATGGTTAGTCCAGAGACTTGCTGATGTATTGGGTGAGGAAAAGTAAAAAAAAAAAAAAAAAGAGGAGAAAAGGGAAAGAAGAAAGAAAGAGAGAAGGAGATGGGCGCTTGTGTGGAGCCGAGTCAACTTGACTCGAACTGAGTCGACTAGGTGAGCCACGTTTTCTATCCTGATTGAAATTTATTCAATTATCATTTCTATTATATTGTCATTCTTAGGATTATTAAATTTAAATATAATTAACCATTGGTAGGTTGTCCGTGCTAACATTGGTTAATACACATAAGAATTATGATTGTTAAAATGTTGGTACCTTGTTTTGCCATTCTTAGAATTATGATTGTTAAAATGTTGGTACCTGTCATTCTTAGAATTATGATTGTTAAAATGTTGGTACCTTGTTTTGCCATTTTTAAAATATTAGTATCTTATTTTGCCATTTTAAACATAAGGGATGAGACCATAGCACCTATTATTGTTACTAGATTCATTATTATGACTATACTATCACTTTTCTCCTTATGGAATCGGTATAATACCTGTTTATATGAATATTAGTATTAATCCTCATTATATTATCATTAGTAAATATTCTATTATCACTTAAGTTATTTAAGGGATTATCAGTAATTATGAAAATATTGGATGATGTCAGTACATTTAAATACGAACTTATGAACCGTCATTATTAATAGGAATAGAATAATACCCCTATTATGAATATTATTTGGCCCATTGTATAATAATAATAACGATAATAATATTGATGATAAATTATGATCTAAATCCCAGGATCTAAGTTTAAGACTAATCCCTAAGATAGATAACTCAAACTCTAGGTTAAAACCCTAAACCCTAGGCAATCTAAACCCTAGGATGAAGCCCTAACTCTATACCAAAACCCTAAAAGTAATCCAAACCCTAAGTAGTGTGTAGAGCTTGGATCTAATTGTACCAGTCTTGATTTATGATAGGGATTGATTTTAAGAGAACGTGCATTCCCTAGCAATGCTAATAGGCGATGCAAACTATGAGGCAGTGATTCTTCCCCTTAAGCTTTCCATCTTCTTATTAGCTTAAGTCATAGTTTTTATGTAAATTCATAATTGATATCTCCCTTTATAATCACATGTGTTAGCTAGTGGAAATTGAATTACTGTATTACTTGCTTTATGATTATCCTATATAATTGTTCATGCTTGTGGATTATTTGTGGATTGCTTACGAAACTTAAACTGGTACATTAGTGGGAAATTCCCACATATGAATGTATACCCATGCTTGGGATGTAACTTGACTAGTTGTGATCGCAATGGACCTTCGACTTGGTGGTTATTGAGTGGTGGTCTAGATGGATCGTTAATATGGGCCTACCATCCAGGTTGTTGTGCCCAATGGTTTTTAAGGATGGTCTTTATCGTATGGTTTTGATATTCGCCCTATGTTGCCTATTTGGTATCGCCCTATGAGGCTTTGTTCTGGTATTTTCTCTACATGTTTTTGATGTTTTATACCGTGCAACCATGCGAGGGTAAGTCCCATATACTGTAATATGATTGGCCATTAGTCGACGGGCTTCCATTAAACATCCTAAGATGGTAGTCTCATGAGCTGGGGATAGTGGTATGAGACCTATGCCTGAGCTATCGACCTACGCTAGGCCATGTGCTCCCCGTAGTGACCTTTGAGCTTATCTAAATTGGCTGGTTGTAAATGGACTAATAATGACTTGGCTAATCATGCATTCATAGCATATTGGCGATGACGGGTGGTTATTCTGAATGTTGTAGCACGTGCCCTTAGGATCTTCGGGGTATCGTTTCACTAGCTCCCAGACCATCGACTATCGATCCCTTTTCGACTGGATGATGTTTCCCAGGTTCGATGATTGCATGGGTGACGGCCCACTGTCCGCATGGATGAGCATCCCTGGGGCGATGATTGCATTCACGCATCCATGCATCTAATAAGACTGCATTTACTCTGTTTTGGTTGTCTGGATGTTTTATACTATTTTTTACCTAATACGGCAGTGTGTAATCTTGAGGGGAATTCACACTGAGTTGGCTACTCATCCATCAAATATACAACCGTTCAGGTAGTGCAGGTGGCTATAGTGATATGTATGTTCAGACTTGATGAGGAGCAGGGTACGATCACCAGGGAAGCATGACTGTATTTGTCTAGAGGAGCTGCGTGACCTTGCGTCTTATATTTATATGTTTTCTGCTATTCTTCATGTATTAAATTCTTGTAAATCTTGTACTTGTTAAATTCAGATACATTTGTTTGTATAAGTCATTATGGGCAGCTTCTTGTATATTTGAATGAAAATGAAATTTTTCTTTATGTCGATTTGTCCACACTACGCTCATTCGCTTACTCTGATAAAAGAAGAAAAAATATCATCTAACCATCCTTTAAGGTTAACACTCGGGTTTTTGGGACACGAGTCATATACTCAGGTCCTGAAGATTTGGGGCGTTACAGCATTAGAGCTCTGGACTCGATCATTGCCAACGAAGCTGCCATAACGCAAGCATATAACAAAAGAGTAAAAGGAAAGTGTTTCAGGGTAGGCGATATGGTCTGGAAAGTGGTACTACCTATCGGCCAGAAAGACCAAGCAATAGGTAAGAAATGGTCACCCACCTGGGAAGGGTCATATGTTATTGACCAAATCCTTAAGGGAGGAGCTTATGTCATTAGAGATATGGATGAGAAGACTGCAAGGGCTCCTATAAACGGTCGCTTCTTGAAATGTCACTTCCCTTCACTGTGGGAAGTCATCAGGGATCGAGCCAAGCCAAGTTAGTAAAATAAATAGTTGGTTTGAATAAAAGCTTTGAAACAAGGGCTAGTTAAGTACATGATAAGTGAAATAAATACAAAGGTAAAGATAAGATTTGGCAAATTGAACGGTCGAGCTATAAGTTGGCCGACTTTAGCTCTTCGAATCTTTTTGTGGTTGACGCTTTTGCCTCCTTCGGTAACTTTTGTCTCTTGGTCTACGAAGTGTGCTGGCTCATGAGCTCTGAAGAGGAGTAGTCAATCCATGTGAGACGCTGGTCGATGGTCCTGTACTCTAAATCAGCTAACTTCTTTTTGACTTCACTGGATTCTGTATGGTCCTGATAAAGTGTTATCTGAGACTCGATGAACGAGACCAACTCCTCATTTTCTATCTGATCACAGCCTAGGTAAAGCCGATAGGTCTCTACCAAGTCAGTAGACAGATTGTTGCACGCAATATTCAACACCCGCAACATCTCCCCATTAAAGTTATGTTCGCGAGTCCAGTGCAGTTTATTCTTCCAAGCCGCTTCATGGCTGGATGATAGAGCTCTACATTCAGTGCTAAGAGTTGATAGACGTGATAAAGAACCAATGCATCACTCAACCTCTCTGTCAGCCTCAAAGTATTCTTCTCCAAGTTAACGGAGTTCCGAAAGAATATTTAAGATCTCCTGGGGAGGCCAGTGATCTTCGGGATGATCACCCGCATCCCTTAGGAAGGGATAGGGGTCACACAAAAATGAAGAGTGTGAGAAGGAGTCAAGCCCTTCTATGAATATTTCTTCCATGATTTTAATCAACATATAAAAGAAATCCATGAAGGTCGAAGTAGTGGTGGCCAAAGTTTTGGTTTGAGTTTGGCTGAGGTGCATTTTAAAATATAAGGGATGCTTTTATAGATAGGAAATTCACCAATTAATGCACATAGGGTGTAGTGTGACGGTTGAGTACCCAAGACTAAAGGTCGTTGCAACGAACCGTTTCCAGGATAGTGGGGAATGTAGTAAAATAAGTGGGATTTCCTCAAAAGAAGCGGCGTCGTCACTATGGCCGAGGTATGGCTCGTACATATATAAGGGATGGCTAAGTAATGCATGTCCGTACTAGAATACAAAGGGTAACCCAACAACTAAGGTACTATCAAAGTCAAATGGCACTGCTGAAGGAAAAGTATGCCATTTCCCATAAGTTTTTATTTGGTTTTGGAGTTTATTTATTCATCGCCTTGCTAGTCATAGACCGCATTGCAACAAAAGAAAAATAGAAACAGAAAGCTAAAAAATAGTCGAGTAGCCTAAATTTTCATCCCCTCACACTCTTCGAGGAGGGCCTACATCCCCACTTCACCCTTTTCTTAGATGGAGCCCAGCTAGGCCCTTTTTCGATGACGAGTTGTAAGAGACGGAGTAGCTTATCAACATGAAAGGCGGTCGAAGATACTTCACCCTCGACCGCTTTCTTGGCGCTACAACTTGCCTTTGATCGTGCCTAATATAAGGCAATCTGTCCATCGAGGAATGCGAGGTCGTCTGGGGCACCCATCTCCTTGGCAAAGTAAGTAGAAACTCGTTCATCTAATTCCTCCATTAGCCTAGCTCAGTAAGACTGTAACATCCTCAGCATGGTCCGATTGAATTGATCTGTTTAGACACATTGCAGTCTCTTATACGAAGCTAATTCTTGTTTGTTGCTCATCAACAAAGAATCCTCTTTGGTCGCAGCTTGCTGCCAAGGTCTTCCAAATTTACCTGATTGGTAAAAGTTAGTTCGCAATACCAATCACCCATGAAATATAAGCGCCTAAGCTTTCAGACAAGATTCTTGAGCGTAGAGTCTGATTCGGCTGTAGATGAAGCGGTTATTGTGAAACCATTAGCGTTGAATAATAGGTTAGAATGTGAGTATTCCTTAAAGCCCCATTCAAAAATTTCCTTTAAATAGGACTCGACACATGCAATAAGGGCGGAAAGACTGGAAGCCATTGAGACAGTGAGAAAATGACGATGTGGAGTTTGAATAGGCATTGGACAGTGTTTAAATGGGCATTCTTCACATCCACGATCTGGTGCAATCGTGCTAATAATAACATCACACATTCCTAGTAATTAGGAACGTGGGGTTGGTTAGGGCATGAAATTCGAAAATCGACTATGTTTTCTGAAATTTATAGTAAAGTCAGCATGCGAGGCAAGTGAGATAACAAAAAGAAAAAGTAGAGAAACAATAAGGGACAAAATGGCTCAAAGGTCATTCGTGTAATAAGAGTTATTACAATCAAAACTCAATAGTCAAAAATCGCTTCAACAAGTCCTTTGCCATCTCCAAGTTTGCCTTCACCGCTTGCAGTGAAGCTTCTTTCTTGGCAGCAGACTGAAGAAGTCGACCGAAATCCACCATTTGGGAATGCACAATACTGGCCAATTGTCGAACTTCCTTATTGTATTAAAGGTGTTTTGCATGTTTCTCAGTGTACTCTTGCTTCGGCATAATCAACTTTGCCTCCAAGGCCATAATCCTAACTTTCAGATTTTCTAGCTCCACTTTGGAAGTTTTCATCACATTATTCTTGGCCTTAAGTTCATGGGCAGTAGCCTGTGCATAAATCTTTCTCAACACAGTCGTGGATTGTTCAGTCTCAAGATGACTGATGATAATACCGGCGTGATAACAAGTTTTAAGTAGTCTTTGGAATTCCTAGAGGATAGGCACCTTGCTGACTAAAGTATGATCCATCCAAGAGAAGACGTGATATAGTTTGACTAACCAGTCGAGTGTCTCGACCAATTCAATGTCAAGAGACCTCTCCAAACCCTTATGCAAGAGAACTTGGAGTTTAACTCTTACATCTTGTAGACTATTGGAGGGAGAAGGAGATTCAGCCATAGTTGCCTCCTCAGCTAGGACCTTCAGGAAGGAATAAATGATGTCGTCCATGGGAGGAAGATCTTCGCTAGTAGGGACATGAGTAGTGTTGACCGGAATCATCTCCATAATCTTGAACGTCGTAGGCTCTGCAGGGTCAGTCGGAGTAGTCTCGATAACTTCATCCGCAAAAGGTTCAGTAGTTTCAGCCGAAACTATTGCAACGACTTCATCCGCAGTGGGCTCGGTAGTCTCAGCTGAAGCAACTTCAACAAACTCGACTACGGTGCATGCAATCTTCTCCACCTCGTCCACAGTCCTTTTAGTCTTGACCATTGTCTCAACCACCTCTTTGGCGGCTGCAACCTCAGGTTCGGTCGAGGTTGAGATCTCCTTGAGCAAATACTTTGTTTTGAAATATGTTTCGAAAGCAGATATGACATCAGCTAAAGATCTACCTGACAGTTGACGAGGCCTAACAGATGATGGCATCGATCAATCTGCTATTATTGAAGGTAGTTTGAGAGGATCGACACGTTGGAATGAGAGAACATGAGTTTTGGAGGGTTGACCGGAGAGATCTCTCAAATCTGAGATCTTCTTCGGAGCTATCTTTTATTGTCGAGCAGGTGCTAGAGCATCCAAATCCTTCACCGTGACCTCTTGGCTCACTGGGACTGTAGCCTCGGTCGTGGGAGCTAGACCAGAAGGGGTAGCGGCCGATCTGGTTTTAGGCCTGCTCGCCGCCTTCATGACAGAAGGAGCTAGCCACAGAGCAACAGTTCTCTTCTTACTCTTCACCTCTAACTGGGATGTACTTTCACTAGTGACAGGTCATGGGCCACTATGCACGTACTATATGTACTTTCTCTGGTGGTTGGTCTTCTTTTTGTGAGATTGGTCATTACGCACTAGGGGTGTACAACGAGTCAAAAAGAGTTGAGCTGGCCTCAGCTCTACTCTGCTCGATCAACAGACACACCCAGCTTGTGTTCGGCTCGACTCGGATCGGTCAACAAATCGGACTAGTTCGAGCCGAGTTCATGTTTGAGTTTTCGAGCCGAGTCGAGTTTAAGTTATAGTTTTCGAGTTATTGAATTTGAGTTTGAATTTAGTTTTCGAGATGAGATCAAGTTCGATGTCGGAACTCGAAAGTATTGAGTTAAAATTATAATTGTACATAATATTTAATAACATAATAAAGCAGAAAATAAAAAATAAATATAAACTGAATACTAATTACTATTGTAGAGGAGATTCGTTTGCCGAGCTCTAGTTGCTATTCAATTCTTCATATACGTACTCGTCCACCTCTCCCGAATCGAAAAGTGGAGATAGCTTTTTTATTATCCTCTTGTATAGTTTGAATTATATTTTTCAAACTTTCTTTGTGAAAAGATTTATATATAGTTCCCAACACCCTGTAAAACGCACCAAGATCTTGGATGATTTGTTACTTTTCTTCTTTTTATTTGTGCAGCTTGAACATATTTTGACATCATGTTGTTTTGGAAGACATCGTTGATGTGTAGAAGCCTCTTCCATTCTACGCTTTAAGGCGAGTTGGAATTGTTCTTCTTCCAATACTAATAATCCAGCTTCTTCCTCTGCCTTAGAAAGTTTGGATGGGGGAGTGGAAGGTTTTTATTCGAATCAGTAAGTACTGGAAAAAGAAGTTGTATTTCATTTAGGGCGTTAGGACACAGTTTTACATCTCCACCCTGACATGATAAGTTTAACCTAAGCCAGATAGTTCTTTTAACAAACTTGGCCCCACACAAATGACACAAAATTTTCAACTTTCCAGACTTTGGAGAATGGACTAAGAAACCATAATCTCAAACGTCAGTCGATGGTTCACTTGAAGACATATCTACATATTGTGTTGGAAAAATTAGTATTTTAACAATAACGAAGTATGGAAATAGATGATAGAATAAAATATTTATATGAGATATAAAAGTAATAATGAAAATGACATATAAAAGCAATAATAAAATGTGACATAAAACAAAAGCATTATATGAAAAAAAAAAAAAACAACCCATTGATGCATTGCACTTATAGCATCCATCAACATAACATAAAATAAAAAAGTACACATTACATCATTTTCATGTTTAAATAAATTAACAAGAAATGTTAACCTAATTTCATTCATGTTGCTATTGTTACATGTGCCGCATCTTTAAACTCAATCTTCTCCTCATCTTCCTCATCAATATCGAAACTATTATCTCTCAAATTCGAACACAACTAATCTTGGGTACAAATTAATACTTCAACTATATTTGGTGCAAGGGAGCTTCGAGTCTTGCTCATGACCCTTCTCCCTATGTTAAAAGCATATTATGATGCTACCATTGAAATAGCTAGAAATTGACAATATATCTTGTGCCACTGCCGATAGTGTAAGGTTTATTCACTAACTCTCATTTTCCCCACTCAAACACATCGAAGTCTGAATACTGTCGTATTGCAATTGACTATTTCAAATACAAGTCTAGCTCTGATTCTTTCTTTTCAGTGTTTTTATTTTCTTTTGCTAAGAAAGACATATATTCATCGTCGAGCATAATGTCAGGGCTTGTAATAACATGAGATCTAACTTCTTTATCACTTGGCATGGATCATGTGGTTATGTACGTATTGTACAATGCTTCAATTACACCACGAACCTTAGAGGTTTCAGTTACTGCCTTTTCATCAAAATGAATCTTCATAAAGATGAACTTAACGTAGCTCATCTTACACCGAGGATCAAGAACAATCGCTAAGGACATTAATAAATTGCATTCATCCCAGTACTTATCAAACTTCATTTGCATACCAAGTGTCATAAGTTACATAAAATCTTGACCTTCGCTGACACTTTTTCTTAGGGCTTTCTTGATATTCCAAATAGTTGGAAGAAACATGTTTGTTGTAGAAAACTTATTTTCAAAAAATATCTTCGTACAGTCATAAAAAAAATTTAGAAACTTGTGAACTTCTTTTGCTTTGTTCCAATCTTCTTTAGTAGGCAACCAATCATATATTTTATCACGCGCTGGATATTCCGAAAATGCAATTTCCAATTCCACGGCCGAATTCAATATTTCAAAAGTCGAATTCCAACATGTGTATTTATCTAACTTTAACATTTTTGGAGACTTCACATTTAAACGTTGGACTATATAATTCCATGTACTCAATCTTCAAGGTGAGCCCCTTATGTACTTTACACTCCCCCTCACATTTTCTATAGTTTGGTCAATTATTTTCAGCACTTCTTATACAATTAGGTTTAGTATGTGGGCACAACACAGAACTTGAAATATTTTTCCATCAAACAATAAATTGTCGGTTGCCTTGAACTCGTTATGTAAGAGTGATATTACATTGTCATTTGTTGAAGCATTATTTAAAGTTAATGAAGAGACTTTATTTTTAATACCTCAATCTCGTATATAGTTATAAATACAATCTGAAATAACCAAACCGGTATGAGGAGGTGGACGGTGGTAGAAGTTCAATATTCTTTTGTAAAGTCTCTAACTTTCATCAATATAGTGTGCAGTTATTGAAATGTATCCATTTATTTAATTAAATGTCGTTCATATATTAAAAGTCAAAGTTACCCTTGAGACCAACGCCAAAACTGCTTTCAATTTCATTTTCTCATTTGTGTACATTTTCACGCACTCCCTCTTCACAGTAATACGAGATACCTTCTCAGTATGAGGATTAATGAATTTATTGTATCTCATGCAAACTTTACTGTCTATCATTTTAAATGGTTGTTCATCAATGATAAAAAAAATTACATATCACTCATTCAACTTCTCTTTTTCAAATTTATAAGTGGAGAGTTTACCTTGAGAAGTATCTCGTTAAGACTTTATAAACGATATCAACTATTGGCCTGAAAGTGTAATTCTTGGTCTCTTTGAACAACTTTGTCTATGTCTATTTAAATGAGTAGTTGACTCCCCAGCATTTTTATTATACAGAGCTTAGCAGTGCACACATTTGATCTTAGCCACATCATTAACTATAATTTCTTCAAAATCATCCCACACAACTGACCATTTCTTTCCTTTACTTGCAGTTGCAGCTGAAGACCCCTCTCCTTCAACAATAAGAGGAGATGTGGCCGAAGCACCGGCACCAGGGGTAGTTGTGATTTCATCCTCACTTACCATCTCTAAATAATTAAGTGTAAAAATATGAAACTAACTTTTAGGCACTTATTAACACAAGTAGTGCGTCATGTATGTATAAATGTCCTCTAAATTTTCAACAATTTCGTAAGTGTTTAAATCAGTCACACATTCAATATTGAATAGATTATGATGCTTTCATTATTCAATTTAAATGTCACGTTAAAATTTTGGCAGCATTTCCCCTTATTTCTCCAGAATATATTAAGCTTGTATTTGATTCTCACATCAACTATCTATACAAAGTGTGGATATTCGATGAAGAAATAAATGCAATAAATATATCCAAAGAGAATTAGGAGAGACGAACCGAAACAAGCATGTGCATTTAAATTAAAATAAATAAAAACTTTGTTATCTATCTAACATTGAACTGTCCAAAAATGGACAATTTGATTATTTCTATGTATAAAAAAATACACTGAATCTATGTCTGGCAACATAGAAATTATCAAATAGGTAGCTGATTATTTTACACCATAATAATAAAATATTTTAAAAAATAATGCTACTGATTAAATAATAAGAAATTGAAAATAACAATAGCATTAATTGTTGGGGATTTGTGTTGCGGAATCACACAGATCTGGATCTAGGATAACAATTCAATAGTAACAAGCAATCACAGAAGAACACAAAGATTTAACGTGGAAAACCCTTGCGGGAAAAACCACGGCACAAAGAGACAGAAATCCACTATGAAGTGAAAATTACAAGAGAGAGGACTTACCTGATTCGAACAACCTCGAATCTCACCCTTGCTACACCCTTTGATAACCCTAGAACCCTTTAAAAAGCTTTAGAATACCTTAGAATAGCTCTAGGGACCCCTATTTATAGTTTAGGCAACTTCCCTTTCGCATCTTTACAAAAACTGATTCAAATTTTCGTAGTCTGCATCAAATCCGGAAACGAATCTGTGTAACCTCGACTGGTCGTGCAGACTATACGACCGGTCGGGAGGACCCCTCGACCGGTCGATAATGGGACCCCATAAACATGTGCTCGCTGGACTTTGAGTCGAGCAGCTCCCTCGACCGGTCGAGCAACTGAAAAATCTAATGATTGAAGGCTTTCTGACAACAATCTCCACCAAGTCTTCAATCTTCAGCCGTGAAGCTCCTTGACCTCTTCTCTTATCTCTTCATTGCATCATAGCTTCAATCAACGCTTCTCGTGTTCACTCCGTCTTTCTTTTACGCCATCGCCAAGCCCAGAGAAGTTGCACATAACTTGAACTTCTCTGTAGGAACGACCTTGGTGAGCATGTCTGTTGGATTCACGCTTGTATGGATTTTCTCTAGTGCTACGCCTCCTTCCTTAAGCACCCTTCGAATAAAGTAGTGACAAACATCAATGTGTTTAGTGTGTGACTGATAAATAAAATTTTTAGCCAAATTGATAACGCTCTCGCTATCACAGTTAACCGGCACGGCCTCCTGCTGAAGTCCCAACTGATTTATCATGCCTCTGAGCTAAACACCTTCTTTAAATGCTTCCGTCACTGCCATATATTCTGCTTCGGTCGTGAAAAGAGTCACCACAGACTGAAGCTTCGACATCCAACTGATTGCTCCACCCGTTAGTACAAACGAGTATCCTAAAGTAGACTTCCTGGAATCTATACTGTCTGCGTAGTTAGAATCCACATACCCTACCAACTTTGTCCCTGTTTTCTCAAAAGTTAAGACGTAGTCTTTCGTACCTTGAATGTATCGAAGTAGTCATTTCATTCACCGCTTCCCAATGTTGCTTGCCGGGGTTTGACATGTATCTGCTTACAACACCAACTCCCTGTGAAATATCCGATCTCGTACAGACCATGACACACATTAAATTGCCAACCGCATTCGAATAGGGCTCATAAGACATAACCTACTTTTCCTCATTGGATTTAGGACATTGTTCTGAGAAAATCTAGAAGTGAGCCGCATGAGGAATGCTCACCAGCTTTGCCTGATCCGTCCCATATTTGATCAATACCTTTTCAAGGTATTATGCTTGTGATAACCAAAGCCTTCTCCTCTTCCCGTCTTTATGAATATCTATGCCGAGAACCTTCTTTGCAGCCCCCAGATCTTTCATCTCGAATGTCCTTGATAACTGAGTCTTCAGTACGTTGATTTCAGACATATCATGACAGACGATCAACATATCATCAACATAAAGTAGTAGGATGATGAATTTTCCATCACTTAGTGTCTTGTATAGACACAATGATCATATTCACTTCGACTAAATTTTTGACTCACCATGAAAGAATCAATTTTTTTTATATTACTGCCTAGGCGACTGTTTCAGGCCGTACAACGACCTCATTAACCTGCAAACCTTTTTCTCTGCCCCTTTAACTTCGTAGCCCTCTGGTTGCTTCATGTATATCTGCTCTTCCAATTCCCGGTGCAGGAATGCAGTCTTCACATCCATCTGTACCAGCTCGAGATCGTATTGGGCAACCAACGCTAACACGAATCTGATAGATACCTGCTTAACCACTGGCGCGAATATCTCTGTGAAGTTGATTCCTTCTCTCTGAGCATAACCTTTCGCTACCAACCTTGTTTTGTATCTATCCTATTTCCTTTTGAATAACCACTTGCATCCGATCGCTTTCCGGCCCACAGGAAGCTCCACCAACTCCCATGTGTGATTTTTATGCAGCGAATCCATTTCATCGTTCATAGCTGCCTTCCACTTTTCTGCATCAATCTCATCAAGAGCCTCCTGAATAGTAGACTGGTGCTCCTCATCTGTAATGAGGGCATATGCAATATTAGAGTCATCCTTGTATCTTGCCGGTAACCTGCGATCACGCGATGGATTCCTTCTCACAGCTGGCTGCTCCACCTAATCCTGTACTTCTGTCTGTGCGTCTGTCTCTGCCTGAGTATCATTTGAGTCAATCTAGACGTCTACGATCAACCTTTCTGGTTCCTATTGCCCCTCTTGATCATTCTTGCGAAATACGGAGCTTTCATTGAATCTGACATCACGGCTAGTGATGACCTTGCGTGTGACCTTGTCGAATAACTTGTAACCTTTCACACCAATGCTATAACCAACAAAGATATACTTTTTGGCTCTATGGTCTACTTTATCTCTCTCAACTGACGGTACATGAGAATAAGCCTCACAACCAAATATGCATAAATCTGAGTAGTCGATTTTCTGACCACTTCATACTTCCTCTGGGATTTTACATTCAATTGTCGTTGAAGGAGACCGGTTCACCAAATAACAGGCCGTGTTAACGGCCTCAGTCCATAGGTCCTTGCCCAACGTAGCATTACTTAAGATTCATCTGTCCCTCTCCAGGAGAGTCCGATTATTCGCTCAGCCACACCGTTTTGCTCGGGCATGTAGCGCACTGTATTGTGCCTGATGATACATTCATCCTTGCAATAATCATTAAACTTAATGGAAGTAAATTCTCCACCATTGTCAGTCCTTAAAACTTTTATTTTCCTCCCTGACTGTTTTTCCACCATTATCTTCCATTATTTGAATATGGTGAAAACTTCAGATTTACGTTTCATGAAGGAAACCCAAACTTTCCTGGAGTAGTCGTCAATGAATGAAACAAACCATGACGACCCCCCAATGGAAACTTCTAGCGATGACCCCCATACGTCAGAGTGCACATAATCAAGCACTCCCTTACAAACATGTTTTCCAGATTTAAAAGACAATTTAAATTGTTTACCATATATACAATGCTCGCATATATCTAAATTAGAATTTTTAAAAGCTGGAATCAAACATCGATTAGAAAGTACCTTTATGCCCCGCTCGCTCATGTGACGCAGACGAGCATGCCACATACGTAGAGACGTGGAGTCTGCAATAGCTGCTGCCGCTCTACCTGCTGAAGTGCTCCTAATCAACCTGTAAAGGTTTTCGTGTCTCTGCGCTCTTATAACAACGAGTGCCCCTTTTGAAACTTTAAGGATACCATCAATACCGGTGAACTTGCACCCTATAGCCTCGAGTGCACCGAGAGAAATCAAACTTTTCTTCATATCAGGAACGTGCCTGATGTTAGTTAAGGTACGCTCCATCCCATCAAACATCTTGATGCTCACCGTACCAATAGCCACAACATTACAGGCATTATCATTGCCCATAAAAACCTGTCCACCATCGCATTCCATGTAACTAGTAAACCAACTTCGATGAGGAGTCATGTGATAAGATGCTCCTGTGTCAAGTATCCACTCGTCTTTATGATTGTCGTGTAACTGACCAATCATGAAAACAGACAGAACATCACCACCACTTGATTCTTCATCAGATGTGATCACATTGGCCTCCTTGGAAGAAGCCACTGAATTTTCTTTCTTCGTTTTAGGATTTCTACAATCCTTCTTCATGTGTCCAGACAACCCACAATTCCAACACTTTAATTTTCCTTTGCCCTTGCCATTGGATTTGG
The DNA here is from genome assembly GCA_021015155.1 of Magnolia officinalis. NCBI lineage: Eukaryota > Viridiplantae > Streptophyta > Magnoliopsida > Magnoliales > Magnoliaceae > Magnolia > Magnolia officinalis. Next base: position 17,742,516 of record JAJHSJ010000011.1, read on the forward strand.
ATTTAGGCCTTAAGGATCCCATACCTTGCTCATAATCTCTACCCCTCGTAATCAGTGCATCGGAAGATGCTCCCATGTCGCCGTTTAGCTTTCTCATGGCCTTCCCTTGAAGGGTTGAGATAATGGTGTCAACACTTAGGGTTTTATTTGCGGTACACATCGTGTGTAACGCCCTGAAAATCGGGGGTCGAACATAAACTCAACTCCCGAGTTCCAGAACATCACTTATGCAACAAAATGAATGATGATTGAATGTTGACTGAATTCGTGCATTGAACATGAGTGAGATTAAGCCAAAACAGCATATCATACTCCAGAGACAGTTAAATTTGCAAGCGGAAGACTGTGATAGATAGATAAATATATAACTTATGATGAGTCTCTAGAGTGTGATAACATTACCAGGTTAAATAAATACAAGTGCAGTTCTAAAATATACCAAATGTGAGGAAGTGTAATGTCTCTTATCCCACGCACCATAGCCCCGTCAATACAATATCAGGTCTTCATTGACCTGCCAGAGAGATACAGATAGGAGAAATCCTCCTATCATCATAGAAGTAGTCCGGCTCTGCTTCACAAGCATCGCCATCACCTGAAACTCAACAAATCTGGTTGGTGTGTACAACACCGTCCCGTAACGTGGGAGTGAGTGATCAACTCAGTGGAACAGTAAAGCATAGGTTAACATGTTATCAATTCAATCAAGCAGTAATGATAAAGCATTACAAATCAAACAATTCTAACTACTCTTATTAAATGCAAGAATGAAATGACATGATGCTGTATGCCCTTGCCAAACCACCCTCAAGCGACATCATCTTACGTTCGCGAATGCTTAACTCCCTCAGTGCGCCACATCTACAAAGCACATGCGGTGCGATGATGCTCATGATTACCAAGTTATTATTAGTCCATTTCAACCAGCAGTATTGGGAAACTAAGGTACCTCCCTTGTATCATTCCCAAACATGATCCATTCTAGGGTCGTCAATCCTAGTAATCTCATACGACATTATGGTTTGAGAGGCTTAGCGAAGGCATCACAAAGGGCTCGTCACCCGTCAGCACAGATACAAATCTCACCGTATGCGGCTCAATTGCTGACCGTCAGCTCGAGTACAGGTCTCACCGTACTCGGCTCAATCACTAGCCGTCAGCTTGAGTACAGGTCTCACCGTACTCGGCTCCACTCATACTCTAGTTGCTGTGAAAGACTCGTCGCCAATCACAGACCCTTGGAGTATACTCGAAGATACTACGGAGGACTCGTCGCCCGTCAGCACGAGTACAGGTCTCACCGTACTCGGCTCTCGCCGTAAGTATCGACAGCTCGAATACAGTGTCCCATACCACCGTATTCGGCTCACGAGTTTGGTTGCGCAATGGTCACTACGGGGAGGCACATGGCCCCAGCGTAGGCCGACAGCTCGACCACGGTGTCCCATACCACCATGCCCGGCTCATGCGTCTTAGCGGATCGAGGTACCATGGTTAAAAGGGGTTTCACTGGTAAGTTTGGTACCCTAGGTTCAAGCAGTAGCGTCAAACAGGGTGAACATGCATAAGGCAGATCGGGTTACTTGACGAGCTCGACTAGCACGATCGCCCGTTGAGCTGCACGACATGAAGTGCATAAACAACTCGTGTGGCCTAGCCACTGCCGACAGGCAACGCACGACTCGAGTTCGTCGAACACATCCCACGTGGCAAATGAATCTCAGCCACGAGTTCAATCTCGTTACCGATTGCCTGGACTATAATCATAGCCCCAAACACAATCAATTACAGATAGATAAAGCAGTAATGGATCAGGATTCAAATCATACAATCAGTCTGGTATTATCCATTTAGGGCTGCCAGGGCTGTTGCACGCACTCGTTGCTCCGCTCCCCCATCACCCATGACGGATCATACAACGTAAATATAAATTTAACATATGCATTACATAGTTAAAATCATAAAGCAGTTGAGCATGTTATGAATCACAACACAAGCATGAGTTTGTACATGTTCAATCCCTAATCACACAACTATCAAAGGAGATCATACACATAGTTAAAAGAGGTTGAGAATCATATCTCAACACCCTTATACTTTTACAATTTGCTAACTACTACTCATTCAGACATTTCAAGAAACACTTAAACAACATACATCAACATACACGACATATGTCGATCACATAGGCATTAGGCCAAATCCTTTCACTGGGGAGTTGCCCCAATCATAACACGCGTACACCCACGACGGATAGTCATGGCAAGCAGGGATCCAAGTTCCATATCCATTCAGTCATTTCCACAAACACTTGGGCCACACATTTTAGCATATATAGTGTATATTGGCCGTGGCGTGACTTAGGGCAAATCCTTTCGTCAAGGGAGGTATCGCCAATACATCAATCATGAATCCATGACAATTAGTTATGGCGAGCACGAATGAGAATTCTATACTCATTCAACCATTTCCACAAACACTTAGAATACACTATTACAACATACATGGTGCATGTTAACAAAACATGTATTAGGGCTATCCTTTAGCCAAGCAAGTATTTTATCTATGTATAATATATTACTACAGCAAATAATCATGATAAATACATATCCAAAATTTATACGTATACAGTATTTTCTAGAATACGCAATTTCAACATACATAGCATTTACAAGTGAACATGTATTACGGCGATTCCTTTTGCCAAACTAGTATTTTATCCATATATAGTATAATCATACATTAAATAAACATGTCAAACATTTCTCCAAAAAAAATACGTATACGGTATTTCTACGTATACCTAGAGTATGTGAAATTCCATATTCTACAACGTTAATCGAAACAGGAAACGGAAAGCACTTTGTACATGTGCAATTGCATACAGATCATGAATCTATCATTATCTGACATTGAAAGCATTGAAAAACGTAACTTATACATTTAAAGTCCTCACCTCACCCTTGGAATTCCAACGAATCAGCAAGGGTATTGGAGCTTCCGTATACGGAGTTTCCTAGCCTAAAGAGCGTAACCGATTAGCTTTTGCATAACCTACCACTAACCAACCTCAAATCAGACCTAGGGTTAGGGTTTCTTACCTTCAAATGGGATGGACACCGCCAGGAAGCACCTGGAATAAGGCGGTGTAGGCCGTGTGATGAGTGGAAGTAGCAGGAGGAAGATCGGCTACGAACTCCAAGCCCTTGATCTCTCTCTTTTCTCTCTCTCTCTCTCTAGGGTTTTGCTTCCAAATTCGTATGGCTGTGAGAGGGGCTGTTCTAAGCCCCTTTTATAACCAAAAACATGTCTAAAATAGACTTAGGTTCAAGGGTGGCTGCATATATAGGCATTTCGCCACTTTCCAAGCTCAAAAGGGATGTTCTGGTGGCCCTCCTTGAGCCAAACGTCAGACTTAAGCTCACCACACATGGATCTATGAGGGATTACGTTTTCGACTCGATCAGATTCTCAGATCGCACGTGGCGGACCACTTTCAGTTCAACGGTCAGTGGGCCACGATCCGAAATTCCAAGTACATGTAAATGTTCCTGAAATTTTTCCTGATCCGAGGGTGTAATTTGGTCTGATTCTGATGGTCTGGTTGCTTAATACTGATGCGCAAGTGAAAGGTGCCAGATCACTATTCCAGATATTTATTTTGGAATGGGAATAGTGTTTTTCACACTCCCTCGCTTCGGATCGAAACGAATGGCCGTGGGACATCGGCTGGATCTGATTTTTGAGATGATTGTCAAGACCAGTGAGGCGGTCCTAGTTCCTTAGCTTCGTGTTAATCGGACTCCCGATGTGCGGTCTAGACCTAATACGAAGTTTCGTTTCATTCCCGAGAGCAGACGGGAAATGAGTTTGGTTCTAACTTTAGGGTAACCTAGAGTCACTGATTTTGCAAGTTTTGGGTCTTGCAGATCGTATTTAAAGCGATCCCAACGGATTCATGGCTAATCGAGTTTTGCACCTAGTTAACTTTGCTAAATTTCTAAAGGATTTAATCCTAATTGTTTTCTGGTTGAGATGGTACTTAGGCCTTTGTAGTTTGTATATAAAGTGATCCAAGTTTTACTACTTAGCTAGTTTAAGATAGTGTCTAGGGCGAAAGTGCTTTGAAAAATTGAAAGCACAAGGTAGTGAAGGGTGGGATTTGTGAAGGAAATGGGTTAAGGAGCGATTTTAGACTGTGGGATTTAGTTTTGACAAGTTGGTAAGGTCTTAGGATCGACCCATTGCCTAAGGACGTCTAATCCCAGGTTGGCAAAAATCCGGGATGTTACATCGTGTCCATGAAAGACTCATTTGATGCAGGAAGAGAATATAACAATATACATGCCTGTTCCTCATCTTTGACCACTTCCTCCATATCAAGCAATTTGCACATCAATTTATTAAAGTTGCTGATATAGGCTTCTAGATCTCCACCCTCTACCATCTTGAAGGTATAACACTATAGCTTCAAGTGTAGACGATTATCAGAGGACTTCTTTGCATAGATGTTCTCTAACTTCGCCCACAAAATAGCTGCAGTTTTCTCCCTCAAAACATTATAGAGAACCTCATCCGTGAGACATAAACAGATAGAGGCTAAAACATTACTATCAAGGTTTTCCCATTCATCATCTTTCATGGTAGACTTTCGCTCCTCAAGAGTCTTAATCTCGCCTTGCTTGATTAATAGGCTAATCATCTTAACCTTCCATAACTCAAAATTATTTTTGTCTGAGACTTCTCAATATCAAACTTACCATTTCCCATTATTTCTAATCCTACAAATTCAGATCTGTGCCCCAACGATTGCTTTAATACCACTTGTTGGGGATTTGTGCTGCGGAATCACACAGATCTGGATCTAGGATAGCAATTCAATAGTAACAAGCAATCACGGAAAAACACAAAGATTTAACGTGGAAAACCCTTGTGGGAAAAAACCACAACACAAAGCGACATAAATCCACTATGAAGAGAAAATTACAAGGGAGAAGACTTACCCGATTCGAACAACCTCGAATCTCACCCTTATTACACACCTTTGATAACCATACAACCCTTTAGAAGGCTTTATAATAACTTAGAATAGCCCTAGGGACCCCTATTTATAGTTTAGGCAACTTCCCTTTCGCACCCTTGCAAAAACCGACTCAATTTTTCGCAATCCGCATCAAATCCGGAAACGAATCTGCGTAACCTCGACTGGTCGTGCAAACTGTACGACCGGTCGAGAGGACCCCTCGATCGGTCGAGCACCAAAGACCTTAGAAACATGTGCTCGTTGGACTTTATGTCAAGCAGTGCTCAACTAGTTAAGCAGCTCCCTCGACCAGTCTAGCATGGGCCACGACCGGTCGAGCAACTGAAAAATCTGATAATTAAAGGCTTTCTGACAACATTAATTAAATTAACAATAACAATAACATTAATATCAATGTTAAATCAATTTAATTTAACATTAATATTAAAAATCTAACATTAATAATAATAATTTAACAATAACAATCAAATAACACTAAAATGAACATTACTTTACTATGGAGATTGGGCAACATTTAAAATCAAATAATTGTAAATGATAACTAGTCTAACAATAACATTAAGTCATATAATTACCAATTTAACATTAATTTCATATATCTAATAATATTGATATATTATAATATATTTATTATCCATGATTCAACCATCCAACTAAACCAATCATCCATCCATCCATCCAACCAAACCAATCATCTATCCATCCATCCATTGGTCCATCCAACCAATCATCCATCCATCCATATATTTATATGTAATATATAAATATAATTATATAATATATGTTTTAATGTTTGGAATTTTATATTTAATAAGTAATATGTAATTAATTAATTATGTATATTATAATATATAAATATAATATTACAACTTACAAGTGTCAAGTGGTGTGTTTTTGTTCATTGGTATTTTTATTACTATATAATAATATAATATCTAATATTTATTGTTTTTATTACTATATAGTAATATAATATATAGTATTTACTGTTTAGAATTTTCTTAATTCATAAATAATATATAATATATTTTTATTTATTATTTTTATATATAATATATTTATATATTTATAATATCTAAATAATATTAATAAATTATAATGCTATAAAAATCGGGTTCGATTCAAGTGCTTACTAGCAGGTAGGGCAGATTAGGGCAGGGTGATGGTCGGACTGGTGAGTGGTGGCCGGAGGAGGGCAAGCAGGAAACGGCTGGGTAGGGCAGGAGGAGGGCGAGCAGGAGAGCAACAGATGGCATGGTAGGGCATGAACCACCAGACAGCACAGGGCGATGGACGGGCAACCGAGCAGGGCGACGGTGATGGGCGAGCACTAAGTCGAGCAGAGAGAGAGAGAGAGAGAGAGAGAGAGGTTGTAGGGTCGTCGGTCGGGCCTGCTAGGTTGTTTTCAAACAAAAGAAAAAGGGTATCGTAGATTTAGGGTTTTTTTAATACTACGTGACCGAGTCGAACCGAGTTAAATCGAGTTCGAGCTATATATTGAACTGAGTTAAGTCGAGCTCGAGCCAGCTCGAACTTGGCTCGAAAATTTTTTCAAGCTCTAAAAACTAACTCGACTCGGATCGAACTCAGTTTCGAACTGAGCCGAATCGAGCTTTTTCTATCCGAGTCGAGCGAGTTGATCGAGCTAGCTCAGTTCTTGTATACCCCTATTATGCACGTATGGGATGTACTTTCGCTGGTGATTGGCCACATGCATGGGGTTTACCTAAATGCCAATTGGATGAGCATCTCCAATTAATGTGTACTCATGCATTCATGCATTTTATAAGACTGCATCGTGTATTGTTTTAAATGCCTTATTGTTTAAAGTTATGATTAACTAATGCGGCGGTGTGAAATCTTGAGGGAAATTCACACTGAACTAGCTACTCATTCATCGAATATATAACCGTACAAGTAGTGCAAGTGTCTTAAATGATATTCATGATCAGATTGATAAGGAGCAGGGTACAATTGTCAGGGATACATGGTTATATTTGCCTAGAGAAGCTGCGTGATTTTATAGCTCAAGACTAGTGGCAATTTACTTTGTTTCGCATGCTATATTATTTTATTTTGTAATTGTAAGTATTGAGACATTGGTTTATATAAGCCATTTGGGCAGCCACTTGAATATTTTAGATGTATATGAAATTTCCTTTATGTTTGATTTGTAAATTTTTCGCTAAGCTTCTAACTCTGAAAAATGAAAAAAAAAAAAAAAAAACCTAAAATTTGACTATCTTTAAAGGTTAACATTCGGGTTTTTGGAGAATGAGTCACATACTTAGGTTCCAAAAATCAAGGCGTTAAAAGATTGATGACGGTCCCCAAAGTAGGGCTGGTGAAGACCTCGTTGCTTTGATGTAGATAGGTATGGGTTGGGCTATGACCGATGGGTATGTCAAGATAAATTGCTAGTTTCGAGTGTGGAATGATAAAAATAGAGTTTACTACAAGCAGTGGTAGTTGATAGATTTTGGGTGAATATCGACAGTATTTTAGCCAATTGCAGAGGAGTGAGATGCCAAAATAAGCCCCGCCAGATACAGGCTGCAATGGACAACGAAATCACCATCGTTGATGATAATGGTGCAGAGGCAATTGTAGAGATGGGTTCTGCTGCGACTATCCATGTATGAGACCACCCAACATTTCAACAGTGGGGCTAGTTCAATTTTAACAACAAAGTTGGACAAAACTCAGATTCTTGTAGTAGTTGGGGATGGGTTTGGTAGAAGTTGGTGCTAAAGGGAACGGGTCCGAATTTTTGCATTGAAATTGTGGAGGGAAATGTCTCAAATCACTTACTGTAAATTAATGGGTGACACGCTGGGTGTTTGTGGAGGATGGTGTCAATGACCGACAACGACTGTCTGTTAGGATGTCAAATGTATCAGAGAGAATAGAGCCGGTGAGTTTTGAGTAACGTTAAATTTGGTGATGACACAATAGTTTTGGGGATCGTCAAATTTGGGGATGGAGATTGGAAAAAAAAAAAAAAAAAAAAAAAACAAAAGGTCAAAATCCAACTTAGAAAATATGGCAGATAGTTTAAGGCCTCTCTAATAGGATGCTCTTATATTGTGATAAAATTTAAAATTAATATATATATTAATAAGAAATTAAATAATTGCTTGGATTTCATTGAATGTAAGGCCTTCAATTAATACACACGATGACATCCCTAAGTACATGATAATACAACAATACAAAATCTAATCCAATTAGAGGGTAAGCCCTTCCACACCTCTTATAATAAACGAGAGTTCGATATTATAAGGGGTAAACTTAGCCCATACATAATGCATTTATGTATGTTCCACTTAATGCTATCTAAATTATGTAAAATGTTCATTTCATTACACGTATGACTCATTCTAGGCGTGGCCAATTAATTCCAGCATGAACTTGTACACCTAATATGTTGACATTTAAGTGCACGGTAACACTTTCACCCAACCAGTGCAAGCACCTGATTTGTTGTATTAGGGCCTTTGGTCTAACCACTGCTATCCATTAGACATGAGTAGCCAAATAAGATTAACCATTGTCACTTTGGGGTTGCATCCAACGTGCACCCCATATAATGATATCACCCTACGACTAAAGCATAATTTCAATCTTGTCCATTCAAAGGAGCAAACTAAGTGACATGCCACCCCATCGATGGGCTAATAGCAATTGATTCTGGATCAAATGCTCGTATTTTCTACCTTATAGACTTGTGGTTGGAGTCTATGTTCGATCGATGGACTGCAACTCTCATATCTATTCTGGGCATATCCTAGTGTGACCAGGCGAATACGTCGATGTGTTGTTTCTGCTGGTCAATTATCTTTGCCTAGATTTGTGGTTCGAGTAGCGACCCAATCTGGATAGTGCGAGATGGGTCAGCCTTGGAGAGTTGCACTGCAATGAGATCCTCCACCGTTGATCCTCTCTCAACGATGTCTTCTCAAGGATCTAGGGAGGTGATTTACATTGCTTTTTGCTATTGTGCCCTCCATCGGAGAGTCGTTGAATAACATTGTCGAGTTTCGTGTTGTTTGCCTTAGACCTTACTGACCCCATGCTCGGTTGAAATTTTCATAGTGAAGTGGTATGTGGAGACTATAACTCACATGACGTTTAAGGATGGCCTACCTAAGATCACGTTGTACACTGATGGGCAATCTACCACTAGAAAGTCGACCATGACGGTGACCTGGTTGGTACCTTCTCCAGCCATTACTGGCAAAAGAGCACTTCCTTCTGAGGTTACCTTTTCCCATGTGGAGCCGAGTAGATGGGTTTGCACAGGTTGTAATATGTACTTTCCAACTCCCATTTTATCAAATGGGGTGGCGAATAAAATGTTTGTCAAGCTTCCAATGTCGACCAATGTCCGATGTACTCTATGGTTGGCAATGGTCATGATGATCACTAATGCGTTGTCATAGGGATGCTGAATCCTTCGTGCGCCTTCTTCAATAAAGGTGACGTTACATGAGCCCATCCTGTGTTCTTTCCTTGGTCGCCTGGCGAGGTTAACCTAATGCTCTTCTCCAATATCATTCATATTCTACGCACGGTGTAAGCCTCGTATCCTAGACCGTACCGTTTCGTAGACTTCCTCGGTCTTTCCGGTCGAATTCCAGCAACCTTCGACCCTTAACCGGTATTTGCATGCGACCTTGATTCACACGCCATCAACCCGAGACTTGTACCCTAGCGACTGCGCCGTCACCGCGGTTCCGATGCCGCGACTCGCGCGCCGATCAGATACCCCGGTCAGGAGATGTGGGTCCGCGTTCGGTGCGAGGAAAATGCCGCGCGTGCGAATTCCGAGAGAATCTCTACAACTTGTCACATCAACCAATCAACCAATCAATCCCATCATGTCAAGTACATGTCAAGAACACATCACCTCTCACCCTTCCCCAAACAACCCCTAAAGTCAAAAGTTTCTTACACAAGCCCATACTTTTCTTACAACATTTACCCCTAAAGTCAAAAAGCTCTTACACACCCATCACTCACCACATCCATCACTCCATCACCCATCTATCTCTCTCCCTTTACAACCCTCTCTCTCTCATTTTCAAACTACTTTCCCAAGCAAGAGAAAGCCTCACATGTCCAAGCATTTTCCCAAAACCTCCATGAGAAAATTTTGTATGTGGCCCACTTCCTAACCTCTCATCTCCCATCTCAACCATCCACAGTCCATCTCCTCCGTTAGGATCGAAGCTAAGGAGAAAAGGAAGCCTAGGGAGTAAGAAGGAGCGGTGGGTGATCTTGGATCTCCACTCCTTTATCTTCTTTGTGATGTAAGGGCCCACTTATGGTGGGACCCACCTTGATGTAGGCTTTATATCAAAGAGGGGCCCATAGTGGCGGGGCCCCTCCATCTTTGCCGGTGTCTTTCTCCTCCTCTCTCTTTCTATGATTATGACCCACCTAATGTGTGTATATCATCCATGCCATCTACCGGTGGACCCCATCTATGTGGGACACACCATGATGTTTTATGCCATCTCAACCGTCCATAGGGGGCCCACCTTGAGGTGGCTAATAGTAGGGGTGGCTGTCAGTGAAGTGTGAACTGACGTGAGCCCACCTAGCCCCATGCCTCAGGTGGCAGACCGAGTGAAGATGCCTCGTTTCAACACTGGGGGTCCTGGTATTGACCCCTGTGGAGGTGGCTAACATGGAGTGTGTGCTGACATGAGTGTGTACTAACATGGAGTGTGTATTGACATGAGTGTGTACTAACATGGAGTGTGTGCTGACATGGAGTGTGTGCTGACATGGGAGTGGAGTGATGGTGGGGTCCATGGGACCCACCCACGTCATCCATCCGTTTTGGTGGGCCATACCGTACAGTATTTGTTTTATCTGAACCGTCCACCACCCTTGGACGGTGGGGCCCACGTTCGTGTGGGCCCTCCTTGGTGCGTGTGCACACTCAGGTCCATGGCTCAACTGGCAAACAGAGTGAAAGATACCTCGCTGCAACACTGAGGTTTTGACACGATTTCCTAGTGAGGCCGGCTAACAGTGAAATGTGGACTGACGGTGGGCCGTGGGACCCATTCACACCGTTCATTCATTTGGAGTGGGCCACACCACCATGCACGTGTGGTGTCCACCGTCTTTAGACGGTGGGACCCACCCCCACGTGTGGGGCCCTCCCTGGTTTACGTGACCGTCCAGGCCCTGGACGGCCTGGACGTCATGCATATAATATATATGTATTATATTATATATATTATATATTTTATTATATAATATATATATTATATCTAATATTTATAGCTACTATGGTGGGCCCTACGTGGGACCCACCTCTGTTTTGTCTCTGACCAGAGAAAGGAAAAGAAAAAGAAAAAGAAAAAAAGGGCAGCTATGCTGCTCATTTCAACAGCCACGTGCTGCTCTCTCTCTCTCTCTATCTCACTCTCTTAACGTCCAAAGCCCTGTGGGTCCCACCATGACGCACGTGTGATCTGACGGTGGGACCCACCCTAGATGTATGTGTTTCATCCCCCTGACATGGGCCCCAACGATGTATGTGCTCTATCGACACCGTCCACTATTTGAACGGCGGGGCCCACCATGATGCATGTGTTGTATCCATGTCGTCTAACCATTTGTGAGATCATTTTACAGCATGAAAAATAATGGTGAGCCAGATCTAAAGTTCAAGTGGACCCCACCATTTAAGTAGTGTACCGTGTCATCCACCGTTCAAACTCCTAAGGGCCACGGTAATTTCCAATTGTTTTCATTTCATCTATCTCTATGATAACTTATGGATATGTCGGATCTCAAACACATAAGGGTAGGCCCGATTTAATATACATTTGGCCCATTTGAGTCGGCCATTTAAATCGGCCTATTGATTCGGCCCATTTGACTAGGCCCAATGCGATGTACTTGGGGCCCAATTGGTTAGGCAGATATAATATACGAGGCCTGTTGTTGAGGCCCACCTTGATATGTATGAGGCCCATATGATTAGGCTCATCTTGATGTAGTTATGGCCCATCCATTGAGGCCCACCTGATATACATAAGGCCCATGTTATGCAGCCCATTTGTTGTATATAAGGCCCATGGGTCGAAGCCCAATTGGATGTACACAAGTCCATTACAATGTGTGACTCTACTATGATTTGAGTAATGATGTTTATGACAGTTGTGCCTTGGGAGCAATGTTCGTTTGACGTCCACATTGTAAGAATAATGTTGGTTAAATGTTCGCATTATAATTCTCCCTAGGGCCCATTGCTAGGCACATACTTGTAGGCTGTCTAGGCCCATCTTCGTTATGAACAACATCCATCACCATATAACATATTTAGTATAGTTCCATGATTTATGATCATACGCATCATATGCATGCTTCATATGCATGCCAGATAAGCGGTGTCGTCCTACATGAGTGCACGATACGCATAGAATTGTTGCATGACTGGATAGTGTGATTCATGCATTCGTATTGTATGATATGGTTACTGTACGCCCTAGCGACATCAGGGCCGTAGCCTCTACTGGCGGGTCGTGGTTGGCAGGATTGGATACCGAAAATCTTGTTTTACATGGGGTGTTATAGATATACCTGGGTGGAAGTCCCTAAACCCTTATGGTACCAAGAGATTGCTCCAACGTCTAGACTGATTGGGTGCATGAGCACCGAGTGCCAATTACCAGACGGTCGCGCTTTCCACTGTGTCGTGGTCGGTTGGAAGGGGGTGCGGCCTTATCCGCCCGAGAGGAGGGGGCAAAGCTAGGCTGAGTTTGACTAGCTCGAGGAATGGGTTCGCTATCGACGAGCCGAGCCCGATATTGGCAGGCGGATAGTGAGGTCTCTTCCACTTACCTTATTGTGCGCGATAGGGCGACAATCTGGTTTAGAGTGTACTAGACCCCGGTGATATTCCACATTTGAGCCGTATTGATATGTAGACTTAGATGAGGATTCGTATGTTTAAGTTGCATCTCGCATTGCATGACCTTGGTATGACCAACATCATTCATGCTTTGCATCGCATGGCCTTGGTACGGCCGACATCATTCATGTCTTGCATCGCATAGCCTTGGTACGACTAACGACATTCATGGGTTCATCAGCATGTTCCGCATTACTCTGATACTGTATAACTGTATTACTACATTGCGCACACACTTTCACCACCCACTAAGCTTTCTATAAGCTTATGCACAACCGTTGCGTGCAGGTGACGTTGGGCCGCAGCAGCGTTGAGGCTAGAGCGCGTGGCAGATCATCTTGGAGCTTTTATCCATTCTCATTATATTTCCCTTTATGCTTGTCGTACTTATAAAGTTTTTTATCATAGTGGAAATGTGATGGAGTTTTTAGTTATTGTTTGTGGGTTATGCCTTTGGTTATGCTTATTACGAATCAAACTGATATTGGAAATCCTCCTCGTAGCATCCCAGGATCGGAACCTGGCGAATGAGCGCCGGGAGCAGAGAATGGAGTTCGAAGGAGGCTGTCGGCGCCGGATTCGACAATCAGGAATTTTGTGAGCCCGGTTTCCGAGTTTGGGGCTTGACACATGGGCTTGATGTGCTTAGTTTGAATCTCCATCTCCAGCAGGTCCTCTAAGGATGGTACGTATTTCGACTATTGCTTCGTTGTTGGTCTGCTCGTCCCGTCATTCCTGTTGCCTAACTGGTCGATCCTCTCTACCTATGCCAATATCCCCTCCGGATGAGGGATTCGATCTCCTCCTCGAGGTCAAAACATCCATCCATAGTATGACCATGATTCTGGTAAGAATGGCAATATTTATTCTTATCACTCTTTTCTAGATCAACCCTCATTTTATTTAGCCACCTCATAATTCTCGTCTATGACTTGGACGAGTACTTGTTTTGGTGTCGTGTTCAATGGGGTATATCTGCAAAGTTGGTTTTCCAGGGGCCTACTGGATCAGGGGACACTGATCTGGTTGTCGTCCTTTCTCCATTTGGAGCTTACATCGGGTGCCTCATTCCCTTCATTTCTTTTCATGTGTCTTGTCGAGCTACTCTCACCTTGAGTAATTCTATGCGTACTGAATAACTCCTTAACGTTAAAATACTTTTGAGCCCGGTTGAAGAGATTAACAAGAGTTATCAAGAGATTCTTCCCAATTGAGAAAAAGGAACTTTCCTGTAACACCCTGGTACCTGAAACCCAAGTACATTACTCGTTTTTTCCAAAAACCCGAGTGTTAACCTTTAGAGATAGTTCAAATTTCATGTATATTTTTCCAAAAACCCGAGTGTTAACCTTTAGAGATAGTGAAATAGAAACAAATCAAGTATAAGAGGGAGTTCAAATATACAAAACCAAATATTCGAGTGCTTGCCTGAAAACTTATACAAATCAATGTCTCAATACTAAAATTTTAAACAACTAAATAAGAAAAGTAAGCTAGAATTTGGAGTCACATGATCATCAAGCTCTTGATGCTCCACATCAGAGTTAACATGTACATCATTCACCTATCATGTACTCACTGAATGTGTTTTGATAGCGTCGACGGCTATCCCACTAAGGTATAACCCTCAAGATTTATCGAAGCATCAAGATAATTAAGCATAATTAGCAAGAACAGTCTATAATGAATATTTCATAATGACCATCATAGTAATAAGACAGAGTTTATCAGATACGCATACATTGAATAAATTTCATAAAGATATTCTTGTTTAAATGCATAAATGCATGCACATGCTCACAAACCTGGGGATACACATCCACCTGTAAAAAAAAGTCGTCCAAGGAGAACTAACCGCCCGGAAAAGTATTCAAAGGTATGCCATAAGGAGAACTAGCCACCCGAAAAAGACCATACAACGAGGACACCCAAGGTGAACTAGTCTCTCAGAAAAGTACTCAAAAGTACGCTCTAAGGAGGACTAGGCACTTAGAAAAGTCCATGCAATAAAGACAACCCATAGCGGTTCGAATGCACGGAATAATAACTTAGGATCACCTAGTAAAATACTCTATGGTACAACCCATAATGATCTAAGAAACCCCTGTGTCTTATATCGACCACCCGGTAAAGTCCGTATGCTATAAAAATGAATGATTAGCCCAACCATTATTATTCTAATTTCAAACAATCATTTTAAGGAAACTCAAAGGTCATTATGGGGGGCTCGTCACCCAGCATAGGCTGACAGCTCGGGCATAGTGTCCCATATCACCATCCTCGGCTCATGAGACTCTAACAAATATGATGTTTAAAGGTAACTTTCTCAACTAGTGGCCAATTATAGTTCTATAAGTGGAACTTACTATCACAAGGTTATACGAAGATGATCCATTAAAGCCACATATGACAAATATTCCATCAAGCCGCACAGGGTAAACAGCCCATCTCAGGGATGTGATAAAAATGTATCATCCCAAAAGCCACTTAGGCAACAAATGATCCATAAGATAGTAAGTCCACCATATAATTTCATTTAATCCATTACACAAATGACCACTAATTCAAGGACCTCTAAATACACCATAAAGTAATCACAAGTGGTAAAACAAGTCACGTGCGATATCAATAGTACTTACACATATAAAATGTTCAAATTTAACCATAATAGGAATATTTGAGATCATACTTGAATTCTAAATCTGGCTATCAATCATTTATGAAGAATTACATGAATGGACATAACATTTATCATCATCTTCAATGAATATTAAATTAAGCAAATAGTGAAATAAATGAACTAAGGTAACTATCATGATGTAGAAAAAGCTTGAAGGGTGATCCTCACCTTTCAAGAGTCGAAGTGGCTTCCTATGTTGTTGGAATTGTTTGCACACGTCCACGTATCCAATTTCAATCGCACTTTAAACCGTTTGATCAATTAGATCACAACACTAATCCCTAAGATCAATCCTAAAGATTAAATAGTGTAGGATTTGAGTATGAATTTATGATTAAGAGGAGGTGATTCGAATTCTGATATAAGAATAGCATGATTAAATGTTCGTTGTATTGAAATTTAAGCTAAAACTCTAAAATCAACTTACTTATATGAGTCACGGTGCGACTCGACTCAATTCGATTTTTGTGCGGTCCAACAAGAGAAATTTACAGTTTCTTGAATCAGTTCGGTTGTGATTCGATTAGATGTGAACCCGACTCTCTACTCGAACTAAATATCATCGCACTACCTTGTTAGAATCAATTAATTGTGATGAAATTAAACTTAGTCAAAACAAGCCCAACTTAGTGAGATGACTCAATGAGTCGACTTGATGAGCCGCCAAGTGTACTCGGCCAAGGCTCAACCCAACTTGCACATCTCGACTCAACGAGTTTCGGTCAAGTCAACTCGGCAGTACACATCGACTCCCACTCCTCGTCTTTCCTCTCCTCCTTTCTTTCCTATTCTTTCCTTCTCCTTTCATTTGTTCTTATATTCTCCTATTCTTTTGGAAGTGTCGACCTGGCCCATCCCAGTTGGACTCGACGGAGAATGGTCAAGTCAGCGACCCATGATTGGGTAGCGAGCCATGCTCCCAAACTCATTAGAAACCCAATTCGACTCACCTTCTCTCTCTCCATTTCATTTCTTCCTTACTCTCTCTCTCTCTCTCTCTCCCAAGGCTTTCACAGGTTATGGACTCGAGCAGAGCTCGACCTGACTCGGCCACATTCGGCCTGACTCAGCTGACTCAGTGTGGCACTGTTGAGTCGAACTCTCCTTCTCCCTCACTTTCTTCTTTCCTTCCTCTTCTGTTTCTCTGCTGGAAACAACCAGGTGCAGCCCTGGACTCCGTTCGAACTTGCAGCGACTCATACTGAGTCAAATCAACTCGGTGCGGCAACAGATGGGCGGCGCTCTCTCTCTATTTTCTCTCATTTTCGCTAACTTTTAGGGTTTCTTTTTGGGGTCTTTCCTGAATTGGAAAGTGAGCCTTTATAGCCTCCGCAAATTTCTTCCAGAGGCTTCAAACATAACTAATATGGGATTAGTCATTTGGTTTAGCCATTTTAACAAGTGTGTTTAAGTTGGTTGAGCCATATTCTATTCGCATGGTAATATGTTGACGTCATAGATGATCTTCTAACAATAGGGGCCACTACGTGGACGTTCTAGATTAGAGAATGGACCTCATCGCCAGATGATGGGTTTTTTGAGTGAACCGATGAGATGACCCGAGCTGCAATGGTGGATCGAAAACGAAGGGCTATCCTTTAGGTTTCTTTGCAATGAATGACTTAGATGGGACCCACCAAGCTTGTGGGACACACATCTTGGTTGTATAGTCACGAAAATCAGGTGGGTTCTTAGTTTCTAGGTTGTAGCGGTTCTTTCATTGCAATGGAAGCCCTAACTCGTGCGGAGAGGAATGGATGGCTGGGATTGAGGGAGAATCCCGCACATGGGTTGCCAGCTAACGTAGAAAATGGATTTCCGTTTTTGGAAATAAACCGTGCGTGTGCAGCATCACTCACGGTCAGGATTGTTCGCCCGAGTGTGTGTGACTTGCGTCGAAACATTAAGGGTTTTGGTTAGACTTCCCATCCGAACCAGATGGATGGTTTGGATCATCCAAACGGACGATGATGTTGGTCCATTGATCAAAACAGCGGACGACTATCCGTCGCTGATGGGAAAACACGAAAGAAAGAGAGAAAATTTATCTTTTTATCGGGTCTGTGCTCCTTTAGCTGGGCAGGCTGAACGTGTGTGCTGCGAGCGGACATGCTCTTGGTGCATACACACCATGATCATAGGGCCCACAATGATTTCTTGAGGAATCCACCCGCTCAATTGCTTTTACATCTACTATTACGGTTGACAGTCTAAGGATGATGTAGATCTGAAGTTCAGTGGGCCATACAATGAGGATTTTAGTGTTTAGTTGATGGCCACGGACAATCCAATGATCGATTTTATAATCAAATGCCTAGATCATTATAAGATTTCTCCTCGATGGTCCTAATTATTGTACCAACTATCTAGAGTAGATGTGTGTGTGTATTCTGTTTTATGGCTAGATTATGCAACTAAGTAACGGGTTAACGTGTGGCCTACAATTCTTGATTGATGTGTCTAATTGATGATTACTGGCAAGTTTAACACGGTTGGGTTGTTACCCGATTTGATCATTAACTGTCTATAGGTTCTCAGGGCCTATTTATGTGAGTCCCAACGGTATATTCAATTATTAGAAGTTGGGATAAGGATGGTTAAGTAGTGGGTTGTGAACTTGAGCATTGTAGGCCTAATGATCGGTAGGTTTGGCAAATTGGATCTCGCTTTAAGATGATTTAAGGTCCCAATAAATGGTGGACTTGATGATCTGATGGTCCAACTCGAAAATTTGCGGATGGATGGCTTCACCCATAGGTGAAGATTACTTTTGACCATCAAATTTAGGCTAGAATGAAGATGATCAGTTCCATAAGTTCAGTTATCGGGTAACACCGAGTATTGAAAAGTACAGGGTGTTACATTTCCTTACTTAAGACCGGCCATTATAGCTGCGAGAGCAACTTGGTCAAAATAGTCATCTACCTGAACAACCTCAATGTTAAATCAAATGATATAGTCCTTCATGAGTTCGTCCTCTATTTGTGTTATCATAAGTAGGTGGGTCGTGGGTTTCCTTATATCTTTTCTCCCAATGAATTGGTTAGAGAATGCCCTGCCGAGTTAGGCGAATGAACTAATGGATTTTGGCTTCAAGTGTTTGTACCACTTCCAAGCAGCTCCAGTTAACGTTAAGGAGAACGCCCTGCACATCATAGGTCCAGAGGCACCACGAAGCTCCATCAATGCTCTTAAGGATTTCGGATGCTTGGCCAGATCCCCCGAACCTAAATAGGGCAATATTTGAGGCTTTTAGAATATGGACGACAATTGCGCTTGCATGATGTCATCCGTAAATAGTGGTTCCGTTTGTTCAAGAATGGCGTCGACGGAGGTTGGGGCCTTTGCTTGGCATGCTTGTTGAATATCCTCGAGTTGATCTTAGAGTTCTTTCATTTATGCTCCCCCAGGGAACCTCACTTTCAATAATGATCTTCGAAGCCTTTCTTCGAGCTATCATTCTTTTTTATAGTGCATGTCGCAAATCCGACTTGGTGAGCTTAGTGGTTTCCAGGGTTTACGTTGGGACATGCATACTTCCTCCTAGTCGGGCCTTCGCGGCTTGCGGCTTAGGGGCGTACAGGTATTAAGAGGGATTATTCAATTGTTGCTTCCAACCCTACCTGTTGATCAGCGGGGAGCGCGTGCTGTCTTTCTAGTAGTCTCATGATGCAGTTGATGTTGTCGGTCAAAGCTCCTTCTACTTGTCAAGAGAGACAAGCCGGCTTCCTTGGTTTCATGATCTTTGCACTATTACAAGCGATGATGGCTGAGATTGGGGGAGCGACTGCAAAGCCTAGGGGTTCTCAGGCTGCTCCCCAAGCGCAAGCTCGGCCGCGACCAGTGCCCTTCCCTTCTTTTTATCTATTGAGGGGAAGATGGGAAGAATTAGAGGTGTACATGAACCGAGCTAGCTCGGTTAGCTCGCTCGACTCGACTCGATTCAAAGCCGAGTTGAGCTGATTTTTTTAGCTCGAAAATGAGTTTGAGCCGAGTTCGAGCTGGTCCCATCTCGACTCGACTCAGATCGAACCCAGCTCGAATCGAACTAGGATCGAACCAGTTTGGTGACTCGGTTACTTTAATATTGATATTGCTCACCAAGTATTTGATGAAATGACTCAACGAAGTGTGGCTGGTGGCAAGGAAGGTATGTATATGAAACCAATACCCTTTTTTTTTTTTCCTTGATTTTTATGTTGCTTATAAGGTGTTTGATAAAATACTTGTTAAACCATTGTTGCTGTCTCAAATACAACGAGATTTTGAAGGTGTAGTCCAGGTGTTTGTGAACATGCTGCACAGGCAAACTCGGCTTGAACTAGCTTGAGCTGCTAACCGAACCAAGCCGAGCTGGCCAATCAGGCTCGAGGACTGAGCCGACCCGAGTTCGAGCTGAGGTCAACTAGTGGTTGAGCCGAGGCCAGCTTGACTCGGTTTGACTCAATGTACACCCCTAGGAAGAATGATGATTTGCGTTAATGTTAATGAGAGCTTAATGGCTTTGCTATCGTTCCCACAGATGACACCAATCTGTTATTGCTCGAATATGGATGAATGAATGCGACACTTATAGATGAAGGTATACCCATGATAACAGTAAGGACAGTGGGGTGCCGATTGTAGTCGAGGACCCTCCGATGCCTAAGTCGGGCGGGCAGATTGAGAGGAGAAGTGAGACTTGAGTTATGATTTTTGGTGCTTACCTTTCTTCAATCACAATTGGCGTACTTATAGGATGTTTAGGCGACTTCTATACTTGCGTATCTTGGTAGGAGACGCTGAATTTGCTGAAGGGTCCTTATTTCGAAAGTATCACCGATCCCACTTTGGTTGATACGATTTTTGGATAGAATCATGCCATATCTTTCATTTCTTGGTTTGAAGTGGAATTCTCTCTAGATTTTCCATCTTTCTTTGCTCGGGGTCGATTTGGTCAGCTTGAGAGGTGCTTCCTGTTACTGAACTTTGCTCTTAAGCAACTCAGTTAAGAGTCAGCCCAGGGGTCATCTAACCGTTGGTGCCTCATCAGCTCGGGAAGTTCATCCCCTTGTTTTGATCGGCTAACATGAGGGGCGTTTGGCGCATGATATTAGATGGGATTAGGTGGGATGGAATTGCATTTGGTCTCGTGCTAATTCCACTCAATGTTTGGGAAGAATGAAAAAGCTTGGAATTAGATTAGATGGAATTACATTGGGTCCCGTGCCAATTTCACTCAATGTTAGCAAGTTGAGGTCCCACCATGATGTGTGGGCTATATCCACACCGTCCACCCATTTTTCGAGATAATTTAAGAGCATGGGCCAAAAATTCAGATAGATCTAAAGCTCAAGTGGACCCCACCATAGAAAGCAGCGGAGATTGAATACCTACCGTTGAAAACTTCTTTGGGGCCACATAAGTTTTGGATCTGCCTCATTTTTAGGCCCATTCCATAAAATGAGGTTACAAAACAGATGGACGGTTTGGATTTAACACATATGTGTTAATCCCAATAGTTTCAAATGATGGTGGGTATATCCATTCAATGTACCACCGTATTACAAACATAACATGAAATTAAGCTTATCCCAGGGTATCAGGATATAATCCCTGCCATGTGTAATAATTATGTTTTTTGAATCCCATCCCACCTAATCCTTCCCAATACTTGTCCCCTGATACCTTGGGATAAGCTTAATACATGCTATGTTTGTAATATAATGGTACATTGAATGGATATACCCACCATCATTGGAAACCATTAGGATTAACACATGTGTTATATCCAAATTGTTCATCTATTTTGTAACCTCGTTTTATGGCGTGAGCCTAAAAATGAGGCAATCCAAAACTTATGTAGCCCCAAAGAAGTTTTCCACTGTAGGTATTTAATCCCCGCTGCTTTCTATGGTGGGGTCCACTTGAGCTTTAGATCTACCTGATTTTTTGACCCATGCTCTAAAATGATCTCAAAAAATAGGTGGACAGTGTGGATATAGCCCGCACATCATGGAGGGACTTACACAACTTGCTAACATTGAGTGAAATTGGCACGGGACCCAATACAATTCCATTTAATTTAATTCCAAGCGCTTCCGTCTTCCCAAACATTGAGTGGAATTGGCACAGGACTAAATGCAATTCCATCCCACCTAATTCCATCTAATACCATGCGCCAAACGTCCCCTTAGGGCTTGTTTGGCTCATGGCATTGGGAAGGATTAGGTGGGATGAGATTCAAAAAACATAATTATTACACATGGCAGGGGTTGTCCCCTGATACCATGGGATCAACTTAATTCCATGTTTGCAATAGGGCGGTAAATTTAGGGCTCGTTTGGGCAGTGGGATGAGAAGGGATTAGGTGGGATGAGATTAAAAAACATAATAATTACCTATGTCAGGGATTGTCCCTTGTTGCCATGGGATAATATTAATTCAATGTTTTGTTGGTAATACGGTGGTACATTGAATGGATATACCCACCATCATTTGAAATTAATGAGAATAACACACGTGTTATATCTAAATCGTTCATTTGTTTGTAACCTCATTTTATGGCATGGGCCTAAAAATGAGGTAGATCCAAAACTTATGTGGCCCCAAAGAAGTTTTCAACGATAAGTATTCAATCCCCATTGTTTTCTATGGTGGGGTCCACTTGAGCTTTAGATTTATCTGATTTTTTGGCCCATGCTCTAAAATAATCTCAAAAAATGGGTGGATGGTGTAGATATAGCCCACACATCATGGTGGGACCTACACAACTTGCTAAAATTGAGTGAAATTGGCATGGGACCCAATGCAATTCCATATAATCTAATTCCAAGCTTTTCCATTCATCCCAAACATGGAGTGGAATTGGCACAGACCAGATGAATCCCATCCCACCTAATCCCTTCTAATCCCGCTGCCCAACAGGCCCATCATCATTTGAAACTATTGACAATAACACATGTGTTATTTCCAAACTGTTCATTTGTTTTGTAACCTCATTTTATGGCATGACCTAAAAATTAGGCAGATCCAAAACTTATGTGACCCTAAAGAAGTTTTCAATGGTAGGTATTCAATCCCCCTTGCTTTCTATGGTGGGGTCCACTTGAGCTTTAGATCTACTTGATTTTTTGGCCCATGCTCTAAAATGATCTTGAAATATGGGTGGACGGTGTGGATATAGCCCATACATTATGGTGGGACCTACACAACTTGTTGACCTTGAGTAGAATCAGCACGGGACTCAATGCAATTCCATATAATCTAATTCCAAGCTATTCCATTCTTCCCAAACATTGAGAGGAATTGGCACAGGACCAAATGCAATTCCATCCCATCTAATCCCATGCGCCGAACACCCCCTTAAAGTATTCCTTTTACAATTGATAGCATTTTTTGTAAATATGCAAGTTCAATTTTCCCCACAACAGCAGTTAAGGCCTGTTTGGCTGGGAAGATTGGATGAGATTGGAAGGGATTGAAAGGGATGAGAAGATAGATCTTGGAATTGGCTTAAGCCGGCGTGCCTAGCAGACACGGGATCCTGATCGGGGATATAGCAATCCCATGGATCTTAAGACAATCCACTGACATCACCATCATTACCTTTAAATCCCATCCAATTCACCCTAATCGGTTCAAATTTGCCTGGAACGTGTTTGGTTTGTGGGATGGTTGGTAGCCATTGGATACATGGACTGCTTTTTGGACCATGGCTCAAGGCTTCTCCTGACCTGCAGCACTAGGCAATGATCAGATTACAAACTTGTACGCATACAGGACCCAAGGTTGGTCCAGTGTTTGGACGGTAGGGATCTATCACCAGATGTTACCAGTCAAGTGCCCATAGACGCCCATTCGATCGTAAAACCATTATGGCAGTTTTCATCACTTCTTACAAAAAGCGTAAACCGTGGCATGCATGTACGGAGATCCTGGCCATCCAAATTGTGGACCCACTGTGGATGGAACGTATCTAAAAGACAGCACTAAACCGATCATCCACCGTACACGTGGTGTTCATGATATTCTTTTCCTCGAGTCTTTTGCGTGCTTGCCGTCTTTTGCTTTCTGCTTTTCCTTTTCCCCTATCTTTTTAATGCAGGTAACTCGCATGAGTACCTCCAAATCGTAGTTGGCTGGCCTCCACCCAGCATTGATTGAATGAAGTTTAATCGTAACCGTTCATCCAGTGGGCCTGCATTGGGTGATCGAAAATTCAAACATCCTATGATTGTGATTATTCCCTACTATACCCTGAAAGCCCATCAATTTGACGGTGGGCCATGTCAAGGCTAACAAAAAGAGAAATGTCTATCAAGAGCCCATCGGTCCGGGCCGTCCATCCGACCGCACGGCCGCTCCATACGTGATGAGATAATTAGAAAGAATGATAGAGTTCCACCTATTCACTATTAATGATCAAGATCCATTGAATGAGATTCTGCATCACCCGATGGGACGGCCATTCTCCCACCATCAGAAAGTGGGTCCCACCCCATCACTCAAGGTGGGTCCAAGTACTGAAGAAGGATGGAGAGTACGAAGCAAGGCAAGTCCCGCGGACTACTAACCTCTCCGGCCTTTTCTATGCACACGATAGACTCTTCTACCGCATTTTAGCTTCACGCCTCAGTTAGAATTTCTCCCCCCCCCCTCTCTCTCTCTCTCTCTCTCTCTCTCTCTCTCCGATCGGATCGCCCAAACTCACCGCCTTTTCCTTCCAAAAACCCTAACTCCTTCTCCAAGAAAAAGCCCCTTCTTCGATTCTTCTCTCCATCACTCTCTCTGCGATCGGACTCGGAATTCCGATCGCTTTTTCTTGCATTTCTTTCGTCAGGAGATGCTTCATCTCTCATCTAATTCAACATGAAGTTGAAGAGGCGGAGGGTTTTGGAAGTGGTACGCAAGAAACCCCAAATTCTTTTCTTTCCATTTTCTAATTTTTCATGTTTTAATTCTAAATAATTGCAATTAGATTGTTTCTGTTGTTGATTTTAGAACTCGAATTCTTTCTCTTTTGTTTTGGGTTTCTGATTTTAGATTTATCAGGAATGAATGGAATGCGGTTTTATTTTTATTTTTTATTTTTGTTTTTCTGTTTTGATTCTTTTGGAAGATGGGTTTGTTTGTGCGAAATTGTAATTCTTGTTTTTATCTTAAAAAAACAAATTGATGGTTGATTTGTTTGGTAGAATTAATGATATAAAATACTCACTTTATGGCTGCTGTTAATTTTTTATTTAAAATATCTTCTCGTTCTTAACATTAATAGTTAGAAAAGCGGATTTATTCTCAGGTTTAGTATGATGCGTGGCGTGCTTGCCCGTTGATCCAGACCATCCAAATCGTTGGTTGTGGATGGACATGGATTGGAAATATCATTTATGTGATGATTGCTACTGTTTGATATCACCTGTTGAGTTTAGGTTGTTGACCTGTTCTTCTTTCTAGATGTCTATTCGATGGCGAGTATCAGGCAGCTCGGACTGTGTAATCTTTGTAACCATCAGGCCATGTGCCATCCATAGCGGCCATTGATTTAGAGGTTTATATTGATGTATATGTATGCCAAGTTTATTGCGGATGTGCGGATGTGTGTGGTTCACCATACTCTGCAGACTATGGTGTAGTTCCTCTTTAAAAGAAGGGTACGGATTTTGTCTCGTCTCTAGAGTTCCAAATGGAAATTTTGGGGTTTTTGGTGTCTATGTTTAAAATCTGTGTGGTGCTTGGTGATGAAAATTGAGTTCATTGACATAAAATTGATTTCTTGTTGTCATCTTTTATTTTGATTACTCGTCTTTGGTTCACGCGACTCCATGGTTATTTTGATTTCAACAACTCAATTCACTGAGGCAGTTCAGATTTATTCAAGTGGGGGGCTGGTATTTCAGTTGGACTTTTTTGAATTCTATGCAAATTTATTAGGATTCAAAGGTTTTGCATAGGACCCCTTACTTGGCAAATGGTTGGACCAAAAAGGACATGAAGCTCATATGGTCCTCAACAAGATACATTGAGTGGAATTTATAGATTGAGTAAACAATATCAAGATTAAAAAATTTCAGTTAGTCTTCTCTATATGTTGGTTATAGATTGAGTAAACAATATCAAGATTAAAAAATTTCAGTTAGTCTTCTCTATATGTCGGTTATGGAAGGGAAAACAACAAGAAGATTGTCATTCTTATTAGATAAGCTAACTAAAAGAAAAAGAGGACCGAAGAGAAGCATTTGCATTATGGGCCCATGCGGGAACATGGAAATCAATTCAATTGGATTATGTGAGCTTCCCCTCCACGATCAATTGACACCTCACCAGGCTTGCAAAGATCTTCACACCCGTTGTAATGGCAAAAAAATCCACTATTATAGGAAAGGGTGGCAATAGACTCTTCAAAAAAGAAAAAAAGAAAAAAAAAGGCGGTGGTGGCAATAGGCCGGGTACTCGAACCTAGCTCGAAACAGGTTGGGTATGGGGATGGTTAAATGGGTGCAGGTGCAAGTATGGGTATTAATTTAGCCCATTTGTAAATGAGCTGGGTTTGGGTATCCTTGATTTTCAAATTAATTATGATAATTAACACTATTTAGTTTACAAATCTATGTAAAGAATAAGAGGTTGGTTCTTACTCTGTGGTATGTAGTAACTGTGTATACCATCTAACCCATCCTACATGCCGGACCCACCTTGAAAAGTGGGCTACGTTTGTTTGTGCATTGTGTATACCATCCAACCCATCCAATAGGGTCAGCCCCCCATGAAATGTGGGCTCACATTGGTGTGTGAATTGTGTATACCATCCAACCCATCCAACAGGGTAAACCCACCATGAGTAGTGGGCACACCTTGGTGTGTTCATTGTTCATGGCATACAATCTGTCCAAAAGGTTTGACCCACCATTAAAGTTTGCACTCCAAAGTTCAGCAGATCCAACCATAATGTGGGCCACATGTACAATGCACAGTTTAATTTGAGTAATTGCATGGCTTGTGTTCATTAATTAATTCTGTGATGGATCAAAACATCATTAATAGATTTTTATTTTTATTTTTTAGTGTTTAATGTAAAATGTCATTTTGCTATCTCTTTATGTTTTCGAAGAAAAAACCATAATTTTATTTCATTTTACCTTTTGCTTTGAATTCCCTAGTTCCAAGCTTGAAATAAGATGCTAATTGATCTTGGCATTTAAAGGTTAACTCGTCCATCTGTCCGTTGGTTGTTCGCTAAAACTGAATCAATCTCAATGAGTCTAAAGAAATTGGACCAAATCCTCCAACCCACTCATCAATGGATGAAAATGTGGCCCATGGGTTCCTCTTCCTTCAAACACAAAATGCACTCTCAGTTATATAAAGTGAGGATCTGATTGCTGCTCGATAAAATGCCTCGACACAGGAAGCATACAACCCCTAGACTTTGACCCAAGGAGGCTTGGAAGTCAACACTAGAAACATTTCCACAAGTAGGTTCTTGGAGAATAAACACCTTTGGTACACGGGGCCTCTACCCACTTGTCCACCTCGAATGGTAAGAGAGCCTCCTGATTAAGAAGGTCGAGGATGCTAACCACCAATTCATTTTCATGACCTAAAGATTTCCGCGAAATCGCAAAGACTGCACAGTTTGATTGCCGAATAAATCATTCCTTAATAAAGGTATTGTTTTTGGTATGGGAGTTTACCCTGGGACATGAGGGTGGAGTCCTCAAATAATTATCTTCCTAAGAGCAAGTCCTTTTGCCATTCCTCATGTTAGGTCTGCTCTCTGAAAACATGTGGCCCAACCTTACTGAAAAACGGTTAAGTTATGACTAACGGCCGTTATGTGGAGAAAATAACCATTATGCGGTATAGGGTTGAATCTATTTAGTATGAAAATAGTAAAGAGCAAATAAGGAAAGAGTCCAAATAACATAGTTCTTTAAGATAAATGCGTAGAAGGAAACTACTCAAAATGAAATACCACCACATGCAATTAAGTGGGGCCCTATCTGTCCTCTTCTTCTGCACACATGTGGAACATGCATATGTGGGACAGGTGTGATTGCATCAATTCCCCCTGATTTGAAAGAGCCCTACTCCGTCGAGTGTAACACAATATTCTCCTCATAAAGCTTTGGGTTGATGCACTTGAAATCATCAGATGAAATCCGCGTGTTGTATGATCTCGGTTGACGCTCCACTTAACTAGAAGTTATGAAACCCACCTTGATGTGCTAAAGCCATCTGAACATCCAACACATCTTCGATAACTTCCTTGAATTGGCACAATACTTCATGTATCTGAATAGCTCGTTCTTTTGTGTTCTTATCTTAATGATGTCCAAGGAAAATTGTGAGGCCTTGCACATTGAAAATATGTCTGGTCTTCATTTTGAGTGGAACTTGATCTGGTATTCATTATTACCCAACTTCTTTAGCACACGTTAAGGACCTGCGTTTCTAGAAAGGAGCTTGTTGGAAACCTGTTTGTTTTGAGGTATACCATGACATCATTCCCTTATTGAAATTGTGTAAATCATAACGAAATGTCCACATGCCCCTCGTAATTTCATTAGTAAGGGTTATCTTTTGCCTGGCTTCTTCATGTATTTCCTTGATATGTTGCGCAAAAGCCTTGGTGCCCTGGCTCGGTCTGGTCGCAATAGGAAGTGGAACTAAATCAATGGGCTCTTGAGGTTGAAGGCCAATCATAATCTCAAAAGGTGAGAGTTCCGTATTGCAGTTAATGGAACTGTTATAGGAAATTTCGGCATGAAATAACATGAGATCCCATGGACTATATTGATCACCAATCAAGCATTGAAGAAGATCCCCAAGACTCTGGTTGGCGACCTCGTTCTTTCCATCTGTATGTTGGATGACAAGTAGTTGAGAACTTTCGATTTAATTTCCATCTTGACCACAAAGCTCATTAAGGTAACTCATAAATTTAACATCTCAATCAAACACCATCGTCTTCGGAAACCCTTTGTAGATAACTCACCTTGAAGAAATCATTGGCCATATGTAGAGCTTTCAATGTCTTCTTATAAGGGACGAAATGAGCCATCCTGGAAAATCTATTGGTTACAATATAGAAAGAGTCATGGCCACATAGAGTCTTAGGTAATCCCAAGACTAAATTCATGCTGATATTGTCTCATGGGGCATTTGGCACTATTAGTGGTGTATAGAGATTGGTGGTTTGCTTGCTATCCTTGTCTAACTGACACACTCAGCATTTCTGAACAATGACATCCTTGAAAAGAGAAGACACTGCCAAGCAATGATTCTGACGTCTTTGTTCAAATCTGGTTGGCTAGTAGAAATGGTCCTCAACTAATCAACTATTGCCTGAATCTTTTCTAGAACCGTCTTAACTGCTTGTGCAAGCACAACAATCCTGGGAAAATTTGCTAGATTCATAAAGGTGCACTTCTTCATATTGATGAAGAGGTTTTCTTTTTGTACTCTCATCACATGTCGAAGGTACCTCATATGGTCCTCGTGCAAAAGGTTGTTGTCCATTGCCAAAGGATGTGTTTCATAAGTTTGCGAGGCTGATCTGGAACAGTTTATGGGCAGATTGGAAGCTATTTTTTAGAAGGGGGTGGAGTTGGAACAGTTATAGGTGGTTCTGAACCTGAGGCTAGATGTTGGAAGGCTTGCGTACTTGGTTTGGTAGCAGTTAAAAGCTTATTTGGACTGATTTCCAGCTGGTTTGGAGAGTTTCTGCATTGCAGATTTATGAGTAATAGGTGGTCTATTTGAAGGCTAAAAGGGACAGGTTTTGGGTAGCCTAAAAGCTGCTGTGTTGGGCTGGAGGCAGGGACAGAATTTGGGGAGGAAGGAAGGGGGAAAAATAGAAAAAGAAAAGATGAAAAGAACTCTCCCAAGAGCAGAACATACTTTGGTGCCAAAATAATGCAACTCGAAGTGAGTGAAACTAATTGCATATTATGTACCAGATTGAATGATCAAATCACAAACAAGCATAGGAAGATCCACACAGTAAATAGAGAAATAAGACTCCAAGCTCCACAGCTCTCTATCTGCTTGAATTGGCTAAAAACTCTAAAAGGACAAAATATAATGTAGTTACTATTCACTAAAATGATATGATGTGCAACTAGGCATTTTGTAAGATAAATTTTCAATTGTATTTCATGTAAAAAAAAGGGTATTGCTGATATAAGATTGCATAGCTTGTATTTAATAGGACCGTCCTCAATCTTGCAAGTTCATTATCCATGTGCTCACCTGTATTACTTGCATAGAGACATTAACTGCCTGATCTAAGACCTTGTATTGCTTTCATTGGTATGTATTACGAGGAATAAGTAAAGATTGCTGACCAAGGGGTACTCTAGAATGACTATTTTTGATATCTTGGGTCAATGATTTAGAGATTGTAGAGATTGAGAAGGATGTTGATCATAGAATTAGAGCTGGGTGGCTGAAGTTGAGATGTGCCTCGGGAGTTTTATGTGGCTGCCACATACTAATGAAACTAAAGGGGGGATTTTATAGGAACGTGCACATGTGGCTGTGGTTGCATCACTCTTGCTCCTTTACAAACCCCCATCGATGCTTAGCAAGGAGCATTTAGTTTCCTTCTTTGATTTTACTAATTCCTAGTTGCTATCTACCTTTGATTTTTGTTAATCTTCTCGCCCAATGAAATATGGTTTGCGAGCTTTGTTACCACCTTCCCATAAGAAATCTCTCTGAATTTTATTGACTTTATTTCCCACTCCTGCCATGATTTTAAAGACCTCTATAGGTAGTTGGCCCCTAGTAGAAGGCAGTGTTCAAAATATCGGTATCGCACTATGTATCGCACCCTTGGGATACAGATACGTATTGGTTATCGCATGGGATATATCGTTTGTATCGCATAATTTATCGCATTTTTTGGGAAACATGGGGAAACATTGAGAAAATGGTTGAAATTTTTAATGAAACTCTGGGGATTGTTAAAAAATCCCTTAATACACACTTTTAAATCATAACATCTCAAAAAAAATATGCATATAATAAGTTTCCTTTGTATAGGGTCCTAAGCTATACGATGTTTAACTGAACTAATGCAATTATATTTAAATTGAATGCATGATATTTATAAATATATCTTAGTCATGTATGAAAACACAATCAATTCATTGAAAAGTAAAAGAAGAACTGAATAAGTAAAATTTGAGAAATATACATATCAATGATGGGGACTAGTTGTGGTCTACACCCACATAGAGTTGCATGGTGGCTCGTAATCATCATCTCCATCTCAATTTGGAAGCAGTTTTACATTCCTCCCATTGGTGTGGCCTACCATAATTTTTTAATCAAACAACTTTTGTATGTATGGATCAATGGATGAACGGTGGATTTTACAGGCCCTTAAGTGACGTCACCAAGTTCTATAGGGCCCACCATGATGTGTGTTGTATCCACACCGTCCATCCATTTGGAGATATCATTTTAGGCCATGAGAAAAAGAATGAGTAAGATCCAAAGCTCAGGTGGACCCCACCACAGAAAACAGTGGAGAGAGGGATGCCCACCATTAAAAATTTTTAAGGGCCACAAAAGTTTTCAATCAAGCTAAAATTTGTTTTTTCCCTTCTTTCATGTCTGGCTTAACTTATAAACAGGTTGGATCTTAGATAAACATCACAGTGGACCTTAGGAAGGTTTCAATAGTGGGCGTCCCTCTCCCCACTGTTTTCTGTGGTGGGGTCCACTCCAGATTTGGATCTGACTCATTTTTTGTCTCGTACCTTAAAATGATATAGTCAAATGTATGAACGGTGTAGATACAACACATACATCATGGTGGGCCTCACAGAACTTGGTGCGTCACTTACAGTAGCCAATCTGGCTACGCATCGCGTCCGGACGCGGATTGCGTACTACCCCTGCCCGTCCCTAGCTCCGAACGTGCAGTACTGTGGGTGGGCCCACCATGATGTATCTTTACATCCAAGCCGTCAATCCCTTTTCTCAGATTATTTTAAGGCATGAGCACAAAAATGAGGCAGATCCAACGCTCAAGTGGACCACACCAAATAATAAGCTGGGTTGCATTAAAATGCACAAAGCATTAAATGCCAGTTGCTTTAACGCTGGTGGTCGGTGTTCTGTGGGCCCCACAATAATGTATTTGTTTTATCCATTCCGTTCATCCATTTTTACAGATCATTTTAGGGAAGAAATGATGGGAAGAAATAAATATCAGGTTGATCCAAAGCTTTTATGGCTCCCAAAACGTTCTTAATGGTCAGTACTCATTCAACATTGTTTCCTGTAATGTGGTCCACTTGAGTTGTGGATATGGTTTAATTTTGGTTTCAACACCTAAAATAATCATTAAAAATGGATGGATGGCGTGGATAAACCACATACAATCACGGTGGGCCCAACATAGTTTACTCAGTAAAATAAAGAGCGTACTACGCTCAGTACGCAATCCCACCTGTCATTGACGGGGCACCAAAAGTCACCAAGTTATGTGGGTCCCACCATGATGTATTTTTTTTGTATCCACACCGTCCATACATTTGAAGAGATCATTTTATGGCATGAGACAAAAAATAGGTCAGATCCAGAGCTCTAGTGGACCCCGCCATAGAAAACAGTGGAGAGTGAGGCCACCATGAAGTCTACCGTTGAAACGTTCTCGAGGCCCACAGAAGTTTTAGATCAAGATGATATTTGTTTTTTCCATTCATCCATGTCTGCGTGATCTTATGAACAGTTTGGGATGACAAAAAACATCACCGGGGGCCTTAGAAAAATGTTTCAACGGTGGAAATCAATACTTCCACTGTTTCCTTTGGTATGGTCTACTTGAGCTTTGATATACTTCAGTTTTAGGATCAACCGTTAAAATTATCTGGAAAAACGTATGGACGGTGTGGATAAACCACATGAATTCACAGTGGGCCAACAGAGTTTACTCAGTACGATGAGAGTATACTGAGTAACTCGGTACGCGTCCCGATTTCATAAACCCATCCGCGCCCCTCTCCTTCGCATTCCCTCTTCTTCACGAACGCATGCGTTCCGGAGCAGCGACGTTCGCGGCGAGGTTTCCTGCCTGATTTCTCGCCGGAATCTCGAAATAATTCCCACAGACCATCTCCTATCACCGATCTTCGCCGCAGCCCACAGGTACTCTCCGATTTATCTCTTTTTTTTTTCTGATTCAATTTTTTTTTTTTTTGATTCTTCACATATACGCAGCTTTTTATTGTCGGTTGTGGCGACGATATATCGTGCGATATCGCCGATATATCGGCCGATATCTGGATTTTGGGTTTTTTGGTATCTTCCGGGGGTTATCGCTAGGTTTCGTCTCGCAGGGGTGCGATAACGATAATATCGGCCGATATATCGGCCGATAGTATCGATATTTTGAACACTGGTAGAAGGTAAGAACTCTTTTAAGAAGCCAATATTTCTTGGACTCTGGATGATTGGGTTATTTGAAGTATCCCCGATATTATCAAAATATCCTGGATATTATCCGTATCTCTAGCTTGGCGATATCGATAACACTGGTAGTATCAGAAATTCCAGGCATCGACGGTGTATCGATATTTTTGACTATGTAAATTCCAGGTGTTGCTTGTATTGCCAATGTAACAATATCACCAATGTTTTTGATTGTGTAAATTCCG
The DNA here is from genome assembly GCA_021015155.1 of Magnolia officinalis. Taxonomy (NCBI): domain Eukaryota; kingdom Viridiplantae; phylum Streptophyta; class Magnoliopsida; order Magnoliales; family Magnoliaceae; genus Magnolia; species Magnolia officinalis. The sequence goes on from JAJHSJ010000011.1 coordinate 17,775,827, forward strand.
GGTGTCGCTTGTTGTAACGCCTTGAAAATCGGGGGTCGAGCAAAGCTCAGCTCCCGAGTTCCAACGCATCACTTATGCAATACAGATAATGATGATTATGATGAGAGCATTGAAACATGAATGTGATTGTACCAAAACAGCATATCATACTCCAGAGACAGTTAAATTACAAGCGGAAGACTGTGATAGATATATAAAATATATAAACTGTGGTAAGTCTCCATAGTGTGATAATGTTACCAGGTTAGATAATTACATGTACAATTCCAAAATATACCAAATTGTGTAAGGTCATCTAGTCGACATCCCTGTAACCCCGTCGAGCAAGACACGACTCACATGAAGACGTTAGAATACAAGCATATACGAGCAAACATCATCGTCATCGCAAAGGTCCGGCTCCGCCTCATAAGCATCGCCAGTACCTGTAGCTACAATAGGGTCTGGTTCAAGGTGTCCCATATCCGTTACGTTACGGCCGTATCGGCCGATACGTAACGGTAACGGTTGACACCGTTACGCGATACGGGGTCAAAACGGCCGTTACAGAATTTTGTGACCGTAACGGCCGTTACGGGGCCGTTACGGGCCATAACGGCCGTTACAGACCCGTAACGGCTGTTACGGGCCTTTAAAAAAAAAAAAAAAAAAAAAAAAAACCTCGTACCTTTTTCCGTTCTTTTCTTCTTCTTCTTCTTCTTCTTCTTCTTCCTTTTCTTCTTCATCTCAGGCGGCTGCGGCTGCGGCCCTGCTGTGGCTGCAGCTGCCTTCTTCTTCTTCTTCTTCTTCTTCTTCTCTCTCTCTCTCTCTCTCTCTCTCTCTCTCTCTCTTCTTTCCCTCTTTCCCTCTTTTTTCTTCTCTCTTCTTTCCCTCTTTTTTCTTCTCTCTTCTTTTCGGTTTCCCTCTCGCTCTCGTTTTTTTTTTTTTTTTTTTTTTTGCAGGTGTACCGCGCACCAGCTGCTGCTGTATGTACGTGTCACGCTAAGACGAGTGCTGACACTCCTCGAGCTTCGAGTTGTACGAACGGTTCGAAGGAGATCAAAGTTATATGGGCTCCACAGTGATGTATTTATTATATCTACACCGTTCATCTATTTTCAGATATCATTTTAGAGCACTGCCAACAAATTTAATTATATCGAAAGATCATCTGGACCACACCAAAAATAGCAGCGTTGATAATGATTTTCACTGTTAAACAATTCACAGGGCCAGCGTAACGTTTATTTTCCATCCGATCAGACCCGAGTGGGCCCCACCATGTTATATATATTTTAATCCATGTCGTCCATCCATTTTGCCCCGTCATTTTAGGTCAGGATCCAAAAAATTAGTAATATTCAAATCTCAGGTGGACCACACGATAGGAAATAGTGGTTATAGAATGCTCACCATTAAAAATTTCTTAGGTCCACTGTAATGTTTATTTTCAATCTAATCTATTAATTGGGTCACACTGATGTGGATGAAGGGAAAACACACATGTCAGCTTGATCTAAAACTTTTGTAGCCCCCAATAAATTTTAATGGTGAACGTTTAATTATTATTGTTTCTTATGGTGCAATCCACCTGAGCTTTGGATGTACCTCAATTTTGGGCTCATGCCCTAAAATATTTGGCAAAATAGATGGACGGTGTGGATATAACACATTCATCATGGGTGGGGCCCAAAAAACTTTGACATGTGTGCTACACTTCACAATCCGAGTCCCGCCTAATTCGGGCCTTAAAAAATTGTACACGAGACATATATTAACTTAAAATTTAGCAATTAAATTATGGACTGCAATTGCTAACTCACAATGCCAAAATCAAATTGTTTGAATAGTTTTAATTGTTAATTTGTGGACTATTTTTTAAAATAGGACCTTTTGATTTTTTTTTCATGATTCACTATCCAATAAATGTCCGCCAATTCATAAGTAGGATAATGGCAATAAATTGCATGAATTTGAGGCTGATTTGGAGCATAGATTGGTCCTCCAAGTTAGCCCCAAATTGAAAAACGCCATCTACCTGAATTTAATTTCGTTTTTTTAAAGAACTATTGGGAGAAATGATATCAAGTTGTTAAGTATATAAATTAAATATTTAGAAAATTAAATATATGAATTTTGTAGTCAAATTCAGGTTACCTGGTTCAAAAATTAATCAGACAGTCCGATACAACTTCTCATCAAAGAGTGGACCGTTACACCACCATAAACATGTTCCAATTTATAAATGAATGCATATTTGGAATGCTTAGAATATTTCGGATTTAATCCATATTTTTTCATATTTTTTTAGCAAAAAAAAAATGTGCCGTTATGGGCCGTTACGCCCTCGTATCGCCGTTACGCCCCCGTATCCGTATCGGTTTCGGAGGGCACCGTTACGCCAACCGATACCGATACGGGATACCTTGGTCTGGTTGGTGTGTACAACACCGTCCCGTAACGTGGGAGTGAGTGATCAACTCAGTGGAACAGTAAAGCATAGGTTAACATGTTATCAATTCAGTCAAGCAGTAATGATAAAACAGTACAATCAAACAATCCTAAATACTCTTGTTAATGCAAGTATGAAATGCAGTCATGATGCATGCCCTTGCCAAACCTCCCTCATGCAACACCATTTTACGTCCGCGGCATGCGTTCATCCCTCAGTGCTCCACATCTTCCAGGCACATGCAGTGCTATGTTATGAGCATGATTACCGAGTTATTATTAGTCCTTTTCATACAGCAGTATTGGGAAACTAAGGTACCTCTCTTATATCATTCCTAAACAATGATCAATTCTAGGGTCGTCAGTCCTAGATAATCTCATACGATGCTGCGGTTCTAGGTCGCTGTAAAGGGCTGCCAGGGCTGTTACACGCACTCGTTGCATCGCTCCCCTATCACCTTATCAATACAGGCCTAGTTTATACTCTGTTACTACGGGAAGACTCGTCACCTCACTGCAGATTCAAAGTATGCTCGAGGTCACTACATCGGGCACGGTTAGGGCTGCCAGGGCTGTTACATGCACTCGTTACACCACTCCCCCATCACCCATCAAAACAGTGTAGGCCGACAGCTCGAATACAGTGTCCCATACCACCGTATTCGGTTCACGAGTTTGGGTTGCTCACTGTTCACTACGGGGAGGCACATCGCCCCAGCGTAGGCCGACAGCTCGACCACGGTGTCTCATACCACCATGCCCGGCTCATGAGTCTTAGCGGATCGAGGTATCAAGGTTAAAGGGATTCCACTGGTGAGTTTGGTACCTTAGGTTCAAGCAGTAGCGTCCAAACATGGTGAACATACAATGACCAATCGGGTTACTTGACGAGCTCGACTAGCACGAGCGCACATCAAGTGGATCGACATGAAGTGGGTAAGCACTCCGTGTGGCCTAACCACTGCCGATAACTGACGTATGGCTCGGGTTCGTCAAACACGTCCTTCGTGGCGAATGAATCTCGGCCACGAACTCAAGGCCTGTTACCGATTGCCTGGACTATACAATAGCCCCAATCACATTCAAGTATAGATAGTTAAAGCGATAATGGATCAAGATTTCAAATCACACAATCAAAGTCTGATATTGTCTGCTTAGGGCTGTTGCACGGAATGGTTACACCACTCCCCCATCACCCATAACGGATTTTATGGAATACAACTTAAACATGGATTGATACATATGCATCACATAGATAAACAGACACTATAATATACGGTACATGGAGGAAAGCATACACATAGTTAAAGGAGTTGAGAAACATATCTCAACACCCTTATACATTACAATTTGCTACTATTTACTCATTCAGACATTTCAACAAACATTTTAGACGTTGATCACATAGGTATTAGGCCAAATCCTTTCACTAGGGAGTTGCCCCATTTATAACACGCGTGCATCCACGACGGATAGTCATGGCAAACATGAATCCAAGTTCCATATTCATTCATTCGCTTCCACAAACGCTTGGGCTACACACTTTAACAGATATAGAGTATATTGGCCGGGGCATGATTTAGGGCAAATCCTTTTGTCAAAGGGGTATCGCCTATACAACAATCATATATCCATGACAATTAGTCATGGCGAGCACGAATGCGAATTCTATACTCATTCGGTCATTTTCACAAACACTTAGGCTACACAATATAACATACGCAACGTATGTTGATATAACATATATTAGGCTAATCCGTTCACCCAGAAGTTGATACACATGCATCTAGCATACATGGACAACAATTAATCATGACAAGCATAAATCCGTATTTTATACGTATACGGTATTTTCTACAAATACGAGGAATACAGTATATTCAACATAGTTATCGTATATCTGAAAAACGAAACGGACAATACTTTGTACATGTGTAATAGCATCTACATCAGTAATATATCATTATCTGACATTGAAAGCCTTGAAAATCATAACCTATACGTTTAAAGTCCGCACCTTACGCCGTAGAAGCGTAACGAATTTGATAGAATCGATAAGCCTTTGTATACGGTGATTTGACAACCTACAACATGACTCAGATTAGTTATTTCACAACTCACACTACCTGGAACTCTAAAACAGGTTAGGGTTAGGTTTTCTTACCTAAGAACGAAGCCGGAATCGCCGGAAAAGCGATTAGATAGCGATGGTTAAGCACGTATAGCAGTGGGATATAGTATCAGGAAAATGCTCCCACTAATCTCACACTTTCTCTCTCTTTTCTCTCTTCTCTCTCCTAGGTTTTCTCAAATTCGTATGGAATGAGAGAGTGACGGTTTAAGGTCCTTATATAGGCCCATAACTCATCAAATTAGACCCAGGGCCAAGGTATACTTAGGTTATGTCCAAATACGGACTGTTCCGTCTCAACGGAGCACTTCTGGAGCCCTCCCTTGAGCCAAATGTCAGACTTAAGCTCACTGACTATGGATCTAGGTCGAGTTAAGCTTTCAGTCCGATCGGCTTGACAGATCGACCGTGGCGGACCAGTTTCAATTCAACGGTCCTCGTCCATCGATTAGGGCCACAAGTGCACTGCCATGTATGAGAAATTTCCCCTGATCCGAGGGTGTAATTGGGTCAGATTCTGACGGTCTGATTGCTTACATCAAGCCCGCAAGTGACAAGTCTCAGATTACTTAAATTTAGATATTTATTTCTAAAATATCCACGTTTTTCACACACTTCACTCCAGGCTCAAGCGAATAGCCCCGAGACACTATCTGGATTTGATTTCCGAGATAGTTGTCAAGCCTAGCAAGGTGGTCCTAATTCTATAACTTCGTATTATTCGGACTTTCGATGTGCGGTCTAGATCTGATATGGGGTTTCGTGATGCTCCCGAGAGCAGCCGGGTAATGAGATTGATCCTATATTTTAGGGTAATATAGCGTCGATGATTCTACAAGTTTTGGGTCTTGCAGATCGTATTTAAAGTGATCCAAATGGATTTCACAGCTAATCTAGTTTAGTACTTAGTTAAACTCATCTAATTTCTAAAGGATTTAGTCCTGTATGATTTTTGCCTGAGGTGATACTCGGGTCTTTGTACGGATTTTCGAAAGTATTGTTCTTCATTACCTAAACTATAGGATTCATGCCTAATATGAAAGTACTCAGAAACATCTAAAGAACAAGGTGGTGAAAGGTGAAATAGGAGATTTTGAAGGAAAGGGTTGAAAGGGACTTGAGACTTTGGATTGAGTTTTTTACAAGTTAATACGGTGTTAGGATTTGACCCATTGCCTAAGGACGTCTATCTCCAGGTTGGCAAAAATCCGGGGTGTTACACTTGTATTGCCAGTGTATTGGCAATATTAATATCACCAATTTACTGGCATCACAGAATAAAGTCTACTAAGAAAATTTCCATTTCAATTTTTTTTTAAAAAATGGCCGCATGGTTGTATGCAATGTTTTATTTGTCAAAGATAGTATCAATAAGATTGCAATATTATTGTTATTTTAGCATGGGCGATATCGAGACCACAGTCTTTCGTTTCCTTTCAAGTTGTCGACTATTTCTCTGCGAAATATCGTGTGTTGCCGATATTTTGAAATATTGATGGGTGTTTGGATGGATAGATGGGATGGTTGGATAGAATGGTCAGACTGATTTCTTACAACAACACATGCATTTAGGTCCCCATTAAATGAAAACTTATTATGTATGCATTTTTTTTG
>JAJHSJ010000011.1:17782101-17958412 GCA_021015155.1 Magnolia officinalis
TGGATGGGGTCGCAATCAGGTCCCACCTAAATCCCAGTTCGGTCATATGCACGATTGGGTACTACCCCCACCTGGTTGAAATCGGATTGTGTACTAGTTACTCAATACACTCTTACGAGTAAACTCTATTGGGCCCACGGTGAATGTATTTAGTTTATCCATGCTGTCCATCCTTTTTCCAGCTCATTTAATGGGTTGAGCCCAAAATTGAAGCATATCCAAAGCTCAAGTGGACCATGTGGACAAAATATATAAATTACGGTGGACCCCACGCCAGTGGTGAGGTGGCTTTTGGACATTGCTCTATGAGGGCCACCATGATGTGTTTGTTTTATCAACGAGCCCATTTATTTTTCTGGATCATTTTAGCCCATGAGCCCGAAAATGAGAGATATAAATTCAAGTGGACAACATATTAGGTAGGTTGCACTGTATCAGACCATTCTTTGTCCATTGATTTCAAGTAGGCCCCACCTAATAAGTGAACCAGCTCAATTTATAGGCTGGAAAGGACGTTAAGAGATGCATGTGAAGGTTCATATATGTTGTGTATGTGATTATTTATCTATTCGAACTATTTGCACTTTTGAAGTTGATCATGTGGGTCCACCTTTGGATGCCCATCACTCTAAATATTACTTTCTATTATATCATCTACTTGTGAATGAATTGGATGTGATTTCATACATGTCTTCATACATTTATAAATGTTATGCATTATATTTTAATATAGTTGCATTTGTTTAGACAAACAACACATACTTAGGACCCTATACAAAGGAAATCTATTATGTGTACTTTGTTTTTGAGATGTTATGATTTAAAAGTGTGTATTAATGTCTTTTTTTAATAATCCTTGAAGTTTCATTAAAAAATTCAACCATTTTCCTAATGTTTCCCCATGTTTCCAAAAAAGTGCGATAAATTACGCGATACAAACGATATATCCCATGCAATAACCGATATGTATTTGTATCCCAAGGGTGCGATACATTGTGTGATACCAATATTTCGAACACTGGATGCATGTAATGTCAAATCCTAAGCAAAATGGATGACATGTCAAATGCTGATGATCATTACACAATACATATAAGTCAACATGATTGCAACCCTCTATAAAAACATTCCACATAAGCTGATGACCAATTTAATGTCTTGACAAGTTAAGTAAGAATCATAAGGAAAACCTTCACAATTTAAGGTGGAAGAGAGGATCCGTTGTTTAATCTTTTATAAAGAATATAAGAAATAAGTGACCTGTTTTAAAAGATTCTTAAAGGCCCACCAATTTGATGAAAGCTAAATAAAATTTCAAAAAGAAGCGAACAAGTGTAATTGGAACCATAATCATAGGATTTAAATGATAGAATTGCAGTATTCATCTAAAAAGGGACCAAATTGTTTTGCCTAAGATTCAACTTAAATCGTAAATTGTAAGTTGTAAGATCTTGACCACTGTGCCAGTATTATAGCAAATAGAGTGCTCAGTTTAGAAAGTGAGATGCCTAAGTGAAGTAGTGACTGACAACAACCAAGGAAGCTAACAATCGGTATTAAGCACTATCACTAAGCAGGGAATTTTGGGTTGTTTTAAGCATACCAAGAGATCAGGTCCAAGATAGACACTATCCAGTGGTGGAATTAGATTTACTATACATAATGTCTGCAAAAATAGAATCATGGCGAATGTAGCATCCATGACTGACAATGCCCTTAAACTAGTGAAGAATTCTTTCAACATCCGTAAGTTGTCTTACTACAGGAGCATGCATGAATTGGTGGTATGCTTTATTGACATAATTGGTTGAATAAGATTTAGGTTGATGTAGTAGAAGTTTAAAGCATCGAACCAGGATAGAACGTTTCTATTGGCAACAAATAATTTATTAAAAGCCCTAAGTGGGAAAAGGAGGGAAGATTGATGAAGGCAATGGATGTGTCTCATATTCATAGATAAGATCCATGGATCCCCTTCCTTAACCAAGGAATTGGTAGTACAATTGGACTCACAAGGATATGAAAATATACAAGCCTCAATAGAGTGGAAAATCATTCATCATCATCATCGTCTTAGCCGTATCCCAATTAATTGGGGGCAGAAAATCATTCACACTTCATTTAAAATACAGGGCAGCTTCTGGGCATTTTCTAGAGCTCCAAGAAAACGTGTTATGGGAGTCCCCATCCACAGTCAAAAGACTGGCTACTTGGAAAAAAAAAACTCTATCCTAACTCTGATGACTACAACCTCCATCTGGTTTGAGGATCCAATCCCATTCACACTAGGTTTGAGAAAGAGAATTTGATGGAACCATATTCTTCCTTAGAACTTCCCTATCCCGGAAAATCCTAGTTTCTAACCTTACTCCTATTAATCTTAAGCTTCCACCATCCTGGAGGGAGAGGATTTCAAGATCACACTTTTACAAAGGCCTTCGATGGTTAAGAACACCACCTCCAACAATGAAGAAGATCGGATATGGAGATGTTGGAAAATTCTCGAGGAACTCACCTAATTTACAAATGCTCTTTTGATTATAATGATTGGCTATGGAATAAGGCCTTGTTTAACCTATTGGCAAGGGTGGAGTCTCAAGCTAGGGTCTTCCCGAAAACACACCCATTCATCATTTCCTACTTGATATTGCACGCCTTTAAATAAGATTCTAACCAACCCCTTTGGATCATCACTAAACTTTGAAATAGCTTTCCTGACAAATGTTCCATTTCCCGTTCTTACTAATCCTAGATCGTAATCCCTCTCCTTCGAACTATATTTGTAAGCTACAATTTCTCCAAAGCGCCTCTTGCTCCTCCCCCTTTAGATTTAGGCTTTTAAATGTCTTCTCATCTTAGGAGGTGGTATGGCAACCCCAAAACCACAAACAAAAAGAAAAAAGAAAAAAAAAAAAGAAAAAAAAAGTTTCTTTTCTTTTTTGTAAGTTTATTCCCTACTTTAACTGGGATGTTAAAAGGGAGAGGTAATCCATTGGGAGATTAGAGTGTCGATTTGTTGAGAATTATGTGACCTCCGAAGGAGAGAGATATCCTTCTCCATGAGGCTAGCTTTTTCTCAATTTGCCCGACTCCGAGTATCCCAAGTTGACCGAAAGCATGCTCTATAATGGACAACCCAATCGATATGTAAGCTCATTCACCTCCGGCCAATAGTACCCACTCTACGTTATGGCAATCCAGATGCCACTTCGAAACATCTTAAATACCTTTTATGCAGTTACTAAGGTGCGACCTTGCAATACAATATAGTGTATCCCCACGACGGAGGTAGGAAATGGCAATGTCTTGGATGCAACTGAAATTTAGAAAGCCCTTATTACATGCTGCATGCACTAGCTTGTTCAAATCTTCTGGCATGATAGAGAACAAAAAGGGTGAGAGCATATCCTCTTGCCTCGGGCTTCTGACACACTCATTAGAGTCATTTTCCAATTGCTTGTTTACTTCTTGTCCCTTTCGTTGCCCTAAATCTGTTCTGGCTAGGTTGGATAGGCTCATAAGAAACTTACCTCGGAGCAGAAGTGCCGATAAATGCAAATTTCACCTCCTTAGTTGGGAAGAGGTGTGCAAGCCAATCTTGGAAGGTGGTGTGAGTATTTGGGATCTGGCCTCCTTGAACTCGACCATTCTTGGTAAATGGATCTGGCACTTTGGCTCGGAGGGAAGCAGCCGGTGGAGAGATCATCGCTTGTAAATATGGGACTTACAATGGAGGGTGGCGAACCAAGAACTTTTTTACAGTCTCTCATTTGTGGAAGGCTATAGCTAAAATGGGCCCTTGATTGCAAGAAGGCTTTTCTTCTCTCTTGGTGATGGGTCTTGAATCTGATTCTTGGAGGACCTTGGATTTCTGATCGCCCTCTCCAATCTATCTTCCTCAGCTTGGCCCGTGATGCCACGGATAGATCCATTTCTGTTGTCCGCTGCTTCTTGGATCTTGGGTTTGGAATTTGGTCCCTCCCTTGTAGGAGAAATCTCTTGGTCGAGGAGATGGAAGAATTCCTTAGGCTTCTCGAGTTCTCAAGGGGGTGTTTGTTTTTCCATTTACACATGTAAATGGTTGTAATTTTTTTTTTTTTTTTTTTTTAAATTACTTACCAAAGGAATTCATGCCAGCGCCCCCCATGACGTTGATAACTATTAGCTTGTGGCACTAATACTGAGGAGAAATCTATGGTGCCCACCGTGATGTGTGTCTGATCTATGCTGTCCATCCATTTACCATCTCATTTTAGGGAATGAACCCAAAAATGAGAAGGATCCAAAGCACAAGTGGACCACACCACATGAAATAGGGGGAATTGAACGCCTACCGTTGGAAACTTATTTGGGGCCACGGAAGTTTTGGATGAAGCTGATATTTGTGTTTTCCATTTATCCATGTCTGTCTGAACTTATGAACAGGTTGGATGTTAGTAATTCCATTAAAAATGAGTATTACGACAAATAAATACAGTAGAACCAAAACAATACAACTTTAAAACCCTTAAAATCATGCACCAATAACAAGATAAAACCAAACTGTTATAACTAATTATTAACTAAGATGTGGAAAGTGCTTTTAGTCTAAAATATTATACAAAGCATAAAATGGTGATCATGAACCATTCAACCTTCAAGATTTGAAATTGATGCACGTCCTTACCAAGCCATTACAAGCGGAAGTCTTAGCTCTTAATGCATGTGAAAAGAAATTGTATTATGTTCTTCGATTGTTCAAAAGAATCATCCAATGCAAGATAAAATATCAAAATAGAACTACTATCATTTTCATCCATTTGATCAGTTAAAGAAAGAGGGGATTTTGGGGGTTTAGGTTAGAATGAAAGCCCTAAACTCATTTCTATGTTTTATAGAGGTTATAAAACCTTTTGGCTATATCTACCTTGGTTTGCCACCCACTGCTAAGGAGATTGCGCAAGCAGCACACCACCCTTGGCAATCACCTGGACCTGCAATATTCCATGTGGCAGACCTAGGCCTGACTGCCTATGTGCCCAAAGGAATCATCGTGGCTGTAATATTTCATACATTAGCTACTGAAACCATTGAATGAAATGAATATGCATGTGCAATTTTTTTGGAAACGGAGTGGCGCAATGATATTTGGCTGCCTTCTGCTATAAAAATATTGCTAATCTAGTTATTTGCAGTTCCAAAACATGTTCCACATAATCCTGCCTTGTGGAAGCTAGATGTCTTATGATTGGTTAATGCTGCTGAACTAATGATTTCTGGAGAACCATTACTAATAGAACTTGGTATTTGTTAATGCTGCTGAACTTATAATTTTTGGAGAAACTTAACTAATAAAACTTGGTTTTGAGTTCCATTCAGTTTCTCTATCTTTCTGGAGATTGTTTGCTCCTCGGATTATTTTCTCCAGCTGTTGTGTTTGATCCAGATTTATTTCGTTTAAAGAGATGAATATATGCATACCATGTCTGCATTCGGGACCTAGAAAAATAATGATTACTCAATTATTGCCATTTCAGCCTCCAAAAATCAAGTCCTTCATCAACAGTGTCACTGCTGCTTCTTTTGAGAATATAGAAGAACCCCTAAAAGGTTTCGTATGGGAGTTTGACAAGGTATTTCCTTTATCCTATTATTTATTATTATTATTTTTTATGTAATTTAGAGGATGCCGTACTTCTTTAATCCTATACTTATTTTTATGTGATTTTAGAGGATGCCATGCTTTTTGACCAGAAGCAAATTTCATTCTGCAGGGGGACTTTCATCACTGGGTTGATCTTTTTAATCATTTTGATTCATACTTTGAGAAGCACATAAAACCAAGGAAGGATTTGCAGGTTGAGGATAATTTTTTGGAAGCAGATCCTCCCTTCCCTAGGGAGGCAGTTCTTCAAATTCTCCGCGTTATAAGGATAATCTTGGAGAATTGTACAAATAAGCACTTCTATAGTTCCTTTGAGGTATGCTCCATTTCATTGCACAGTTCTCTTTTTCTGGTGGTAGTTCTTATATTCTATACCAGGTTCCCAATTTTTACATCATTGGTCTTGTGACAATGCAGCAGCATCTTTCGTCTCTCCTTGCTTCCACTGATGCTGATGTGGTTGAGGCTAGTCTACAGACTTTGGCTGCATTTCTGAAGAAAACAGTTGGGAAGTGCTCGATACGAGATGCTTCTCTTAATTCAAAGTTATTTGCTTTTTCGCAAGGTTGGGGAGGCAAGGAGGAAGGCCTTGGATTGATCGCATGTTCTGTGGAGAATGGGTGTGATTCCGTTGCATATGAGTTGGGTTGCACCCTCCATTTCGAGTTCTATTCTGTTAATGATTCGTCGAAGGAGCCCAGTGATTCAGAACCTTTGGTTCGAGGGTTACAAGTCATTCATTTGCCTAACATTAATTCTCGTGATGAGAATGATCTTGAGCTTCTGAATAAATTAGTGATGGAGTATAAAGTACCTGCTAGTTTAAGGTTTTCACTTTTGACAAGGTTGCGGTTTGCAAGGGCTTTTGGTTCTTTAGCATCTCGACAGCAATATATTTGCATACGATTGTATGCCTTTGTAGTTCTTGTTCAAGCTAGTAATGATGCTGATGACTTGGCTGCTTTCTTCAACAATGAGCCTGAGTTTATTAATGAACTGGTGTCCTTATTAAGCTATGAGGATGCAGTTCCTGAAAAAATACGCATCTTGGGCATTCTATCACTGGTTGCTCTTTGCCAAGACAGGTCTCGCCAGCCAACGGTATTAACTGCTGTGACATCTGGTGGGCACCGTGGAATCTTACCCAGTCTCATGCAGAAGGCTATAGATTCCATCACCAGCAGTTCCTCAAGATGGTCAGTTGTTTTTGCTGAGGCACTTTTATCTCTTGTGACTGTTTTGGTTTCGTCATCTTCGGGTTGCTCAGCTCTACGGGAAGCAGGACTGATACCTACTCTTCTTCCACTTCTTAAAGATACGAGCCCCCAACACTTACACTCAGTCAGCACCGCAGTTCATGTTCTGGAAGCTTTCATGGACTACAGCAATCCGGCAGCTGCTTTGTTCAGAGACTTGGGGGGTTTAGATGACACCATTGCCCGCCTGAAGGTAGAAGTGTCCTATGTCGAGAAGGGTTCTAAGCAACAAGTTGAAGATTCTCATCGTGATAGTAAGGGCAAGCAAGTCATTGGAACTTCTGATGAGCTAGATACACAGCCTCTGTATTCCGAAGCACTAGTTTCTTACCACCGAAGGTTACTGATGAAAGCATTACTTCGAGCTATATCACTTGGTACGTATGCCCCGGGCACTACTGCCCGCATTTATGGTTCAGAAGAGAGTTTGTTGCCTCATTGCCTGTGCATTATCTTCAGAAGAGCAAAAGACTTTGGTGGTGGGGTGTTTTCACTTGCAGCGATTGTCATGAGTGATCTTATTCACAAAGATCCTACCTGTTTTCCCGTCCTAGATGCAGCTGATTTGCCTCGTGCATTTCTGGATGCTATTATGGGTGGTGTTCTATGCTCTGCAGAAGCAGTAACGTGCATTCCACAATGCTTGGATGCTTTATGCCTGAACAACATCGGCCTTCAGGCGGTGAAGGATCGTAATGCTTTGAGGTGCTTTGTGAAAATATTCACTTCCAGAACGTATTTACGTGCTCTTACTGGGGATACACCAGGAACCTTGTCTAGTGGCTTAGATGAATTGATGCGCCATGCTTCCTCACTTCGCGGTCCTGGAGTGGACATGCTGATTGAGATCTTGAACACCATTTCGAAAATTGGATCTGGGGCTGAATCTTCTTCCTCTTCAATAGATCCGCAGGGCCCTTCCACAGCTGTTCCCATGGAAACTGACACTGAGGAGAGGATTTTGGTTTCATCCGATGAAGGGGATTCGTCCAAAATGGACAGTTCTGAGCAGATAACTGAGGCAGATACTTCATCTGTGAATATTGAGTCGGTGAATGTTGAATCTTTCCTTCCAGAATGCATAACTAATGCTTCAAGACTTCTAGAAACTGTTCTCCAGAATGCTGACACATGCCGCATATTCATTGAGAAAAAGGGCATTGAAGCTGTTCTTCAGTTGTTTACTTTGCCGCTACTGCCTCTTTCAGCATCGGTTGGCCAGAGTATTTCTGTCGCTTTCAAAAACTTCTCGCCTCAGCATTCTGCTGCTCTGGCTCGGGCCATGTGCATGTTTCTTAGAGAACATCTCAAATCGACAAATGACTTGTTAATTTCAGTTGGTGGTTCTCAGCTTGCTCAATTGGAAGGTGCAAAGCAAACGGAAGTCTTGAGATGTCTTTCTAGTCTCGAAGGTCTTCTATCACTAGCCAATTTTCTGCTGAAGGGGACAACTACCATGTTATCTGAATTGAGCTCTGCTGATGCTGATGTTTTGACGGATCTGGGGAAGGCATACAAAGAAGTACTTTGGCATATTTCTTTATGTAGTGATTCCAAGGTGGGTGAAAAGCGGGAGATTGATCAAGAAACTGGAATAGCAGATGCTGTAATTCCTAATGCTACTGGAAGAGAGAGCGATGATGATGGTAACCTTGTTCCAATTGTCAGATATATGAATCCGGTCTCTCTTAGAAATGGTCCTGGGTCCCTCTGGAGTGGAGAACAAGAATTCCTGTCTGTGGTACGTTCTGGTGAAGGTGTGCACCGTCATGGCCGGCATGGGTTAACGAGGACACGGGGTGGGAGGACTGGCAGACAGCTGGATGTGTCACTCAATGATTCAGAAAGTTCTGCAATTGCATCAGAAACCTCATTGGTCCAGGATGCAAAAAAGAAAAGCCCTGATGTTCTCGTCTCAGAAATTTTGAATAAACTTGCTTTTGCCATCCGTTCTTTCCATGCCACTCTCGTGAAAGGATTCACGGCCCCAAACCGTCGTAGAGCTGACTCTGGTTCGCTGAGTTCTGCTTCCAGGAGCCTTGCAACTGCCCTTGCTAAAATTTTTCACGAGGCTCTTAGTTACACAGGGCATTCTACCTCAGCTGCTGGCCTTGAAATGTCATTGTCAGTGAAATGCAGGTATCTTGGAAAGGTTGTGGATGACATGGTGGCACTCACCTTTGATAGCAGACGGCGTGCATGCAACACGGCATTGGTGAACAACTTCTATGTACATGGAACATTCAAGGAGCTTCTGACTACATTCGAGGCCACGAGTCAGTTGCTCTGGACACTCCCTTACTCTATTCCGGTGCCTGGTTCCGATCAAGGAAAAACTGTTGAAGGAAATAAGTTGTCTCACAGTTTGTGGTTACTCGATACATTACAAAGCTATTGTCGTATGCTGGAGTATTTTGTAAATTCTTCCCTTCTTTTGTCTCCAACCTCTTCATCTCAGGCGCAGCTGCTTGTTCAGCCCGTTGCAGCTGGATTGTCGATTGGACTGTTCTCTGTACCAAGGGATCCAGAAGTTTTTGTTCGTATGTTGCAGTCCCAGGTTCTGGATGTGATTCTTCCTGTATGGAACCATCCCATGTTTCCTAACTGCAGCCCAACTTTCATTACCTCCATGGTTTCTCTTGTTACTCATATATACTCTGGTGTTGGAGATGTAAAGCGGAGTAGAAATGGTATCACAGGAAGCACAAACCAACGGTTCGTGGGTCCTCCTCCTGATGAATCTACTATTGCTACCATAGTTGAGATGGGTTTTAGTAGAGCCAGGGCCGAGGAAGCTCTGAGGCGCGTGGAAACAAATAGCGTGGAGATGGCCATGGAGTGGTTGTTTAGCCATGCCGAAGATCCTGTGCAGGAGGATGACGAGCTTGCTCGGGCACTTGCCTTGTCATTGGGTAATTCATCAGATACATCTAAAGAAGACAGTGGTGATAAGACAAGAGATGTCATGGCTGAAGAAAGAGAGGCAGAAGCACCCCCCATTGATGATGTTCTTGCTGCAGCTATGAAGCTGTTTCAGAGTAGTGATGCTATGGCCTTCCCATTGACAGATTTGCTTGTGACACTTTGCAATCGGAACAAAGGGGAAGATCGTCCGAGAGTGGCCTTGTATCTTATCCAGCAACTAAAGCTTTGTCCATCGGATTTCTCGAAGGACACTGGAGCACTGTGTACAATCTCCCATATCTTGGCTTTGCTTCTTAGTGAAGACAGCAGTACACGAGAAATCGCTGCGGAGAATGGTATCGTCTCGGCTGCAGTAGACATCTTGACAAACTTCAAGTCGAGAACTGATTCAAAAGAAGAGGGTTCAGCCCCGAAATGCATAAGCGCTCTGTTTCTTATCCTGGATAACATGCTGCAGTCCAAACCTAGAGTTTCATCCGAAAACACTGAAGGAAATCTGTCGGGGTCTTTAGCTGACTCTTCTGGAGAGGATGCTTCTTTGTCACTCTCTGTATCTGTTACCGAGAGTAAATCTACTTCACAGGGTCATGATAAAGAAACTGGCAATGTATTTGAGAAGATATTGGGGAAGTCTACTGGGTACCTGACTCTCGAGCAGAGTCGCAGGGTACTGGAAATTGCTTGTGAGTTCATAAAACAACATGTTCCAGCTATGGTTATGCAGGCTGTTTTGCAATTATGTGCACGCTTAACAAAAACACATGCTATAGCTATGCAATTCCTTGAAAATGGAGGTCTTGCTGCACTTTTTAGTCTTCCAAGGAGTTGTTTCTTTCTGGGGTTTGACAGCGTCGCATCTGCTATCATCCGGCATCTCCTCGAAGATCCTCAAACCCTACAAACTGCTATGGAGTTGGAGATACGACAAACCCTGTCCGGTACTCTTAGCCGCCAAGCAGGTCGTCCTTTGCCAAGGACATTTTTGACATCAATGGCACCTGTCATCTCAAGAGATCCTGTGATTTTCATGAGAGCTGCAGCTGCAGTTTGTCAGTTGGAGACATCGGGTGGAAGGATGAATATTGTCTTATCAAAGGAAAAGGATAAAGAGAAGGAGAAATCAAAAGCCTTTGGTGTTGAAGTTGGAGTTTCTTCTAATGAGTGTGTACGGATGCCTGAAAGTAAGCTACAGGAAGGATCTGGCAAATGCACGAAAGGTCACAAAAGAATTCCTGCCAGTCTAACACAAGTTATAGACCAGCTTTTGGAAATAGTTATGAGCTATCCATCAGCAAGAAAACAGGAGGAATGTACTAGTTCCTTAGCCCCTATGGAAGTTGATGAACCTGCTACAAAGGAGAAGGGTAAATCGAAGGTTGATGATACAAAGATGGAACACGACAGCCTCTCTGAAAGATCCACAGCACTGGCAAAAGTCACTTTTGTTCTCAAGTTGATGAGCGATATTCTTCTCATGTATGTACATGCGGTGGGGGTTGTTCTCAAACGGGATTCAGAGACTTGTCAACTACGGGGATCTTGTCAGCTGGATGGCTCTGGACATGGCGGGATATTGCACCATGTTTTGCACCAGCTGCTTCCATTATCTTCAGATAAAACTGCTGTGTCCCTGGACAAAACTGCCGAAGCCTCAGTCGAGTGGAGAGACAAGCTGTCAGAAAAAGCCTCATGGTTTTTGGTTGTGCTATGTGGTCGTTCTGGTGAAGGGCGCAGGCGTGTGATTAGCGAAATTGTAAGAGCCTTCTCTTCATTCTCTAGCTCAGGAAGCAATTCTTCCAAAGGAATTCTATTGCCAAATAAAAAAGTTCTGGCTTTTGCTGACTTGGTGAATTCCATTTTGTCAAAAAATTCATCTTCAAGCAACTTACCTGGTCCAGGATGCTCACCAGATATAGCAAAGACCATGATAGATGGAGGAATGATTCAATCTTTGACCAGTATTCTTCAGGTGATCGATCTGGATCATCCTGATGCTCCAAAAATTGTGAATCTTATACTCAAGGCTTTGGAGAGCTTGACAAGGGCTGCTAATGCTAATGAGCAAGTGTTCAAGTCAGAGGGGCTTAATAAGAAAAAGCGTTCTGGTATGAATGGAAGAGCTGAAGACCAGACAAATGCAGTTGCTGGTGGCGAATCTGTGGAGCATGATCAAAATGCTAACAGTCAACATCAGACCACAGATGCAGTGGGAACTGAACAGCAGCTTCAGGGAACCTCTCACAATGATACAGTTCGGGATGCAAATCTAAATCAGTCTATGGAGCCAGATATGAGAATAGAGATGGAAGAGACTATGACTGCTCATCCACCAATGGAACATGGGGTTGAGTTCATGCGTGAGGAGATGGATGAAGGTGGTGTGCTGCATAATTCAAATGTTGGGATGACTTTTCGAGTTGAGCGTAGGACAGATGATGACATGGGTGATGAAGATGATGAGGATATGGGGGAGGATGGTGAGGATGACGATGAAGAGGATGATGAAGAGGATGATGAAGACGAGGATATAGCTGAAGAGGGTGCTGCTCTGATGTCTCTTGCTGATACTGATGTGGAGGACCACGATGACAATGGTCTGGGAGATGAATATAATGATGACATGATTGATGAAGAGGACGATGATTTTCATGAGAACCGTGTCATAGAAGTGAGATGGAGGGAAGGTCTCGATGGTTTAGATCATTTACAAGTTTTGGGGCGTCCTGGAGCTGCAAGTGGTCTCATTGACGTTGCAGCAGAGCCCTTTCAAGGGGTAAATGTGGATGATATATTTGGTTTTCGCAGGCCTCTAGGTGAGCGTCGCCGCCAGACTGGTAACAGGAATTTTGTTGAGCGATCCGGCTTAGAAGGAACTGCTTTTCAACATCCACTCCTGCGGCCATCGCAGTCAGGGGATCCAAACGTTTCGATGTGGTCCTCTGCTGGAACTGGATCCAGGGACTTGGAAGCTTTATCCGTTGGAAATTTTGATGTAACCCATTTCTATATGTTTGATGCTCCTGTTCTGCCGTCTGAGCATGCAGCAGCTACTATTTTTGGTGATCGTTTGGTTGGTGCACCCCCACCCTTACTTGATTTTTCGCTAGGGATGGATCCTATGCATTTGGCAGGAAGAAGAGGGCCAGGTGATGGTCGATGGACTGATGATGGTCAGCCACAAGCAGGCAGTCAGGCTGCTGCTATAGCACAAGCTGTAGAAGAACAGTTCATATCCCAGTTGCGCAGCGTGGCTCCTTCCAGTAATCGTCTAACTCAGAGGCAATCAGAAAATCCTGGAAGGCTAGAGAACCAGCCGTCAGACATTCCACCATCTAATGTCGACAGTCAACCACAGTATGCAGATGATAATGTTGCTAGCCAACAAACTGAAGCTCAACATCAAGATCTTGGAACCAGTTCAGTACATCCTCAAGAGAATCCGACTGTGGAAGGTGACTCTTGTCTTCCTATCTCATTCCTTGATGGATGTGTCAATTCAGAGTCTGTTCTCAGAGAAGCAGAAGGGCCACAAGCAGCAGAACCTATGTCAACACATCCAGATGGTTTAAACAGTATCTCGAATGAGAGTGAAAGCATGCAAATTGGAGAGGGTCCCATCACTAACATAGGAAGGTTGGAGACCATTCCTGAGTTTGTTACAACATCAGCTGATTTACACAGCATGGATCCTCCGAGCCGAGATGTTTCCGAAATGTTTGCCAACGCTCACGATTCAGGGCCTCTTAGCACATCTGGTGATGTTCTGTTAGGAACAGAGAGCCAGTCCAGTAGTCAAGCACTTGTTGGTTCCAGTGCAGAAATGCTGCATGCAGGTGATGGTGCTGCTTCAGTTGAAGTTGGTGTTGATGTTGATGTTGATATGGATGGTGTACCCACTGTCAGGAACCCAGTTGAACACACTGTGCCTGTTTCTTACAATGCTGCAGACGATCCATCTGCTCAGCAAAGCACAGAGGTTGCTCAAGACGCCAATCAACCTGACCAGATCAATATTAATAATGAGGGTTCTAGCACAAATACTATTGACCCGACCTTCTTGGAGGCTCTGCCTGAGGATCTTCGGGCAGAAGTACTAGCTTCTCAACAAGCTCAATCTGTACCAGCTCCGACTTATGCACCTCCTTCTGCAGAAGACATCGACCCTGAATTCTTAGCCGCTCTTCCTCCAGATATTCAAGCAGAAGTTTTAGCACAACAGCGAGCACAAAGAGCTGTGCAGTCTCAGCAAGCTGAAGGGCAACCGGTTGATATGGACAATGCATCTATTATCGCTACTTTTCCTGCTGATTTGCGTGAAGAGGTATTTTTTTATTAAGGGTTTTGCTAGTTCAACAAATGTGTAGATCCCACCTCATGTACATGCCACCAAAAAATGTCCCAACATTTCGTGTGCAAGATCCAATACGTCTGTCAGGTTGGCCCCACAATGTTGCTGCCCCAGCCCAAAATATCAGGCTCGTCCATCATTTGTTAGCCATGGTTTACTAGCTACAAAGGACATATTCAAATTTTTTCTGTGAAAAACTGGCCCATCCGATGAGCAGACTGGTCAGATTTTTTGGTTCAGGTAATTACATGGTTGGGCCACCTTCAGGACTCTACCTGGATGTTCCATACAAGTGTCAGCTTAGGATGTGTTGTGGAGTGTACCAGGGATGAAATTTCGTGCATGTGGAATTAGCAAATGTCTATGTTTAAAACTCTTAACTTTAACCTTTCCCAGCTGAATCTTCATAACCATGTCTTTTTTTTTTTTCTCAGGTGCTCTTGACATCCTCCGAAGCAGTTTTATCTGCATTACCATCACCTTTACTGGCAGAGGCCCAAATGCTTAGGGATAGAGCAATGAGCCATTATCAGGCTCGCAGCCTTTTTGGAGGCAGCCACAGGCTTGGCGGTAGAAGGAATAGTTTGGGAATAGACAGGCAGACAGTGATGGATAGAGGTGTTGGAGTTACAATAGGTCGGCGTGCTGTTTCTGCCATTGCAAACAGCTTGAAGGTTAAAGAAATTGAAGGAACACCTCTTTTAGATGCAAATGCTTTGAGAGCATTGATCCAGCTCTTAAGATTAGCTCAGGTAATTCTTTTCCTTTTTCCTTTCAAATGGCGTGATTTAGTTTCCTTGCCCATTTTCAGAAATCTCTTGGTTAGGTTAGTCATTGATTTTTTCACTCTTTATTTCCTGCTTGCACTAGTTAGCTAAATAACGGCATTGGCGAAAATAACCACCATCTCATAGTATATATTGCTAATATCTTGGCTCCTATATCCGTTTTGAGAATATAAGAGTTTTGTCAGTGATTCTTGTTCCTTATGGGGTGGTATTGTTGACAGGTTAAATCTAGAGGATGTAGTATTCCACTCTTAATCCTTTCTAGTTCCTAGCTTTGCTGCCTTAAGCTCATTCCAACATAGACTTAAATATTGACTTCTCCCTTGCAATTGAAACTCATATCTGAATAGATCTTACTCTGAGAGTTTCTAGCTGCTGCCTCAAAATATGACGAGGAAAATATGGAGTTGGACTTGGGTTGTTTTCCTTAAAATGGTGAGTACCCAAAAAAAAAAAAAAAGAAAAAGAAAAAGAAAAGAAAAGAAAAAGGAACATAAATTTGTAGCGATTTTCATTCTTTAAATGTTATGTGTGTGTGTGTGGTATATATATATATATATATATATATATATATATAAGAATTAGAAACGTAAAAGAGAAGCAAAATATGGGAAAATGGACATTATTAGGATAAAGGAATAAAAGCTAAAAAGAAAAACATGGAAAATGCACATTATTATGACAAAGGAAAAACGTTAAAATAGAATTACCATGTGGAAATTTATTTGAACATAATATGAGAACAAGGAAATGGGTAAAGTAATATGAATATGTGAATGCTTTGAACCAAAATAGGAATAACTCCCATTTCATCTGTTTATTCGGAAGAGATCCCATTTCATCTATTTATTCGGAAGAAGCGCGGAGAATCTGATATCGGGTGAAATTTCATATTTACAAGGATTGCTTGCCTCTGCCTGAGAGTTCTTTCGAAGTTCAAATTCAAATATGAGCTTAGTTCTCAGCAGGTCAAGAAGCTGATTTCTGGGGACACTAAGTGCACATGGCCGGAGAGATGAATCTTGATGCCAGAGAAGTGCCAGGCACAGTCAGATACCCATCAGGACAAATATACAATGAGGAAGGTAGGGAAAAATCAAATGGCTCGAACGACTTGGCAACTGGAGATTGGAAATACGTCAAAGGCAAAAAAAAGGAAGGTAAGCAGAATGATAGAAAGACCAGAGACGTATCAAGCTACCCAATGCTGTTTATCAAGGGGTTCCTAGAAGGATGGCTCCTTGTAAACTTCTCAAGAGTGTTTGGTCGGGCCGGAGCAGTGACGGATGTGGTGCTACCAAGAAATAAGGCAAGCGGAACATATAGGGGTTTTGCGTTAGTGAGGATGAGTTCAGAGGAAGAGTTAACAAGGGCGGTACATATGCTACATGGTGAAAGTTTCAGAGGAGTAAAGCTCCTAGTCCAGAGGGCGAGGTTCGGCCCTGAGTTAAAATGGAAAAACAGAGGAGTATCCCAAATGCGAAAAAAAAACAAGGTTATCTCAAACTGACATCAAAAGAGAGCGTTACTCATAGAAGGAGAAATGTACTTCATCTCCCCATAATATTCCCTCGTTCAAGGAGGTGCTATCAAAAGGGCTATTGAGACTAAAAGAACGACAAGCTAATCCGGAGGGAATCGAAAAAGAGACAGATCAGCCAGAGGAGTGGAAAGAGGAAAGGAAGGGAAGGAGATGGTGGTGCATATAAATCAAGAAACGCTCTAAAGATCAAAACAAGCGTTACAGGGATCACTAGTAGTGATAACCAAATAAGGAGCATCGATCGCTCAGGTTAGAGGCTGGATAGGCGAATGTTGTAGGATTACACCAAAGAAGTACATCATAAAACCGATTGGATATAATGAGCTCTGGATTCGTTTGAGTCTAGAACTTAATTTGGATTTACTTATTATGGTAGGAGTGCTGCACAAAGATGGTCCAGTAAGCAAAATACTTAGCTGGGACGAGTTCTCACTGTTCGGAATGGAGGATATTTGTATGCTAATCTGGTCAATTCCTTTGGAACTTTGGTATGAAGACCTTTTTATATTAGCAGCTTTATGCCTAGGGAAGATAATAGAACTGGACCCAAAGACAAAGCAGGGAGAGGAGATGGGGGTGATAAGGGTTAGGGTTAGGCGGAAGAAGAAAGAGGTTTCGCCATTACATATCTAGGTATTCGTCGACGATAGGTATCTTAGTCCATCAGTTCAAAAAGAGGAAAAAGATGAGCCCGCTCCTAGATGGGGAGATCTTGGAATATCAGGGAGATAGCACCATCAGCAGCAGGAGCTAAGTCTGCCCTAACAGTGGAAGGACCACAACGACGGTACACCGCAGGAGCACCAAATGCCTCGTTCAACAGCTATCATCAAATTGCAGATGGCCATTATGTTGCCGACTGTAGCAAGTACGGCAGTGCGACGTGGCAACGATTCCCTAGATATTTACTCGCGCCCATCGAGAGAGAACTAGTTGCAATCTCCTTCGTCCACGCGGACGGAGGATAGGAGATCGTATCCTCTTTGAATCTCGGCCGTACCGAAGAATATCGTCTTTCATCAGTTTCGCGGAGACAACAACACACGTGGCTACTTTGGAGAGGAGAGAGAGAGAGAGAGCATACGAGAGGATCGAGAGCTGAACCTATATCAAGTAATCCCATCCGAACTCAGTTTGGGTGGTTTGGAACCCTCAATGCTGGCGAGGGTGAATCTCGACCCCTCGTCAGATGTGAAAGTTGATCCAAACCGGGGTTTTGCCTCAATATCGGGTCTTTCGGGTCACTCGGAAGCCTCCAAGTCAAATGCGCATATCAAAGAGCTAAGACACGTGTTGGTATACTCCCTCGTTCGTTGCAAGATGGCATGATCTGGAATCTCAAACCACATGTGCGAGTACCTCCTAATACAAAGGGTAGGTTTGGGTCAGTACGTGTGGATACCAATACTGAAGATTTTCCACTCATGTTGGACGAGAACGCCTCTCTCGCATATGATATAGAGCATCTCCCTTGGCACTCAGAATGTTCAGAAATTCTAGAACGTCAATCTCCTCGCTTCGTGTCATCCAGGGATACAAGCGTCGGGTCAAGTTCTGGCATCCTTATTCACGGAAGAAATTGGTGAAGGGGCGATCGAAGCTGAACCTCTACAGTTCAGGTTCGGAACAACGACAGAAGAAATGTAGGCCGATCAACTCGTAAGGGCTGATTTCGAAGAACAGAGGGAAAAGCTAGTTGATGTAATACAAAAAAAGAAATGGATGAGAGATTCAATGGGCCATGTAGGAAGATCCATAGAGCTATCATTTGGAGATCATCTAGAAGATTCTGTAGCATTGTTCCGTTGTGTTGAGACCGTAACAGACCTTTTTTGGGAACAAGATCTCCTAGAAAACTCCACAAAAATAAGGGCAGCATCAACGAGATACAAAGTAAATCAACCAGTCCCTTAAAGCTCAGCGGGTCTTTGTTCAATAAAGGGCCACATGTTTCATGGGGTAGATATGTTCCTATATGAAGATCTTATCATGGAATGTGAGAGGAGTGGGGTTCAAACAGAAGAGAAGGGTAATCATAGATATTTGCATGAGAAGCAAGTCGGAAGTGATCTGCCTGCGGGAAACAAATGCACAAAATTTTAATGATAAGTTAATAGGGACTCTTTGGAAGGCGACAAATGCGAAATGGGTGGCCTTGGATGTTGAAGGCAGTTCAGGTGGAATTTTGGTAGCTTGGAAATCTTCATTCTAGTCGTTGAAGACTACTTGGAAGGGAGTATACTCAATATTGGTAATTCTGAAGAATGTCTCTATTGATCTCTACTGCCTCATCATCTCAATCTATGGCCCAACTGAAGAAGAAAAGAGAAAAGACATCTGGGAGGAATTGAAGGCCACAAGACAAGTTTAACGGTCCCTGGTGCATAGGAGGAGATTTCAACATAGTGTGATACGCGGAAGAAAAGTCAAATGGTAGAAAGGTTACCCCTGTAATGCGCGGTTTCTCGCTCTGGATCGAGGATCAAGAATTAGTCGATCTTCCCCTTCTTGGATCTAGATGCACGTGATCTAACGGAAGATCGAATCCAATAATGTCAAGGTTGGATAGATTTCTGGTGTCGACAGAATGGCTGGAACTCTTCCCTCTGGTATCGCAGATTGTCCTCCCGAGACCAACATCAGACCACAACCCGTTAATTCTCATAGTAGAAGACAACAATTTGGGTTCGAAGCCATTCAAGTTCGAAATGTCATGGCTGAAGATAGAAGGCTTTCATTCGCTCATAAGAGAGTGGTGGGCAGATTTTCAGGTGGAAGGATACGCATGTTTTAGACTTACCCAAAAACTAAGGCTTCTGAAAGGTAAATTAAAGTTGTGGAAAGAGGTGGTTCTAAGGAAAAGGGAAAAGGAAACAGATGATATTCTAGCTGAGTTGCAATCTATTGATAAAGAAGCAAAATCAGTCACGATGTCAACATATAAGTCGAATAGAAGACTACAGTTAATCCAAAGTTATGCGTCCAGGGTGTTGGAGGATGAAATATCATGGAGGCAAAGAGAGAGGATCAAGTGGATCAAAGTAGGAGATAAAAACATCAAAATTTTCCACAATATAGCTAGTGCTTGAGTAAGAAGTAACAAAATCAGCAGCTTGATTGTCAATGGGAGTAGGATAGAGGATCAACAAATTATTTCGGAGGAAGCTATACGTTACTTTAGCAGTCTCTTCTGTGGAGAAGAATGGAGAAGACCAACGTTGGATCTGCTTCAGGTGGACAACCTTTCTGAAGAGGAAGCTAGCGCCCTAGAAGCCTCTTTTTCGATGGAAGAGGTGAAAGGGGCAGTGGAAGCATTAGGAGGAGATAACGCCCCGGGACCAGACGGATTCCCAATATATATTTTTTTTTCAAACTTTTTGGGAAATCCTATAGATTGATGTCATGGATTTCGTCAATGAATTCTACATTGGAGGCAGATTATCAAAAGACATTGGAGCAACGTTCGTGATGCTAATCCCAGTGTTTCCAGGTGCAGACTCGCTAAAAGACTTTAGACCAATCAGTTTAATCGGTGGCCCATATAAAATTCTAGAAAAAGTCTTGGCATCAAGAATGAAAGAAGTGATAGGAAAGATCATCTCTGATAATCAGAATGCATTCATCCCAAGAAGACAAATCATCGACAGTGCACTCATAGTGAATGAATGCTTGTATTTAAGTCACAGATCCAGGAAAAAAGGTCTATTATGCAAGCTTGACCTAGAAAAGACATACGACCATGTAGATTGGGGTTTTCTTCAGTATATGTTACATCGGTTGGGCTTTGGGGATAGATGGAGAAGGTAGATGGGGGAATGTGTCGGCTCTGCCTTTTTCTCGGTTCTTCTGAATGGATCTCCTAAAGGTTTTTTTAGAAGCTCAAGGGGGTTGCGCCAAGGAGACCCGTTATCCCCTTTCCTTTTCCTAGTGTAGGGGAAGCCCTATCCAGAATGTTGAACAAAGGTCAGGATGAAGGCATTATCAGTGGTATCAAAGTGATAGGAATGGATAGACCGATATCTCATGTTCAATTTGTGGATGACACACTCCTATCTTGCGAAGCAGATCATGTAAAAGTTAGTAATATGCGAACCACTATTCGGTGTTTTGAGGCAGTTTCAGGCCCAAGAGTGAACATGACAAAGTCCAAGATGCTTGGGGTGAATATGTTGGAAGAAGAGGTAACGTTGTTGGCAGAGTATTTCGATTGTTCAGTAGGCCGCCTCCTGACCACTTATGTTGGTTTGCCGCTATGTATAGGAAAGCCCCCAAAATTCTTTTGGGACAAGGTCATTGACAGATTCGAGAAGTATTTAGTTAGATGGAAATGTATATACCTATTGCTAGGTGGGCGAATCACTTTAATTAAGGCAGCTCTTTCGAATCTCCCTCTATACTTTATGTTGATGTTCAAGTGCCCGACTTCGATTTTGGCAATGTTAGAAAAGCTAAGAAGAGATTTTCTATGGCATGGTAAAGAAGAGAAGAAGAAATTTCATTTGGTTGATTGAAAGGATGTATGCAAGCATGTTCAAGGAGGTGGGGCTGGTATAAAAGATCTTAAGAATATGAATCGAGCACTCTTAGGGAAATGGACTTGGAGACTAGGGACAGAAGAAGGGACCCTCTGGAATACGTTAATCAAGAAGCGGTCAGAGGGGAGTTGGTGGACCAAGGACTCATCCAATTACAGAGCTTCGGTGATTTGGAAAGGGGTGTTATCCATAAAGGAGGAGGTCCTGAAAAGGATAGGAGTGGCGATAGGGAAAGGTGACAGTACTCGTTTCTGGCATGATATTGGATGGGTGACGCTGCACTGAAGTACGATTTCCCACACATTCCGCATTGCCTCCAATCAGTCCATTGATGATGTGGACACCAGTGGTGCACCCTTTAGAGTGTACCAGAGGAGGAGGCGTCGCCGACAGAGTATCGGAGCAGAGGAGTTGATGTGGATGGACGTTGGGTCCATCGGACCCATTTTCTGACGTGCTACGAGTGCAGGAGCGACATGACCGCACCTTGACAATAGATCCATGGGTTGGATTTCACACCCTACCATATGAGTGTTTTAGTTTTAGGCGTCTTTGTTCTTTTCCTTATTTCAGGGGCTTTATTGCACTTTCTTTACTTTTCGTATTTTTTTGTTAATTTTTTTTTTTTTGTTTTCAGGCGCTTTAGTGCACTTTAACTTTTTCCATAGCTTGTATATACGTTGTGAGTAACCATATTTTTTTTGTTAGCTTGTTGGTACACCCACTGTCAGTTCACACTTCACTGTTAGCCACCCCCACTAGGGAATCGATACCAAGACCTCAGTGTTGAAACAAGGTATCTTTCACTCAGTGAGAAACCCTATTTTGATTATTATTGAATGAATAGAAATTCATCTCTTTTCTTCCTCTTTATTCAAAAGATTAGAGTTTCAGGATTGGCCCTTGGGTGTTGAGGATTCCACTCCGATTTCGGGTTTCCCTCTTTCTAGATCTTCAAGGTGCAGGAAAAGGTAAGAATCATCCTCCTTATTTTCTTTTGACGGCAAAAAGACCTGTACCTTCTTCATCTCGAACCTTTCATTCTTCATCCCTTTCGTTCCTCTCTGGATATCCCCTTTCTAGTTTGAATAGAAAAGATGGATGGTTAATCAGTAGGATCAGATCCAAACTTGATTGTGAACTGACTTATGCTAGATCTGGGATATCCTCATATCCCTAGGTTCTCCCTTTTTTACTGTTTACGTGATTTTAACGGAATGACCTCATCTTTGTTTTGAAATTTATCTAATCCCTTTGACTGGAAACGGTTAGTTAATTGGTGTATTTATTTGAACATTCTTTAACCTGATTATACATGCATCTAAAATTAGGTCATCACATGTCCCTGCATCAATTGTGGTAGTTGGATGCTATTCTGTCCTTGGGAGTGAAGTGGTGTGGAATCCAGAATGTAGAAGAAATCTCAATGACCATGAGGTTCAAGAATATGTAGCACTTCTTAACCGCATCCAAGACGTCAAACTGGATTTGTCTACTGCGGACAAAATAGTTTGGAAAATCGACAAATCTAGAGAATTCTCAGTTAAATCATTCTATAGGAGCATTGACAGGGTCCCCTCAATAGGAGAAGAGATCCACGCTAATCGTGTTTGGAAATACAAAGCTCCCCCCAAGATAGTGGGTTTCGGTTGGCTAGTTGGTAAAAAGAAGGTCCTTATAGTTGATAATTTGAGAAAAAAGGGGTATGATTATCACAAACATGTGCCTATGCTGGATGGCGAGCGAAGAAACGGTGGACCATCTCTTCATTCATTGTCCTTTCATCAGTCGAATCTGGCCAGATCTTCTTTCCCGTTTTGATATCTGCTGGTCCTCCCCAAATTCGACAGGCAGTCTTTTTAAGGCCTGGCATGGTCCAAGATTGGGCAAACAGAGGACCGAGCTATGGAGAATGTCCCTCCTTGCTCTCTGGTGGAAAGTGTGGGATGAAAGGAATGGAAGATGATTCAATGGTGTCTCAAACTCCCCGGAATCCATAGTGTTTAGAGCGAGGCGGTTTGTGGTCGAGTGGGCTTCTAATGTAGAAAAATTAAAGGGCTATAATCTTCAGTTTATAGGAGTGTAGTTGTCCCGCTACCTCAGCGGTTAAGCAATCCCTGTATTCCTCTTTATCTTTTAATATAAATTGTGACTTTTCAAAAAAAGAAGAAGAAGGAATAACTCCAAATCAATTCAACACCACCCAACCAAGTTTGTTGGCTTTACCGTAAGGGGTAGTTCCCAAGTCAAATTGGCAATTTGCTTGCAATCTTTTAAGAAATTTGTTTTCCCCCCTTTTTACGAGTATAATTAAGTGGGATGCCAATGTTTATGGATTATGGACCATAGTTGATTAGATAGCTGCTGTCAGAGCCTGCTATAGTGATATTGAATGATGTTATGGTCTTCACCTGTGTTTTAGAATGTTCAGTTAACATGTGGCCTTTTCTCCCTCTTGTTCTTTTTGAACTTTCAGCCCCTCGGGAAAGGCCTTCTCCAAAGACTCTTGTTGAACCTCTGTGCACACAGTGTTACACGGGCTATTCTGGTTAGCCTTTTGCTTGATATGATAAAACCAGAAGCTGAGGGTTTTGTTAGTGGACCTGCAGCTGTTACTTCTCAAAGGCTTTATGGTTGCCAATGGAATGTTGTTTATGGTCGATCACAGCAGTTGGATGGTACTACTTTTGCCAATGGAATCTGTTATTTCTTTACAGTTCTTTCAGTTTAAAGCAATGCCATTTTAACTTGGAGTTTCTTTTGTTATTGTCAAGGTCTTCCACCTCTTGTGTCACGTCGAGTCCTTGAGATTTTGACTTACCTGGCAACAAATCATTTGGCTGTTGCAAATATTCTTTTCTACTTTGAATCTCCATCAGATCTAGAATCTCCAGTTCCTCCACATCTGGAAGCCAAGAAGGAGAAAGGGAAGGAGAAAATTGGGGAAGGAATGCCTTCATCATGCTTGATTGAAATGTCTCAGAAGGGATCTATACCTCTAATATTGTTCCTGAAGCTCCTAAACCGGTCACTGTTTTTACGCAGCAATGCTCATCTTGAACAGGTATTAATGAGATACTGTAGAAATAGGTTGCTTTCTCTGCTATATATAAAGTGGCATAGGTGAACTTACTGTGTTCTAATTCTGGTGTGCAGGTCATGGTTCTCCTCCAAGTAGTAGTTAATAATGCTGCCTCAAAAGTTGAGTCTCAGCCTCAACCTGAACAGGTTCCTGCCAATTCCCAGACTTCATCTGAAAAGGGAGCTTCCGATGAGACTCCTAAAGATCCTCTCCCATCCGATCAGATTTCCGGTCAGGATTCAAATAAAAGTGCGAGCGCTGAGGCATTCACATCTAGTGGAAAGAAAAGTGTTAATCCATATGATATCATCTTGCAGCTTCCAGAATCCGATTTGCGTAATCTTTGCAGCCTTCTTGCTCATGAGGGGTAACTTTCTTCCCTATTGCTCTCAATGGTGCTCTTTACAATTTTGTAGGATATTGTGTTGCAAAATGCATCAATGCCATTCTACTTAAGTCATGGTTTCGAGTGTTGATTATGATACGGCCGTATCGACTGTATCATAACTGCAACAGCCACCCTTGTTACACAGTATGAGGATGGATTGTTCCGTTTAAAAAAAAAATTGCTCTATCAGCCCATATCAGTGGATGCAATCAGTTTTTTAAGTCTCGACAATATCGGCCAATATATCCCACCTTTGCGATACGAAAAACACAAGTAATGAGATATATCCCACATGTTCGATTTGGTGAGCATTTTCGATTTTCCAACATTTTTTTTTTTTTTTTCTGTAAATCATGTTAAATCAATGTCAAATTGTTACAAATCTATGATCTTTCATGGTAAGAGTTTCGATTTCAACATTTGGAGGAGATGGGCTAAGTTGCTGAAAATTGAAAAAAAATCAAAATTTTCGAATTTCTCGCAAATCAGATGCAATCTGTGTCCAAACATAAAATCAAATATGTATGTAACCTGATCTAGTGATTCTTCTTTTGCTTTTGAATGTATTGCTTGTGTTTCCACACGTCTTCTTACATTTATAAATTGTATAAATAGACTTTGAATATTCTTGCATCTTCAGTTAGACAACGCATAGATTAGGACCTCATACAAAGAAAACCTATAATGTCAACTTTTTTTTTTTTTTTGATTTATAAGTGTGTATTGATGTCTTTTTTATTTTTTATTTTTATTTTTAACAATTACTGAAGTTTCATTGGAAAATTCAACCAATTTCCCAATGTTTCCCTATGTTTCCAACAACAATGATACATTATACGATACAAGTACAACCGATATATCCCATGCGATAATCGATACATATCCGTATCTCAATGGTGTGATATGTAACGCGATACCGATATTTCAAACACCGGATGCACCCATAAATCTCCATGTAGAAATTTTTATTTCCAATTATCTCTCTCTCTCTCTCTCTCTCTCTCCCTTTTCTGAAGAAGCCTATGGTGATAATGGAAGTACAAGACTTGAGTGGGATTCGATGAGAACTAAAATGAAATAAGACCATTTTGAAATGAGAAGCAAACCATCACCCTTTTCTCATTTTCTCCATCGTCTTTTTGTTGTATGTCAATGTAATGGGCCCACATTCTTGAATTGTGATTTGAAATGAGGAGAAACCATCACCCATTTTTCACTTTCTCCATCTCCTTTTTGTCGTATGTCAATGTAATGGGCCCTCATGCTTGAATTATGTTCTTTTAGGGCCTCTGTTTGGTTCCCTTTGTATAGGCAACATTCTTATCAAAGGATGGTTTGCTACACCATTGAATACATGCTAAAAACACAAAGAATGATAGATTATAGTGTTTTGCATTATTATTATTATTATTATTATTTTTTCATATTTCCCAATAATTGTTCAAGATTATTTTGGCCAAAAAAAAAAATAAAAAAAAATGCCAATTTGGGCCTGTATCTTCTGATACCGATCTTAAAAAACTTGATAGATTATTGTTTTTGTGTCTGGTGACATTGATATTCAAAAACTTGATTTCATTCCACGATCGACAACTTAGGATTCATCTCTATTGTATTAGAGAAATTATATGATCGCCCACTTTAGAATATGAATACTATCTTGGGCCTTGAGTTTATACAACTAGTGCTCATAGTTTGGTATCCATATGCACTTGATTGATTGCACCTTTGGTAGACCATTTACCAATAATATGCCAGATTGGAAGATCCTAGCCATCCAATCTTAGGCCTCCATCTCAAAGTGGATTGCTGCTGCTATTTATTTTTTCTTCAAAGAATTGACAAATTTACTAGAGACAAACAACATTAGCAAACAACCTATTGATACCAACCTTCTTACGAAGTTACGAGTAACTTGAGACCATAGGAAAAGTGCGCACCCCCCCACAACAAATACAGAGAAAGGAAGGAGACTCATGCAAGGTATTCCATATCGGTAACGGTGGCCATAACGGTCTCCACCATTACCGATACGGGGGCATAATGATCGTTATGACCCTTGTAACGGTTGGAAATTTTCTTTTGCCCGAAAAATTCTAAAAAAATGTCTAGAAAATCCAGAATAATGTAAACATTCCAAATATGTATTCAATTTTGTTTTGTTTTGTTTTGTTTTTTTTTTTTTTTTTTTTTTTGTTTTTGTTTTGTTGTTTTTGTTTTTTGGATATATTTATGGTAGTGTAGTGGTCCACTCTTTGGCGAGTGTTGTATCGAGTTGTCTAGTGAATTTGTGAACATGATTATATGTCTCTAATGTTTACACATCACAATTTATCATTAGAACTAGAAATCATAAAAAAGGCATAAATACTACTTTTTCAATTTTTTTTTTGAAAAAAAGGCCCTTAGAGCTTCTATTCGTTCAAATCACTTCAATTTACGGTTTTAATCTTAAAAACTATAGTAAGAGTAGTCGAAATCTATTATAAAATGATCTAGGAGAATTTTTGGAATGAGAAAAGTGAAAAAATGATTTAAATAGAAACAACAAAAGTGGTTGTTTTTTGACCGTTACAGGGGTAACAGTCGTTATGCCCCATATCGGCATTTATGGCCATTGTAACGGCCGATACGTCCCAAAAAACCAACCGGCCCGTTTCATCCCCGTATTGCATAACGGTCATGGCCGTTACCTATATGTATCGGCCTTTATGAGCATATCGTAACGGATACGGAACACCTTGGACTTATGCCTCTCGCACCACTAAACAATGAATGAACAAGTGGTTAACACATTCTTCTTCTTCTTCTTCTTCTTCTTCTTTTTTGGAAAGGTAACACTATAAGGGATTAAACCCTGGATCACTCACACACATTATATTGGCTCCACCAGCTCATCTAACAAGCTGGAGACAAGTATTTAACACATTCTCTCTCATTTCTATGCAACTTACATATGTAACTTTATAAGCTTTTTGTCCATAGTTTATCAAGCAAAAACTTTCACTCTTGATGGAACAAGTGCCTTCCATATAAAGGAGAAGTCCTCTCACACTTCATAAGCACACCATAGAAAGAGCCGAAAGCTCTCCACTTGGCTACCATTTCCACACATTCCTGTCCTCAGTCAACACATTAATATGCACGCCATCAAAATTGGTTAGGAAGTTATTGAAGAGGCCTGCTTCGTCATCCGATAGGTTCCTTCATAGTATAATGATCCCCATCACACTTCCCCACCAGTAATTCATACAATCCTGAACTTCCATTGCAAGCTTAAACAATACTTGAAATGAAAATTCAATGACTTCATCATCCAACAAAGCATCCTTCTATAACCACACAGTGTCCCCTTTGCCAACCAGAAATTGAATACGTGGCTAAATTCTGTGCATTCTCAATTCCGTCAAGGAAAGATGCGATCCTTTAGCCAACTTTTTCTCAATTTTTATTCTTCCAATAATGGGGTCCTAAAAAAGTGACATTCTGCTTGTCCCCGAGTGGAAGACCCAAGTAAGTGCAGGGAAGCTCCATATGCACGCACTGTTTTCTCGCTGAAAAAAGAGCTTACCAAATCCTTATTCATAACCACACCCGTCATGGGGCTTTATTTATTTATTTTTAAGAATAACCTGGAGGCCTGAGTTCGGAATACCTAAGAATACTGTTCAAATTGACAACTTCCTCCATGTTCACCTTACACATCAAGAGACTGTCATCCATGAACTAACGATGCAAGATTTCCAGTTTTAGATTGTTGATTCTAACACCCTTGATCATACATATGGAAGAAGCCCTACGAACGATGAGCTCGCATCTTTTGCCGTAGGCTCACAACTAAAATTAAAAGGGGTGACAAGGGGCCTCCTTGACGAAGACCTCTCGAGCTAGAGAAAAAGTCTGCTCGCGAACCATTCACTAAAAATGAGAATGGAGCCTTGGATATACATTCTTTGACTGCCTCAATCCTTTTCTCACTGAATCCCATCCTACCAAGAGAACAAGAAGGAAACCCCAACAACCTAGTCATATGCCTTCTTCATGTCAAATTTTCACGCAATTCTTCACATTTTTTACTAGAATGCCATCTAGAATCTGCCTATCCATGATGAAAGCTCCTTGAAATGGGGAAATCATGATGGTTGAGGCCGCCTCTCTTAATCTAACAGAAAAAAGAATAGATAAGATTTTGTCTACACCTCCTAGCAAGCCAATAAGGCCCAAAGCTTCCAATTTCGATCACCTCCTTGGTCTTTGGAATAGGAGTAATGAAAGTTGTGTATAGGTCCTCAATTTTCCAAAATGACCACTTCCAATATCTTGGTTTGATATTTCATGAGTGGAGAGATTGAGAAGGATGTTGCCCATAGAATTCCAGCTGGGTGGAAAAATGTGCTTCTAGAGTTTTATGTGATGTTGTGTACCACTCAAATTGAAAGGGAGATTTTATAGGATGGCTATAAGACCAGCCATGCTTTATGGGACAAAATGTTGGGCAATTAAGGAACAACATGTTCATAGGGTGAGTGTAGCCGAGATGAGGATGTTGAGATGGATGAGTGGTAAGACAGCAAATGATAGAATTAGAAATGAATGCATCCGAGGGAATTTAGGAGTAACACCAATAGGTAATAATTGTCAATAGAATCAATGGCTGCCGTATCTATGGTTATTAATTTAGGCTATATATACTTTCCTTACTAGGTTTCTAGACTTTAGTTTTCCATATATAGCTTCCTACATTCACTCTATGTAAATTAGATAGCTTTCCATGTATAGCTTCCTACAATCACTCTATGTAAATTAGATAGCTTTCCATGTATAGCTTCCTACAATCACTCTATGTGATTGGCATGTAAATATTCAACTTTCCTTGTATAAACCGACAACATTGCCTATTTAATGAAATACCTTCTCTCAA
Source organism: Magnolia officinalis (assembly GCA_021015155.1). Classification (NCBI taxonomy): domain Eukaryota; kingdom Viridiplantae; phylum Streptophyta; class Magnoliopsida; order Magnoliales; family Magnoliaceae; genus Magnolia; species Magnolia officinalis. Next base: position 17,811,532 of record JAJHSJ010000011.1, read on the forward strand.
GAGAGGTCATTCAAAACCATTCTTATATGGTATCAGAGCTATTCCCTAATAAATTTTCGTCCTAGTTTTCTCAGTCATAGTCGCTGTCCGTATGGAGAAGGCAGATAATGTTTGTGTCAGATTTACTGGCAAAAATTACACTGCCCGGGAGTTTCAATTGGAGATCTTTCTCAAGGGTAAGGCGCTGTGGGGCCATATTGATGGTAGCAGTAAAGGAGGTTCTAGTGAGGCTGACAAGGCAGCTTGGGCAGCCAAAGATAATTAGATCATGTCCTGGATTCTTGGCTCCATGGAGCCACATCTGATCCTTTCTCTGCGCCCTCATAGGTCTGCAAAGGCTATGTGGGACTATCTCAAGCAAGTCTATCACCAAGACAACAATGCTAGGCGGTTCCATCTTGAGTTGGCCATTGCTAACTATACTCAAGGAGATTTATCAGTTCAAGACTATTACTCTAGTTTTCTGACCCTGTGGAATGACTATTCTGACCTTGTTACAGCCAAGGTTTCTGCCGAAGGTTTGGCGTCAGTACAACATGTCCACAGAACCAGTCAAAGAGATCAATTTCTCATGAAATTGAGGCCTGAGTTTGAGTCTATTCGTGCCTCTCTAGTCAATAGAGATCCGGTTCCAACTTTGGAGGCCTGCTTTGGAGAACTCTTGCGTGAGGAACAACGTCTCAATACTCAGAACTTTATGGAGCAGTCCCGCATTGCTTCTAATACTGTTTCAGTTGCTTATGCTGCTCATGGCAAGGGGAAGGGCCGTGACATGAGCAGCACATAGTGCTATAGTTGCAAGAAATATGGCCATATTGCCCCTAACTGTTTGCAATTACTGCAAGCAGCCGGGGCACATTATCAAAGAGTGTACCATTCGGCCTTCACGCTCCACCAAGGCCTACCATGTTGTTGTTACTGATGACTCACAACCTGCTGCTAATGCCGTCTCTTCCGTAGTTGTTTTACAGCCTCCAGCACCTTCTCTAACTCGAGAAACAGTCCAAGAAATGATTGTGAGTGCATTTTTAGCATTGGGTTTTCAAGGTACTGGTTCATCTCCTTCTTGGATCTTAGATTCGGGTGCTTCTAATCATATGACTAATTCTCTCCATGGTTTAAGTAATGTCCGGGAATATTGTGGTTCTTCACATATTCAAACAGCTAATGGTAGTGCTCTACCGATTGTGGCAGTTGGTGATGTCTCTTCTTCTCTTAAGGATGTCCTTGTGTCACCTAATCTGTCTGTGAACTTAGTTTCTGTTGGCCAGCTTATGGACCAAAATTATGATGTTAATTTTACTCATGATGGGTGTGTTGTGCAGGATCAGATGTCAGGACAGGTGATAGCGAAGGGGCCTAAGCATGGACGTCTCTTTTATCTACAAATACCTGCCCCAAGAAACCTACCTCCTTTCCTGTCTTTACTTTGTAATAAGTCTAGAGTGTCTCCTGAAGTCTGGCATAAACGCCTCGGTCATCCTAATTCTAGGATTCTATCTTATTTGTTCAAATCTGGTCTATTGAATAATAAAGAGCATTTTTCTTCTGCTGCATTTTCTGATTGTGCAACTTGTAAACTTGGCAAAAGTAAGATTTTACCTTTTCCTTCTGAAGGCAGTAGAGCCACTCACGTTTTTGAGATCATCCATAGTGATGTCTGGGGTATTAGTCCTACTATTTTGCATGCCCAATACAAATATTTCGTGACCTTTATTGATGACTACAACAAATATACATGGGTGTATTTTTTACGGCACAAATCAGAAGTTTTTCCTATGTTCCAACTATTCTTAGCTCTAGTTCAAACTCAATTTTCTGCTACTGTTAAAATCCTTCGGTCAGACTCGGGTGGGGAATATATATCACATGAGTTCCAATCTTTCTTGCATTCTAAATGTATTATCTCTCAACGCTCCTGTTCATATACTCCACAACAAAATGGAGTAGCGGAAAGGAAAAACCGTCATCTTTTAGATGTTGTCCGAACTTTGCTCATTGAGTCTTCAGTTCCTCCTAAGTTTTGGGTGGAATCCCTTACCACAGCTACATTTTTTATAAACAGACTTCCTTCTCAAGCTTTGAATCTTGAGTCCCCATATTTCAGGCTCTATCATCACCATCCTACGTACATAAATCTTCACACTTTTGGGTGTGTATGTTTTATGCATCTTCCTCCACCGGACAGAAACAAGCTTTCTGCCCAATCCATTCGTTGTGCTTTCTTGGGTTATAGTGTCACACAAAAAGGTTATGTATGCTATGATCCAACTTCTAATCGAGTTCGTGTTTCAAGGAATGTGTTCTTCTTTGAAAATCAATGGTTCTTTCCTATGTCTTCCTCATCAGAGTCTCCCATTGTTTTCTTGCCTTCTTTTGATGATACCTTGAATAATTCCAGACCTCCGATTGAAAGGTTTCAGCCCGGCATGGTATACCAGAGGCTTTCTCCAGTGCTCCCCCCTTCCGCACCTATCTTGCCACCTGTTCCTTTACGCCGATCCTCTAGAGTATCAGCTCCTCCTGACCGGTATGGGTTTCCATTGACTGGTGCTACTTCTTCTGCCTTATCTGCCACTCTATCTTCTATTGCTGTTCCTACTAGTTACTTAAAGGCAGTTAAAGAGGAATGCTGGCAGCAGGCCATGCAGGAAGAGCTATGTGCTCTTGAGGCTAATAAGACTTGGGATGTGATAGATTGTCTTGCAGGTGTGACTCCACTTGGCTGTAAGTGGGTTTACTCTATTAAGGTGAAATCTGATGGTAGTTTGGACCGGTACAAAGCCCGCTTAGTAGCTCTTGGAAATAATCAAGAATACAGAGTAAATTACGAGGAGACCTTTGCTCCGGTGGCCAAAATGACCACCATCCGCACCATTTTAGCTATTGCTGCCTCTCAAAATTAGGCCTTACACCAAATGGACGTGAAGAATGCCTTCCTTCACGGGGATCTCAAGGAAGATGTTTATATGCGTCCTCCTGCCAGTTTACTTTCTCCTTCTACTTCAGCAGTGTGCAAGTTGCGTCGCTCATTGTATGGCCTTAAACAGGCCCCTTGTGCATGGTATGAGAAATTTACCTCTACCCTCTTCAAGTTTGCTTTTCACAAAAGCAAGTATGACGCATCACTTTTTCTTCGCAAAACTTAGAATGGTGTTGTCATTCTCTTGGTGTATGTTGATGATATCATCATCACGGGCACTGATTCAGCTCTGATTTCTCAATTAAAACAGTATCTACAGGACTCCTTTCACATGAAGGATCTAGGATCTCTTACGTATTTTCTTGGTTTAGAAATTACTACTGGAGCACATGGTATTTTTCTGTCACAGCACAAATATGCTCAGGATTTGGTGGCTGCGGCTGGTCTTCAGGATTCTACCCCTCTAGATACTCCAATGGAACTTAATCTCAAGCTGCGCAAAGAAGAGGGTGGCTTGTTATTAGACCCTGTACCCTATCGTACACTGGTTGGCAGCTTGGTCTACCTTACAATTACTAGACCTGATATTTCCTATGCTGTTCAACAAGTTAGTCAGTTCATGGCTTCTCCTAGGCATCTTCATATGGCTGCAGTCCGTCGCATCATTAGATATGTCCATGGCACAGCCGTGAGAGGACTTTCCTATCCAGCTGGTACTTCACTCGATCTTGCAGCTTATAGTGATGCTGATTATGCAGGGTGTAGTGATACTAGACGTTTTACTACGGGTTGGTGTATGTTTCTTGGTACGGCTCTTATTTCTTGGAAAAGCAAGAAACAAGACCGTGTGTCAAAGTCCTCGACTGAGTCTGAATATAGGGCCACGTCCCAAGCTTGTGCTGAGATACTTTGGCTCCGAGGGTTATTGACTGAACTTGGCTTCTCTCCACGTGGACCTACTTCTCTTCATGCAGACAATACTAGTGCCATTCACATTTCAGCCAATCCTATCTTCCATGAACGCACTAAACATATCGAGGTTGACTGCCATTTCATCTGTGAGGCGTTTGAAGCTCAGACTATCTCTCTTCCTCATGTTCCTACCAATCTTCAAGTGGCTGATATTTTTACCAAGGCTCTCACTCGGCAACGGCACAATTTTCTTACAAGCAAATTGATGCTGGTGGATAACCCGCATCAATTTGAGGGGGGGTGTCAATAGAGTCAATGGCTGCCGTATCTATGGTTATTAATCTAGGCTGTATATACTTTCCTTACTAGGTTTCTAGACTTTAGTTTTCCATATATAGCTTCCTACATTCACTCTATGTAAATTAGATAGCTTTCCATGTATAGCTTCCTACAATCACTCTATGTAAATTAGATAGCTTTCCATGTATAGCTTCCTACAATCACTCTATGTGATTGGCATGTAAATATTTAACTTTCCTTGTATAAACCGGCAGCATTGCCTATTTAATGAAATACCTTCTCTCAAGAGAGGTCATTCAAAACCATTCTGATAATAATATGGGGGAAAAGTAGATTAGATGGTTTGGTCATGTACAACAGAGACCAATACCTGCCTTGGTTGCGAGTTAGTTGGTATGAGTTGAAGGCTCCAAAAGGGCAAGGGGAAAGCCCAAAAGAATGCGGGTGGGGGTAGTAAGAAAAAACTTGATGACCTAGAATAACTGAAGTTATGGCCCTTGATAGAGTGGAATGGCGGATAAAGATTCATGTAGTTGACTCCAATTAAAAGGATAAGGCTTAGATGATTATGATGAATTATCTCATCGGGGAGATTTCTGGGGCATGGCCATCCACAGTGGGCGCATGATATCAAAGATCTAGATTACCATGGGTCCACTTGAAATGAACTCAAGACTTGAGGATAATAATTATTGGGAGTGGATATTCAAGAGCAGGTTGTATGGTATGACCCTTTATGTTATGCCTTTTGAACTTTTGTTTCTGCTTTTTACTTTGAATTATTGGATATTTTCAAGGGCAAAATGCTTATATTAATGTGTAGTTAAGTTAGCCCACCAACGGTTATAGATTATCAGTTCTCCTAATTATATTCCCATGTTAAAGATTATATGGTTCCTATCTTCTCCTCTATCTCAAAAACTTTTTTGCCGAAGCAGGGTGACTCATTTGATCTTTCAACTTGTCAGGCTTTCAGATAAAATCTATTCACTTGCAGCCGAGGTACTGAAAAAGCTGGCCTTTGTTGCTGCTCCTCATAGGAGATTCTTTACTACAGAGCTGGCAGGTTTAGCCCATGGCTTGAGTGATTCTGCTGTGGGTGAACTTGTCACTCTAAGGAGTACGCACATGCTAGGTTTGAGTTCTGGTTCGATGGCTGGGGCTGCTATCCTGCGTGTGCTACAAGCACTTTGTACACTCACTGCTGTTATTGTCGATGGAAGCAAGGATCAAGAGAATGATGTGGAACAGGATGAGCAGGCTATCATGTGGAAGTTAAATGTTGCCCTTGAACCATTGTGGCAAGAATTGAGTGAATGTATAAGCACAACAGAGACAAAACTGGGACTGTCCTCCGCCTTCTCCTCTCCCTCACCAACTTCAAATACAGGAGACCATGTAGGAGGGTCTTCTTCTCTGTCGTCACCTCTTCCTCCTGGCACTCAGAGACTTTTGCCTTTTATAGAGGCTTTCTTTGTTTTGTGTGAGAAACTTCAGGCAAATCATTCCATCGGTCAGCAAGATCTTATCAATGTGACTGCCAGAGAAGTCAAAGAGTTTGCAGGGAGTTCTTCAACACCATCTATGAAGTCTGCTGGTGGACATAAACGGGTTGATGGTGCTATGACATTTGCAAGGTTTGCGGACAAGCATCGGCGTCTTCTGAATGCTTTCATCAGACAGAATCCTGGCTTGCTGGAGAAGTCGCTTTCTATGATGCTGAAAGCACCGAGGCTGATTGATTTTGACAACAAGAGAGCATATTTCCGCTCAAGAATTAGGCAACAGCACGAGCAGCACCCATCTGCTCCACTGAGGATAAGTGTTCGTAGGGCATATGTCTTGGAGGACTCCTATAATCAGTTACGTATGCGTCCTAGTCAAGATCTCAAGGGAAGGTTGACAGTGCAGTTTCAAGGAGAGGAGGGGATTGATGCTGGTGGGCTGACAAGAGAGTGGTACCAACTACTGTCAAGGGTCATATTCGATAAAGGAGCTTTGCTTTTTACTACTGTTGGAAACAACGCAACATTTCAACCTAACCCCAATTCGGTTTACCAAACTGAGCATCTTTCCTACTTCAAATTCGTGGGTCGTGTGGTAAAATTTTCTTCACTTTTTGCTTTGTCATTTTTGTTTTCCTCGTAGCTATCGCCTTCAGGCTGATTTTTTTTTTTTTTCTCTTTTCTTTTCAATCTGATGCCCTTTGCAGGTTGCTAAAGCACTGTTTGATGGTCAGCTTTTGGATGTTTACTTCACCCGCTCCTTCTACAAGCACATTCTTGGTGTGAAAGTAACTTACCATGATATAGAGGCTGTTGATCCTGATTATTACAAGAATTTGAAGTGGATGCTGGAGGTTAGTAACTTCTTTCTTACATATATTTTCTACATGTAGCTCACTGTGGAGGTTCTCGTTATGTGGTGATGATGACATTGTATTTGTAATATTTCATCCAGAATGACGTGAGTGACATTCCTGACCTGACATTTAGCGTGGATGCTGATGAGGAGAAGCACATTCTTTATGAGAAAACTGAGGTACCAAGCATTTTTTTCTGCTAAATGTGAAATCGGATTATGGGCAAAACCTTAAATCGAAGACGACCTTAGTATAGTTTTCCAGATAAATTTATACACCCTTAAATTGTTTGTAATTCTATGACATGTGTGGTTTGAGATCTAATCTGACTTCATATTCTGATCTGATTCATGTGTTCTCTTAACTATTCTAATTGTCAGTCTTTTTCCTATTAACTGTGAGTGGTGATTGGACTTATTCTGTTTAATGCCTATTTTTGAGAAGGTTACCGACTATGAGTTAATACCTGGAGGAAGGAATATCAGGGTGACAGAAGAAACTAAGCACGAGTATGTAGACCTTGTGGCCGAGCGCATTTTGACGACAGCCATCCGTCCTCAAATTAATAGCTTCCTAGAGGGCTTCAATGAATTGGTGCCTCGAGATCTTATCTCAATATTTAACGATAAAGAGCTCGAGCTTCTAATCAGTGGACTTCCAGAAATTGATCGTAAGTAGTAGTAGTTTTTGTTTTGTTTTGTTTTTTTTTTTTGAACATGCTTGCAAATGCTGTAGGTTTGTATTCATGTTTGTCTCTCTCTCTCTCTCTCTCTCTCTCTCCAGTCGACGATTTGAAAGGCAATACAGAGTATACTGGCTACACAGCTGCCTCTAGTGTTGTTCAATGGTTCTGGGAAGTTGTCAGAGCATTCAACAAGGAGGACATGGCAAGGTTGCTGCAGTTTGTTACTGGAACATCAAAGGTAATCAGGCCATATCACATTAACCCATCTTCTGATTTTTTTGTAATGTGAAATAATTAGGTAAAACTTAATGTAGTCATCCTTTATCTTTCATAAGCAAATGGAACTGAGAGTGGGTAGAGAACTACTTGCTGTGCTACAGGACTTTGTGCTGTTGCATATAGGAGTGCATGGGAGTGACTGAAAAGTTAAGTTTGGTTACTGACTTGCCTGAGGCTGGCTGCCATGTTTGATTTATAGACGATATTTTTTAGGGCATTCGAAATGCAATTGAGTTTTGGTCTATTAGCAGCTGAGCCTTGGCCGTTGTGACATGGAGGCAATGTCTTAGGCCTGGTTTGAATGGACTAGGAGAGTTCTGAAGTGAGTTGGAGTTTGTAAATTGTGAACTAGAGGCATATCTGCTTGAATTGGCAAAAAACTTAGTATTAATTAGAAAGGACAATATAATGTGCAACTGGACAGTTTGCAAGACAATTCTTCGATGGCATTCTGTGTTAAAACAGGTATTGCGGATATAAGATTGCCATGGGTTGAATTTAATAGCACTGTCCTCGATCTTTGAAGGTTATTATGCACGTGTTCACCTGTATTACTTGCACATAGACATCCACTGCCTGATATAGGAGCTTCCTTTATTACTTTCATTGGTATGTATTAACGAGGAATTCATTAAGATTGCTGACCAAGATGTACCCCCAAATGACTGTTTTCGATACTCGATTCAATAATTCTGGAGAGCGGAGAGATAAGAGAAGGATGTTGCTGAGTTTTATGTGATCTCCGCATGCCAATGAATCTAAAACGGAAATTTTATTGGACAGAATGTTGGGCGGTAAAGGAACAACATGTTCATAGGGTGAGCGTAATGCAAACAAGGGTGTTGAGATGGATGAGTGGTAATACAAGGATAGAATTAGGAATGAGTCCATTTGTGGGAAATTAGGAGCAACACCAATAGGTAATAAGATGAGGGAAAGAAGACTAAGATGATTTTGCCATGTGCAACGGAGACCAAGAATTGCACCGGTTTGGAGTGTGCCGGTTCAAGTTGAAGGCTCTAAAATGGTAAGAGGAAGGCAAAAAAGTACGTGGTTGGAGGTGGTAAGAAAAGACTTGAGGCCTATGGTTTAATTGAGGATATGGTCCATGATAGAGTGGAATGGCTTAACAAGGTTTGTGTAGCTGATTTTAGTTAGTTGGGATAAGGCTTTGATGATGATGAAGATATTGACGCCATTCACACACACATACATACATGTGACACCCACACTAGTGCATGCATGTGATGCGTTAAAGATCATTTTCTTTCACAGCAATTGCAATGTTATGCACCTTTTAGCGCTTATGAATCCTAAAAGCCCAACTTTTTTTTTTTTTTTTTTTTTTTGTGTGCGCGTTTCATTTGGAATGGCCTGATTTTTGGTGTCTTTTCATCCTTGTGGGCTCCACCAAATTGCTGGTTAGATGCATATACACAATATGGTGAGCTCCACGGACTTTGGAAGGTTTTTATGGTGGGTGTCCCCATCCCAACCATACACTATGGTGTGGTCCACCAGAGTTTTGGATCGGCTTGATTTTGGGCTTCAGGCTGAAATATTGGAAGGGTGCACGTGATTAACGTAGTAGATATCATATACACATCGATGGTGGGCCTTGTTTTATATGTGAACATATCACGCGTGTGTGCGGCTCACACTTGCAACAAAAAGATGTGAATGCGTCATATACGTGCACACACACAATGACAAAATGTGAATGCATCAATCGATTATATTCATTTCAGTGGTAATCAAAATTTTGCTTCAGGTATCTATTGTATCTAAATGATCAATTCTAGTATCCCCATATCTTCATATTTTGATGGAAGTCATTTGTTCTAATGGAAATTTTAGGTTCCCTTGGAGGGTTTTAAAGCGCTGCAAGGGATCTCTGGCCCTCAACGGTTTCAGATCCACAAGGCATATGGAGCCCCAGAAAGGCTACCATCAGCTCATACCTGGTTAGTTACTACTTGATGGATCAATATTGAATTGAATTTATTCTTAATTTTTTTTATAGTGGAAACTAGATTCTTACAGACTATAAAATTTGAAAGTTGCAACTCCTAATGTTCTCTATTATATTTTCGACAGTTTCAACCAACTAGACCTTCCAGAGTATTCGTCCAAAGAACAACTTGAAGATCGCTTGCTGCTTGCCATCCATGAAGCTAGTGAAGGTTTCGGCTTTGGTTGACACTGCTTCCATGATGACGATTCTACACCAGCGAAGCCGTCAAACTCTTTTCAAGTTGCCATGTACAGGTCAGATGCACATTCCTTTCCCTCGAGTGTTTCCTAAGCGTCCTTTAAATCATGGGATTTATTTTGCAAACGCTTTCCCTGCCTTTCGGGTTGTGGCTTTTGGTTCTTTCTGTTACTTGTGGAGTATTTTCATATGGCTATTATCTTTCAAAAAAAAGAAGAAAAAGAGGTATGTCTATTTCTGCGAGCCGCTATGAGACCATGGTAGTGGATAACCATAACGTTCTTCCAAAGTCTTGGATTTGTTGTTCTTATGATGCCCTGGTGTTTTTAATTTCAATGGTATCATCTTGTGCATTTTTCTTATGAATATCAGTATGTCCTATGCAATTACTTTGGTTTTAGTCAAAGAGGGTGGATGCAATGTACGTCTAGTACCATTAGGAGAAAAGCTAAGATGACGATGAGTAAGATGGTAGTTGCGCCCCTGGACACATGCATTTGTATATGAGTGTAGGGGTGCAACTTTGGCAGGTTTGGTGGGATTGAGGCCTGAGGGTCAACCCAAGCCCAACTTAACCTCAAGGGTAGTTGGCCCAAGGCCCAACCTAACTCTAGACCCAACCCAAGCTACCAACCCAAAGTATTGAATCCTTGACCCTATCAAAATTTGGGTTGGATCAGGTTAACTCCCGCAACTAGTAAAGTAACACAAAGCGAAACATCTCACCATCAAATAACATCATTAAAGTAAGAACTCTTGAAATAATACTAGCAAAATGAAGTCTATTACTCGTAAACAAATAAAATTATAGAAATGGATGGAGTGGTTACACATATGACATGGTGGGCCCCACCAGTGTTCGAAATATTGGTATCGTGTTACGTATCGTATTCTTGGGATACAAATATGTATCGGTTATTGCATGGGATATATCGGTTGTATCGTGTAATGTATCGTTATTGTTGGAAACATTGGGAAATTGGTTGAATTTTTCAATGAAACTTAGGTAATTGTTAAAAAAAGACATCAATACACACTTATAAATGAAAACATTACAAAAACAAGTACACATAATAGGTTTTCTTTGTAGGGGGTCCTAATCTATGCGTTGTCTAACTGAATCGATGCAAGTATATTCAATGTCTATTTATATAATTTATAAATGTAAGAAGACGTGTGGTAACACAAGCAATACATTCAAAAGCAAAAGAAGAATCACTAGATTAGGTTACATACATGTTTGATTTGATGTTTGGACAGATTGCAAATGATTTGCGAGAAATTGGGAAATTTTGATTTTTTTTTTTTTTTTATTTTCTGCAACTCGGCCCATTTCATCCAAATCTCGAAATCGAAGCTCTCAATCATGATTTTTCATGCAAAACATGAAAAATCATTGATTTGTAACAATTCGACACCAATTTAACGTGATTTACAGAAAATAAAAGGATCGAAATTCGAAAATGCTCACCAGATCAAAGATGTGGGATATATCGCACTACTTGTGCGTTTCGTATCGCACTGGTGGGACCAGTGTTCGAAATATCAGTATCGTGTTACGTATCGCACCTTTGGGATGCAGATACATATCGGTTATCGCATGAGATATATCGGTGGTGGGCCTGTCCGATAGGCTGATCTGATCATCAAGTGGGCATTCCTGGAAATCCGACTGATCCAATCACTAGGTGGGCCACTCCATATATGACAATGTACAATCACCTGAAAGCGGGGCCAATTGTGCTGTGTGTATATCCTCTTAACCTGTCCAACGGGGTCGCCCTACCATGAAAATGGGACACCCTAAAAATCCGGTCGGATCCAATCATCGGGTGGGCCCGTGTGTAGTTTAAGCACATTGGGCTGATTTCCATCATCTTCTATGCATGGCCCTCATGGTTGGACCAGCCTTCTTTTTGGGGAACTGTTGGATTCACTTGGATGGCATACACATGCCATGTGGGCCTAAAAAAAGCCAGCAATTCGATTCCATGTGATCATTCCCTTGTATATATGTTCTTATGCACTTTCTTCATACATATCAGAGTTTAAGAACTCGTTGAGTCGACCCAAAACTAGACCACAGCAAGTCGACTCCACTGGATTTGTCATTCGATTTGGGTCAAACTTATTTATTGTGTTTTTTACTGAGGGTCTTGAGAAGCAGCGGCTCTAGAAGGGGAGGATTTTTGATATATTTGGGATGGGTATTACCGAGGGTCTTGAGAAGCGGCAGCTCTAGAAGAGGAAGATTTCCATGGCTCAAGGTATGAAAAGGATAAAATCGGTGACAATGGATATCACACATCTAGAGGGGGTATCTCTCGGAGACAAACCAGGGCACTATGTAGCCTTATTTGAATTTGTGGAGGAAAGGGGAAGACAGGTAGTACAGAATGATATCCAAGATGGCATCCGAGAAATAGCGTGATTAGGAATCAACAACCAGAATGTAGAAAACATAATGGAGAGCAGCAGAGACGAAGGCCACCAGGGAACCGTCTGATCCCAATGAAGATTATGAGCTGGAACGTCAGGGGCCTGGGATGTTCACATAAGTGTGGACTGATAAAGGATATGTACAAGAAATTTAAAATTCAGATAGCAGATTTTCAGGAAACCAAGCTACAAGTGATAGATTTGCAGGTCATTAATTCATTATGGTGGGGGCAACAAAAAGAATGGGAAGCGCTAGATCTGTGGTCTTGAATTCTGCAATATGGAGTAAAGAGGACTGCTAGAAAGGAAATATTCTATCTCAAAAGTGCTTAAAGATATTTCCTCCGGATTCAGGTGGGTGTTCTCAGCTGTTTACTGGCTGTGCAAACCAAAACTACGCGATGAATTTTAGGAAGAGCTAGATCTGTGGAGAAGTAAATGGGGATTACCATGGGTGCATGGGAGGAGACTTCAATGTGGTAAAATTTTTGGATGAAAGATCGAATGGAGGGCGAATTACTAGAAGTATGAAAAAGTTTTTAGATTGGATCCTTCCTATGGGAGTAGTTAAATTCACATGGTCGAATGGGCAAGCTAACCCGAACAAATCTACACTAGATAGGTTTCTCATCTTCCCGGATTAGGACAATAAATTTCTAATGATACATCAAAGTGGGCTACCTAAATCATTTGTTAATCATTGCCCTGTATTATTGGAGCTGGACGAGGCGGACTGGGGACTGGAGCTTTTTAGTTTTGAATTGGCCTAGCTAGAAATAGAAGGTTTTGCGAATACGGTGGTTGAATGGTGGTCTTCCTTCTCGGTTCACGGAGGTGCAGGTTTTGTGTTATTCCAAAAGTTGAAACTTGTTGAAAAAGAAAATTATTTGTGAAAAAAGGAAAACCTACAAGGGCGAGAGGAGGAAACTTGTAAGTTTTTGCAGGAAATTCAAAGGTTGGACTTAAAAGAAGAGAGAGGAATCGTCAGACGAAGAAAGAGGATGGTGTGAGATCTACTGTGCAAAATATATGCAAGGCTGCGGGAGGAAGAAAACAAATGGTGGCAAAGATCAAGAACAACATGGTTGAAAGAAGGCGACAAAAATACAAAGTTCTTCCATGCAATAGCTAGTGCTAGAGTGAGATCCAATAAGATTAAAAGCCTTAATGGTGGATGGAGAAAAGGTAGAGGGCAAGTCAAGGGTTTGTGCTTCAATAGTTAATTTTTACGAAGGCTATTGATGAAAGATGAATGGCAAAGACCAATGTTGGACAATTTACAGTTCAATTCAATGTTGGTAGAAGCGGAGGAATCTTTGGAATAGGCCTTCTTAGAAGAAAAAATCAAGAAAGCAGTGGCAAAGTTAGGAAGTGATAAAGCCCCTGGTTCGGATGGATTCCCGATAGTGTTCTATAAAATTTTTTGAGATCCGGTTAAAAAGGATGTGGTAAGCATTTTGAATGAATTTTATGATAGCGGTACGATAGCGTTGAAATTAGGGGCTACTTGCAGTAATTTCTGAAAAAGAAGGTGCCAATTGCCTTAGAGATTTTCGTCCCATTAGTTTAATTGGTGGGTCCATATAAGATATTGGCTAAAATGCTAGCTTCTAGATTTCTTGGGGTGTTGGAACAAGTTATTTGGCTTCAACAAGGGGCATTTGTGGAAGGAAGATAGATCGTGGACAGTTCTATATTGGCAAATGAATGTATTGATTCTTGTAATAGAAGAGGGGAGGATCAAATGGCGATATTGGATGCAAAAATGTGTTAGGTCGGCTAAATTCTCCGTGTTGGTCAATGGGTCCGCCGAATGGCTTCTTCTCAGCTTCAAGAGGGCTTTGTCAATGTTATCCGCTTTCTCTATATCTATTTGTGATGGTAATGGAAGAGTTTAGCAAAATGATAGAAAGAGGAATAAGTCGACACTCATTGTTTTGCAAGGCGGGTGATTTAAAAGTGGAGAATCTTTGGTTGATAATTGTTTGTTTTGAGGTGGTCTCGAGTATAAAGATAAATTTTGTAAAAGTGAAATTTTGGGGGTGGGTGTATTGAAAGAGGAGCTACGGAGTTATGCGGCATTATTTGGATGCAGGGAGGGCTCTTTTCCGACCTCATATCTTGGGCTCCCATTATGTATTGGAAGACCGGTGAAGCATACGTGGGACAGGGTGATTGAATACTTTGAGAGGAAGCTATCTAAATGGAAAATTAGGTATCCATCTATGGGTAGAAGAATTACGCTCGTAAAAACCACAATGTCAAACCTCCCAGTATATTTCATGTCACTATTCAAATGCTCGAAATCGGTTTTGGCAAAAATGGAAAAGCTAAGGTGGGTTTTCTTATGGAAAGGGGCGGGAGATGGTCATAAATTCCACCTAATGAAATGGGAGGAGGTATGTAAACCGTGGGAACTAGGGGCAGTAGGGTTTAGAAAGCCGGAGGAGTTGAATCTAGTGCTTTTAGGAAAATGGGTTTGGAGATTTGGGAGCTTGATGGCGAGAGGCAATTGGTAGAAAATATGGAGTCAAAAAAAGGGGATGGTGGGTTAAGTCTTCTTCTATGTCCTGAGCTTCCTACTTATGGAGGTTGATAGCATCATTCAAACATAGGGTTTGGGAAGGAATAGGTTTTCAATTGGGCAATGGAAAAAAATATTAGATTTTGGGAGGATATATAGGTAGGTGATAAAAAGTTGAGTTACACTTTTCCAATGTTTGCAGCGATATCTAGGGGGGCAGACTTGAAGGTGGAAAGGTGCTTTTCTAAGAGGGGTGAGGAAGTTGTCTCTGCTTCACTGTGTAGAAGGAACCTAGAGGATGTAGAAGTTGTAGAACTTTGCGCTCTTCTAGAACTGCTAGCTAAGGAGGCTCCAGTGCTAGGGAATGCTGACTCGCTCCGATGGCTTCAAGATAAATTAGGCAAGTTCTCGGTGAGGTCTTTCTACAGAATGGAAAGTGGGCATGATGCTAGTGTAGAAGTGTGTTGGATGTCTTTTATTGGGCACTACGGAGCTCTGCAAAAGGTGGTAGCATTTGCTTGGTTAGTAGGCAGGAAAAAGGTGCTAACTATAGATAATTTCCATAGAAGAAACATGATTCTTTCTTCCGTATGTTTGTTTGCTTTGCTATCAAGCTGAGGAAACGGTGGACCACCTTTTCATCCATTGTTCTTTTGCAAGAGAAGTGTGAGAGAATTTCTTCTGATTATTTGGGGTCTTGCCAAATTCAATTGAAAACTTTCTTCTGGCATGGCATGGTGAGGGATCAGGAAATTTGGGTAGGAGAATTTGGAGGTTTAAGTATGCTAGCTGGATTTTGGGCTTTGTGGTGAGAAAGGAATGATCGATGCTTTAGGAACCAAAATAAGTCAGCTTCAGTTGTCTTTATAAGGGCAAAAATTCATGTAATGGAATGGACAAGGGCCGTAAAATTCACAGATCAATTCCCAGATTGTTGGCAGTTTTTGTAGTTTTGTGCTGTATATTTGTACATGGTGGCTTTGACCTTTATAAATAAAATTGTCATTGTTCAAAAAAAAAAAAAAAAGAAAAGAAAAAACTCGACCCTGTTGATTTAAGTTTGGTATTTTATGGTCTTCTACGTTTTCTATTGACTATTCATATCTTTTAATAGTTTCTGTATTTTATAATACATTTGTATATTTCAAGTAATCATAGTTAATGTTTTCTACTTTTGATTCGAGTTGAATTTTTTACCAGTTCCTTGCGTCAAGTCATACCCAATAGATTCTGGAGAGTAGTCAAGTTTTTCGGCTTATTGGATGATGACAGATGGAACACAACATTCTGATAATCAGTTGCTCGTTTTGCAGATTTGGAGGCGATCAGTTGAGGCCGTTAGAGAGAGATTATTGTTTAGAGAAGGCTGGATTTTGTAGAAATTCAAGAGGCAGCAATATGTGAATAGTTCCAAACATCTCTTGACTTGCAAGCTTTGTGAGCTCTAGGACGAGTGGTTGAAGCTTCAGTGAGGACTGCACTAGGAACGGCAGCAACAGCAGCGGCTTGCAAAATGTATTTTTTCTTTTTTCGGCTTCTCTGCCAAGTATATATACATAAAAGATGATCATCTGCCTCCTTTTTATGTTTAATTTTGTTCAGCTGGTGTCAGTCTTTGGCTGTGAATCGTTCTTTACTCCCGCAAGATCTCGTGCTGTTTGTACCTTCTTTTTTGGGGACAGGTGGCTCAGATTGTGAATGCTAGCAGCTGGTGAAATGAAAAATAAATGCTTGATTTATTTATTCCTTTTTTTTTTTTTTGCTCATGTATGAGAAGCCTCATCACCCAAGAGGAACCCATGTAAGTGGCTAGCCTCACACAAACAGCGTGAAAAATATTGCCAGGATTTTGAAAATCTTGCAATGATATGGTTAGAAATACCCTGAAATATTATCGATATATCATTGCAAGATTTTGAAATATCGGAAAGTTTTAAAATGTCATTTTTTAAAATTGCAATACTATATATATATATATATATATATATATATATATATAGATATATATATATATATATATATATATATAAAATTTAGATATTAATTTGCAATAAATATTTTTATTTTTGGTGAGATTTTTCTGATAATACTGTGAAAAACCTCAAAATTTGGAAATTCTGAGTTTGTCACCATGTGCAAGAACAGTCCTCGTTATTCGACAGTGGGGATGACATTTATTTGGCATTGCAGTATATTGATTATGGATGTACTTTTGGAATGGTACATGGATTGATATCTATATGACTCTTGCCCATGATCTCTGCTCTGGAGGAATTACAGGCTCCAGCTCATTGGTAAATTGGCCAATTGATCTGTGCGATAGATACGGTGGACCTCATTATGGATGGAGTACGCTACAGATCTCCCAAACTTGATGAAGATCCAACCCTCTTGATATTGTGACATGCACATATGGTTGAGTTGGGGGGAAAACAGTAAAGGTCCAAATTCAAGTAAAACGGGCTGTGCATCTGGGTCCAAGAGACCCTCCCAAACTATAAATTCGCTGATGTTCAGGGCCCTGCAATTCGTAGCAAACAACCTGATATTCTGAGATGGTGTTTTGTCTTCTTCCAACGTGGATAGTCTGTTCCTTAATGAGATCCAGACCATTCATTCTGCAATGGGTATGTGCCCTAGCCAGAAATCAGTAGGGATGTATACGGGTCGGGGTAAATTTTTCATATTCATTTCCAATTTTCTCGGTTGATATGGAAAGTGACAGCAATCGGATGGTCTAGAACATTTGTGATTTTACTTATCTTTTGTGAATAATAGTCTGTCCGTTTCTGCATGCCACTAAATGGTTGGTTTGGGTCATTGAATCATTATTATTATTTCCAAAGTAGTAGAAGAAGAGTAGAATAGTCTTAATGGACGGTCTGGATAGATGCCATGGATGGCAACAATTCCAAAACCAACTAGGTGCATTGAAAGGGTTCTATACACTTGACTCTCTTGGTCATTTAAACTTACATTTTTCAGTATTTGCTAGATTTCTAACTCTTCCAAATTGATTGGGGGATTTCTACTCCAAGAAATCACTAGTTATCACCTCACAGAAACTTCACCCGCTGAAGATACAAGCTCCTTGAACTGCGATTCAGGTCGAACAGCCTAAAGAGAAATTTACGACTGTGGACCCCACCTTTTATCTAGTGGTTTTTTTGAAGCAATACAAACTTAGAGTACCCACTTAGACCTCCTCGTACGGAGTCGGAATTTCAGGATGAAAATACCCCTCCTTCTCACGGCTGTGGCTCTTCCTCTCCCATTTCCACTGCTTGCTTTTCCTCTCCCTTTCCACTGCTGTTTTCACTGCTGTTACTTTCACCCCTTTTTCTTACTGCGTTTCCGGTAGAAAGACCAGAGAAAACCCTTGTTGTGGGCCCCCCTTATCCGCACTATGTCTTCTTCTGAAAATGGTCGGTCCAGTGAAGAAAGCATGTAGCAAAGGTATATGTTAAACTTAGTTGGGCCCACATTGAATGAATGTAGTTGCATTTTTTTTTTTTTTTTTTTTGTACTGGGCAAGGGTAGTAGAGGGAGAAAGAGAGCAAACAATACCTGTTTTACTCGCAACAACAACATGTGTGTGTAATATATATAGAAATGCAGAAAAAACATCACCATGAGGTCGAGCTGTGTGGGCCCCACCATGATGTGGGTCGAACATCAACACCGTGAATTTGATGGGTCCCTTTAAATCATGGGATAGCAGAAAAAACAGCCGTATACGGAACTCAGGTGGGCCATACGATCTAAAATCATGTGAAGACATGCCTAAAACATAGAAAATTACTTGGTGGGGCCCACTTGAAATTTGGATGTGCTTGAAACTTGGTCCGACCCCTCATCCAAGTGGGACACACATTATGGATGGGCTGGATTTGTAAACCACATCTCGGTGGGCCCAAAAATTATGAATGTTTTAATGGAAGGTAACCCCTCTCAAGTTTTGTACGTGGTGTGGCCTACAAAAGTCACTTGAGAGGTAACCCCGCATGGGGAGTTCCCATGAGCTCGACCATGTAGAACCTTTTCCTACACACACACATATATACACACGACACATGTTTCATGCGCGCGCGCTGGTATATATATATATATATATATATATATAATATATATATATATATAATTATATATATAATATATATATTATATATATAATAAGGGTTTGAGCCCCAAATTAAAGCATGTCAAAAGATCAAGTGGATCATACCACGGGAAACAGTGGGCATAATGATTTTCTAGTTTGCCCCTCTTATTTTCTAGTTTGGTCGGCTAATTTCATGTTTACCCCGCTCAATTTCATGTTTGCCCCGCTGATTTTTCAGTCTGCCTCGCTGAATTTCTAGTTTGCCCCGCTGAATATCTAGTTTGCCCCGCTGATTTTCTAGTCTGCCCCGCTGATTTTCCAGTCTGCCTCGCTGAATTTCTAGTTTGCCCCGCTGAATATCTAGTTTGCCCTGCTGATTTTCTAGTTTGCCCCGCTGATTTCTTAGTTTGCCCCGCTGATTTTTTAGTTTGCCTCGCTGATTTTTTAGTTTGGCCCGCTAATTTCCTAGTTTGCCTCGCTCATTTTCATGCTTGCCTCGCTCTTTTTCATGCTTGTCCCGCTCATTTTCATGCTTGCCCCGCTCACCCGCTCTTTTTCATGTTTGCCCCGCTCTTTTTCATGCTTGCCCCTATATAAAAATATTTTTCTATCTTTTAATTCATTTCTTTGTCTATGTATTTAACAAGCATATCTCCTAAATTGGAATGATTTTTTTTTTTTTTTTTTTACACACCCCCCACACACTCACACTAGTGGAATTTCACCACCTATGGATACTCGAACGCTTGACCGGGTGTTGAAACTCCTAAGAGTCTACCACCTGAGCAAGAGTAAGGATCCAAACCAGAATGATTTACTTAACGTACCACATATGATTTTGGGGTCGGAGAAGCTAATTTAGCCAACCAACCTAGTTATTTTCCAAGATTTCATCGGGGTAAACAAGAAATTGAGCGGGGCAAGCATGAAAAAGAGTGGGGCAATCAGTGGGCCCAACAGTGATGTTTGTTTGTTATCAAACCTATATATAAGATCATACAAACATGGATCAATAGAAAAAACAATTATAAGCTTGATCCAAAACTTCGGTGGCCCCTAAGAAATGATCACAATTCTCATATGTTTGGATTGCAATAAATAGGGTAGATTTCAAGAAAATGAAATTCAGGACATTTTCTACATAGTGGAAAAAGGAAATTGCAATCTCATGTGTTTCATTTGTTACATAGTGGAAAAGGAAATTGCAATCTCATATAAAAACTAGTGATATGGTCACAATTCTCATATGTTTGGATTGCAATAAATAGGGTAGATTTCAAGAAAATGAAATTCAGGACATTTTCTATATAGTGGAAAAAGGAAATTGCAATCTTGGTAGAATTGATTTCTTTTACCATGGAACTCTCTTATCCAAAATCAGTAACCAGTTTGGTAAAAAGATTTCTGTGGTAAATTAAATCACAAAAGATATAATTACCATGCGATGTTCGTTTGCTTGGAATGTAAGCGATGCATTGGATATAAGGAAAAGAGAATCCAACACATTTCCCACATGGTATAAAAGAAAATTGTAGTGATTGCAAAATTTGATTTAGGTGATAGAAATGGACAGCTAGGGTTGTCTTATTATTGTTGTTTTTATACCATAGCCTGTTTGGCTGCCAACCTAAAACCATTTATCAACCACCCATTTAAAGGAGTGCACTCAAGCTCCAAACCTCACAGCAACGATATGAAATTAAAGCCCATGCATGAAAAGGTTTGATTTTGCCACGCTTACAAGCATGATGAATTGTTCATGAAATGGGGCCCTGTTTTTCTCATATTGAAAATGAGGCTGATTCGTTCATCCCCAATTGATGTAGGACATGACATGGTTGGACCAAAAGAATGTGACATGGTTGGACCAAATGAATGTGGACTGTAAATTGATCATAACTTTTGGACTAAAACATATGAGGTTGCAATTTCCTTTTCCACTACATATGAGAATTGTGACCATATCACTAGCTTAATCTAAAACTTTGTGGCCCCTAAGAAATGATCAACATTAGAAGTTCAATTCAAAATTTCATTTGGTGTGGTCCATTTGACATGCAAAAATTTGTCGCCGGTTGGAGGAAGTCAATAGCATATGATTGCTTGTCTGTAGATGATATTTGTCTATGGGATGAGAAGAATTTTGGAAAGACGTTGTATTATACGAAGTATTAGTTTCATTGTGGAATATACATTGTACATTGTTGTCCCACTCATGTACCATTTCATGTTATATACATTATATTATATACATCGTTGAATATACATTGTACGAGGTTTGCAATAATCTTGGAGTGAATACAATTTTCATGCTTGCCCCGCTCAATTTCATACTTGCCCCGCCCAATTACATGTTTCCCCCACTGATTTTCTAGTTTCCCCCGCCGATTTTCTAGTTTCCCCCGCCGATTTTAAAGTTTCTCCCGCCGATTTTCTAGTTTTCCCTGCCGATTTTAAAGCTTCCCCCGTTGATTTTCTAGTTTCCCCGCCGATTTTAAAGTTCCCCCGATGATTTTCTAGTTTCCCCCGCCGATTTTCTAGTTTGCCCCGCTGATTTTCCAATTTGCCCCGTTGATTTTCTAGTTTGCCCCACTGATTTTCTAGTTTCCCCCGCTGATTTTTCAGTTTGCCCCGCTGATTTTCTAGCTTGCCCTGCTGATTTCCTAGTTTGCCCAGCTGATTTCCTAGTTTGCCTCGCTGATCTTCTAGTTTCCTTCGCTGATTTTCCAGTTTGCCCCGCTGAATTTAATGATTTGCCTTGCTGAATCTTATATTTCCCCCGCTGAATATCAAGTTTACCCCGATCAATTTCATGTTTTCCCCACTGAATTTCATGTTTTCCCCATAGACTTGAGAAAGAAATAAGCAAGGGTTAATGAGAGGGATGTGTTTGGATACCCCGATCAATTTCATGTTTTCAGATTTCCAGTAGAATTAGCATGTGTTTGGATGCCCAAATGAATTAAAATTTGAATGGTCGTTTCTATCAAGACAAGGGGAAGTGTACAAAATTACATGCCTTTATCATTCAACTTGCAAGTTGAAGTTAATGTAATTGGAGTGATAATGGATGCAACCACATTTTGGTTATTCCTGCTTTGTAAAACTAATAATCACAATTCAATTCAATAGTTCATCGAAACATGACCCTTTATTTTTGTATTTTATGGAATTCAGTTGATTTTTTTCTTTTTCAGATATTTTAAGTATCCATGGCTAATTTGGGGGAATTTGTTAATATTTGGATTCGGAAATTTTAGTTTCAGTTCTTGGAGTGGGATTTGACATATGGATGATGATTTGTAGTGGAGGTTAATGTTTTTTCTCATTTTTTTTCTTCTTCTTCCGAGTTAAGTGCAGATATAAATTTATCATTGTTGTCCATGTTGGATCTCAACCTCGTCTCCAGAGAATTATGATGAAGATCATAGAGGGTTCTGGAGAAAAATGTAGCCTGTTTCGCTTGCAACTGTTCGTCTTTGTGTTCGTCTTTTGTTTTTCTTCTAGGCCTGTGGCATCTCCTTTTGCCTTCTCATCTTTCTCTTTTAGTTGTCGGTGGGGGTCTTGCTGAACCTTAGGCTTATCAATAATGAAAAGTCGTGTCTTATTTATTTATTCTGTAGCACCTTAAACACTTTTTTTGCAATATATATTATTTGATGTGTAAGAGATGATTCTGTTTGTTTACCTTGTTTTGACAATTTTGGGTTGATATTGATGCAGAATCATGGTTTGTTAAAAGTCTCGTTGGTGCTTGTGTAGGAAAGAAGAGCATGCATTTGGGATTATGTTGTTTATAATTGAAATGGATTCTGCAAGGAGCTGGTTTCACAGATTCAAACCTAGAAGTGACAAATCAAAGTCAATCGCCAATAGAAGAAGGGAAACAGAGAATGGGAAACATGGACAAAAGCTCCCCATTGATGAGACACCTTCGAATATCATAAAACAGAAGGTTGCTGCTGTTAAACCGTACATTGAGAACCATTACAAGTCTCAGATGAAGTGCTTGCAAGAGAGAAAGGAGAGATACATTTTGTAATTCCATTTTTTCTTATCTAAAGAGGCTTTGGCTGTTGCAATGCTAGAAAAGAAGCCCAAAGAAAAGGAGTGGCACAGGGTATGCTTGCTTTTTTCTCCATAAACATGCATGGTTCAATACTCATACACAACATAGAGAGGGGTGAGGCCTTTTCACTTAATATTTGGACTTGGACAAAAAATGGTACATTATCTATTCTGAACTATCTGGGTATCTAGGATGCATACATGTCTACAGAATTGTTTTCAAATGAAGTTGCTGCCCCGCTGGGTGAATGCATGTGTGGGAAAAGAAGCCACAGAAGTGGCCCGCTCATGAAATTATTTATTAAGTTTGCCCCACTCATTTCATGTTTGCCCCGCTGATTTTCTAGTTTGCCCTGCTGATTTTCCAGTTCGCCCCGCTGATTTTTCAGTTTGCCCCGCTGATTTTCTAGTTTGCCCCGCTGATTTTTCAGTTTGCCCCGCTGAGTTTCCAGTTTCCCCCGCTGATTTTTCAGTTTGCCCCGCTGATTTTTCAGTTTGCCCCGCTGATTTTCCAGTTTCCCTCTCTGATTTTCCAGTTTGCCCCCTGATTTTCGAGTTTGCCTCGCTGATTTTCCAGTTTGCCCCGCTGATTTTCCAGTTTTCCCCGCTGATTTTAATGATTTGCCCTGGTGAATCTGTAGTTTGCCCCACTGAATTTTTAGTTTGCCCCGCTGATTATCTAGTTTGCCCTCCTCAATTTCATGTTTCCTCCACTGAAATTCAAGTTTGTCCCGCTGAATTTTATGTTTTCGTAACGGGGTTTAGGCGTGCTTCTTTGAAGATGGCAACTCTCTTCAAGAAGAAAATGTGACCAATTAACTAACTATAAAACTAGTTGCAAATAACATCTTCTTGTTGATACTACCACTATAAATGTTCACTAATCTGGCTAACGTTAAACTTGGTAAAATACCCTGCTTGCCTTGTTCAATTTCCAATTTCTTGTTAGCTCCGATCAATGTATAGCTATCCTACGTATTTTATGGTAACTGTTTATTGCGCTAATCCGTAATCTATTTGAAAATTTGATTTTCTTACATGTATTGAACTTCCATCATGTTTGTAACAGCAAAGCCTTGAGGGGTGTTCGCCCCCAAATGCTTATGCACAAAGAGAGTTTCTGTAAAACGGATGGATCAAGAAGAGAACATGATTCTAGTGCTACAATACAACCCATAGTTTATTAGTGAAATAAAAAAAAGAAAAAAGAAAAAAAAATATTTGAAGAAAGGAAAACTCCTTTGGGACACCTTCATAGTAGGTGATTAGGGAAATTAAAGTCTTATTTAGGTACGTTTTCCTTGACTAATACAAACAATAAAAACAAGGACAATTTATTCACCCTCGTATCGATCCCTAGTGCTACAATACAGCTCCAACTTCTCCACCTTAATAAAATTTCAGATACTCCCAAAAAGGATGGAATTTATTCATCTTCGTATCGATCCCTAGTGGGGATGGCTAACATGGAGGGTGTGTACTGACACGGGTGTGTACAACAAGCTAATCGAAATAAAAAAAAAAATAAAATTGAAACATATCATAGATATAATCGACGTAAGTGGATCATACCACGGGAAACAGTGGGCATAATGATTTCTGTTGATGCAAAAATTTGGTCCACCCTCTTTAGACTTTCGAGTACCTGCACAAGAAGAAGACAAAGGAGACCCTGGCTAGAGAAGGGGACCCTCCGATGCCAAAGTTAGGCTAGGAATCTGGGTCTTATAATATTGAGGGGTTCTGGGAGAGATTTTTTGCGTACCTTCCCTCTTTTGAATATCTCTTATTTATAGGAGAGGGAGGATCCCGCCGTACCGGGATTCTTTCCCCATATCTTCGGAGATTTGATCCTTTTGACAGATTTCACCCGATCCCGAGATCCTTGGGATCAGACACCTATACTTCTGGATTTTCGGGACGGTATTTGATTTCACACCGTCTTTCCTTGGCTCGGCTCGGCCGTTTCCGACTCTGGAAGGGTCTCAGCTGGCTTAGGAGAATAAGCTTTTTGCCTTCTTACGGGCGGAATAGGCTCGGTCTTTATCCGTCACCCTTCCTTACTCTGTAGCCGACGCAATCAACTTACCGAGTCGGTTTCTCATTGTCAATGGGAAGGCTTATAACTTATTTGGCCTTAGTCGGCTTATGCTGACGTTGCTAACTCATCAACCGAGTCAACTTATCAAGCCTCTGGCTTCGTATCTCAGACCTAGCTACTTTCTCCGAAGACCGAGAAATAGGGGGGTAGGGTCGGTTCCCTCTATACCCGAGTCTTCGGACTTAGCATATTTTTTCCCTAACAGTAAGCCCCCCTTACTCCTTGTGTCTCTTGCAGCACCAAGGAGTAACGAATTTTAGGTCGGTCTGGAACGGAAGCTGAGGTTATGATGAGACAATTAATGCTCTTTGAGTCATCCTTTACTTGCGACGGTTCGTTTCCCAAGGTCGCACGAGCAGTTAACCGTCAAGACGTTATTCCCGCGAATGGACGTTGGACGCGTGGCGAAGGCATTACCGTGGTCAGTCAGCGTGCGCTGGCGTGCGCCAGGTGTCGAGCGGGGGAGTCAAGGCAAGTGCTGCTTCGTTTGTCCATTAAATGCTCTTGCCACGTGGCGTGGCTATAAAAGAGGGCGAGAGAAGCGTGCGGATTTTAGTTTCGCCATTCTCTCTTTTCCCGCTCTTCTTGTTTTCCCATTTTTCTTCTTCTTCTTCCTCCGCGGCTTATCTCTAAGCCTTCATTCGTGCCATTTTCTTCTCCACCATTTTCTTTTGCGTCCATTGCTGCCTTCTCTGGTGAGTTTTTTCCTCCCTTTTCTAACAATATTAATGGCTACACATGGCTCTCAGAGCCCCCGGGAGGGAACTTCCGGTGAGGAGGGTGATTCGCAATGTTTCTGGAATGTTACGGAGCCACCCTCTTTACTGGCGGAGATCGCCGTTGATGCGAACGCTACTTTCCAATTCGTCAGGAGGGCCGCTGAATCATCGGCGGAACGCCCTGCTCTGATTAGTGCTTCTGCTCTGGCCGGTCCTTCTGGTGGCGGATCATCTCTGGTAGCCCACCTAAGGAGACCAAATCCCGCATTGGATGCGCTGGAGGAGGAAGAAGAGGAAGAGGAAATACGGTTCGCCGAGGGAGCCTTTGTGTCTGCTCCTGTGACTCGATCAGCGCAGGCTTCTAAGTCGACTCAGGTTTCCGAGTCACCTTCTGAGGGAGAGGGGGTGGACGATGATCTGAGCGGTCCCATTGCATCAGTTTTAACTGAGTCTGACCTGAACTGAATCCGAGCCGGATACCATGTCCCGGACTCGGTTATAATTCAGCTTCCTCGTCCGAATGAATTGCCTGATCACCCCCCTGTTGGGATGGTTGTAATTTTTCAGGTCTCGATGCAATGTGGCTTGCGTCTGCCTCTCCAGCCCATTGCTCGAGATTTCTTGTCTCGTGTTAAG
The DNA here is from genome assembly GCA_021015155.1 of Magnolia officinalis. NCBI lineage: Eukaryota > Viridiplantae > Streptophyta > Magnoliopsida > Magnoliales > Magnoliaceae > Magnolia > Magnolia officinalis. Next base: position 17,837,794 of record JAJHSJ010000011.1, read on the forward strand.
CTTGCTCCCGGCCAGATAGTCCCGAACAGGTGGAGGAATTTATTTGGGTGCGCAGTGTTATGGGCTGAGTTGGAGCAGCCCTCACTGACAGTCGATGAATTCTTTTACCTATACCAAGTAAAACCGACTCCAAATTTTCCCGGGTTTTACTTTCTGAGTGCGTGGCGGGGCAAAGGTGGCTCTCTTATCACTGACCCACCGACTTCCAACAAACACTGGAAGGAGAGATGGTTTTGGGCGTGTGGACGTTGGGAGTCGGCTGATCATTGGCCCTTCGAGTCTCAAGTTTCCCGATCGTTTCGCAAAGCAGGTGATTCGGCTCTATACATTTTGTTTCTTCGCGTCATAATGCTCTGAATCTGATCTTATGGTGCCTTGTAGATATCCCGAAGAAAAGGGGAAAGTTTGGGTCCGGTGACCTAGCTCGGGTCAGGGATCTGAAAAAGTTGAGTGCGGAGGACCGGTCGTGGAAGTCGTTGCTGCAACTAGAGTGTCTTCACTTAGCGGGTTTAGACTCGTTTGTATCAGGTAGCTCCTGTTACATTGCCATGTTTTCTCGGTACTTCGTCTGACTTGCCTTTGTTCTCCTTTTCAGATCTACCCGAGGCTCGACCTTTTCTTAAACAGGCTTCCACAGACATGGTTGAGTCTCGACCTTCTCTCCTTCCGATCTCAAAGGTGAAGGCTCCTCCAAGGTCGGTCCTTCTGGGGAATCGGCCTTCAAAACAGCCAAAGACAGGTCCAAAGGTCCAGGAGCTAGCGGTCCCGTCTGCCTCTGTTCCGGTTGCTCCGCCCGTAGTTGTGCTTTCCGACCCTGATGAGAGGGCGGAAGAGGTGAATGCTACGACTCCTATGTCTCAGCCGGCTTCGGAGCCGAGATTCATTGCTGAGGAGGTTCCGAGGCAGAGAGAGGGGCCGAGTGGAGAATCCTCGAGAGAGGAGATGACTCAACAGGAGCCATCGCCCTTCCACAAAGTTATATCGGGGATGATCCCTTGGGCCATCGCTCACGGGAGTGAAAAAGACTTCGCCAGCTTTTACAATGTCCCCACGCTTCAGACCCTCGGTCATACGGTGAGGTTACTCTTCGATGTAATATCTATATATATATATATATTTTACTCTAATCTCGGGCTTTGGTTACAACTCGTTGTTCTCTGTTTGCAGTTGGCCCCCTGCGTGGTTAAGGCTTGCTCGGAATTGTCTGCGGCTCAGAAGCTTGCGGCTAAGGTAGAGACGGCTAGGAAACTTGCGGCCGAGGCAGAGAGATGCCGCGAGATTGCCGAAAGTCGGGTCGACAGTATGACTTGCGACTTGTCACTCGCTAAGAAGGCTGCCGAAGATGCGAAGACAGCTCTTGAAGGCATTAAGGTTGAGAGTGCTCATTTGTCGTCGCTTCTGGTGAAGGCCGTGGAAGAGAAGCAGCATCTTCGTCATGCCCATAGTACTTATGAGAGTACTTTAACTCGGGCCAGGGCCAACACCGCGACACTATCCAACAGGCTCAGGAGGAAGCCAGCCGAGCCAAAGAAGCTCAGGACCGGGCTGTGGATGCCTTTCTCGAATCTTCGGAGTTTGGGGAAGAGAGAGATCGCCTTTATCAAGGTGGATACAAGGCTTGCATTCTGGAAATGAGGGCCGCCTTCCCCGACCTTGATCTTTCTGCATTTAGAGCTGTTAGTCCAGAGGCCGAGGATACCAGGGATGGTCATGCCGATGCCACTGCCGATGAAGAAGTTCCCACTACTACTGCTGCTGGCCTTGAGGCTAATCCCTCTGGGATTGCTTCGGGAGTGTCTCCTACTGAGGGATAGTAGCCGTGATTCATTTTTGGCACTCATACCAGCGCTGTGTCGTCCGAGTCTAAGCTTATTTTGGTACCATCATCAGCTCTTCTCAGGCTGACTTTTATCCCAACCCAATTCAAGAGCGTCCATAACCGAGAGAGATCATTCCCTTTATCAGAACTACCTACGTGCTCTTTTAATACAGTCGAAGTAGAGCCTGATCTAACCCGATGTAAAATACTTAGAAATAATGAATGGAAAGTTTCAGTTTTATTGAATCGACACTGTTTACATGTCCACTCTGTTTTTGTTTGTGGCTGACTTAAGGGTAATAGATTTTCAGATGCTCGGCGTTCCACGGGTGAGGCAGAAGCTGCCCATCCAGGTTTTTCCAACCGATACGCTCCAGGTCGAATGGTACTCAAGACGACATAGGGTCCTTCCCAATTGGGCCCTAATATGCCTGCACCAATTTCTTTGGTATTCGGGAACGTTTTTCGGAGGACCATAGCCCCGACACGGAATCGTGTAACTTTAACTCGGGTGTTGTAGAACCGAGCTACTCGTCTTTGCCGAGCCATCACTCGTAGCCGAGCTTCTTCTCTTTTCTCTTCCACTAAGCCAAGCCCGAGCGACAAGAGTTCTTCATTTTCTTGTTCGCTGAATGAATTAACTCGGGCCGAATGTATCCCGATCTCAACCGGGGCAACAGCCTCCGAGCTATAACAAAGGGAGAAGGGAGTTTCTCCCGTGGCAATCCGAATTGTGGTTCGGTAGGCCCACAATATATTCGGGAGTTCTTCAGCCCATGCTCCTTTGGCTCCATCGAGCCTCCTTCAGAGATGCTGTTTGATAATCTTGTTAACAGCCTCGACCTGTCCATTCGTCTGAGGATGATGAGGCGAAGCGTACACGTTTCAGATCCCGAGATTACTGCACATTTTGCGGAACTGTCTATTGTCGAACTGCCTTCCGTTATCGGTGATAATAGTTCGCGGTATCCCGAACCGACATACGATGTTTTTCCAAACAAAGCTTGTAATCTTCTGTTCAGTTATCTTTGCCAATGGCTCGGCTTCGGCCCATTTCGTGAAATAGTCCATCGCAACTACAACAAACTTGGCCTGACCCTTTCCCAAAGGGAATGGTCCGATGATGTTGATCCCCCACTGTGCAAAGGGCCAAGGACCAGTCATTGGGGTCAAGTCCTCGGGGGGCTGCCTCGGGACTACAACGAATCGCTGACACTTGTTGCACTTTTGGACGAACTTTTTAGCGTCATGCTGTATGGTCGGCCAATAATACCCCTGCCGCAGGACTTTGTGGGCGAGTGAACGTCCTCCTGAGTGGTTTCCGCATATTCCTTCGTGTACCTCCCGTAATACGTAATCAGCTTCATGAGAATTTAAACATCGTAATAAGGGAGCGTAGAAACCTTTCTTGTACAGGACCCTGTTTAGAATAGTGTATCGTGATGCTCGGATCTTTAGCCTCCGAACCTCGGTGCAATCTTCAGGTAGCTTCCCCGCGTTGAGATAATGGATAATTGGGTCGAACCAGGTCGGTTCCGACTCAATGGCATGTATAGTCGAGTTGATCAGTTCAGTAATACTCAGCTTAGCGACGTACTCGATTGGTATCGATCTGGGTATGTCGTCTTCGTCGGCCGAGGCAAGTTTTACTAACAAATCAGCTTTGGCATTCTCAATTCTGGGGATCCGAATTATTTCGCATCGTCGAAATCCATCGATTAATTCTTTGGCTTTCTCCAGGTAAGCCTTCAGTTGTTCTTTCCGTGTTTGGTAAACACTGGTGACTTAGTTGACGACTAACTGCGAATCACTGAATACATTGAGATGAGTTACACCTAAGCTCACGGCAAGTTGGAGGCCAAGTAGCAAGGTTTCGTATTCTGCTGTGTTGTTTGACGCTTGGAATCCAAGTCGTAAGGCATATTGTATATAGGTTTGATCGGGAGTTTCTAATACTACCCCAGCCCCGCTTGCCTTAGAATTGGAGGAGCCGTCGATGAATAATTTCCAGGGGGTAAGGCCGGGTGAGGGGTCGAGAGAAGAGGATACCACTGCTCCCATAATTATGTCAGACTCAGACATTTTATCGATCTGCGGAATTACTTCGACAATGAAGTCGGCCACGGCTTGTCCTTTAATGGCTATCCTTGGCCTGTACTGTATATCAAACTCGCTCAACTCGATAGCCACTTTGTAACTTGGCCGAAGGCGTCTGGTTTCTGAAGGATCTACCGCAACAGTAGGTCGGTCATGACGACGATTGTGTGAGCTTGAAAGTATGGTCGGAGTCATCGCGAGGATACTACCAGGACCAAGGCTATCTTTTCAAGGGGAGGATACCTCGTCTCTCCCGGCAGCAACGCTTTGCTGACATAGTACACTGGTAATGATTTTCCATCGTATTCACGTATGAGGGCCGAGCTAATCGCTGCGTCGGATACAACCAGATATAATAATAAAGCTTCTCCCGACTCAGGTTTGGATAACAAGGGTGGAGACCCAAGGTAAGACTTCAATTGCTGGAACGCTGCTTCACACTCTTCCGTCCACTCCATCGATTGTCGTCCCTTCAATTGTTTGAAGAACGGGAGACATTTATCGGTAGCTCGGGACAGGAAACGGTTGAGTGCGGCTACTCGTCCGGTCAGCCTTTGTATGTCTTTAATCATCTTGGGAGACTCCATGTCGAGTAGGGCCTTGATTTTCTTGAGATTCACTTCGATTCCTCGCTGACTAACAAGGAACCCGAGAAATTTTCCCGAGCTTACACCGAAAGCACATTTGCTCGGATTTAACTTCATTTTGTATTTGTGCAGGGTTACGAACATCTCTTCTAAGTCCGCTATATGGTCGGTCGCGTGTATACTTTTGACGAGCATATCGTCTATATATACTTCCATGGTTCGGCCGATCTGTCGAGCGAACATTTTGTTCACCAACCTTTGATACGTCGTTCCAGCGTTTTTCAAACCAAATGGCATCACTCGGTAACAATAAAGACCTTTGTGAGTGACAAAGATAGTTTTAGATTTATCGGACTGATGCATTAAAATTTGATTATACCCAGAGTAGGTATCCATAAAGCTAAGTAATTCATGTTCTACGGCACTATCTACCAACTGATCAATCCGGGGAAGAGGGAAGCTATCCTTGGGGCAGGCTTTGTTTAGATCTGTATAGTCAATACAGACGCGCCACTTCCCATTGGCTTTTTTCACAAGCACCACATTGGCTATCCATTCCGAATAGTATATTTCTTCTATGAATTTTGCCTTGAGGAGCTTACCGACTTCCTCTTCAATGATAACATACCTTTCTGGGCCGAGGGGATGTCTTTTTTGCCGAATTGGCCGGTAAGTCGGATCAATGTTGAGTCGATGGGTCATGACCGAAGGATCGATTCCGGGCATATCTTCGTGGCTCCATGCGAATATGTCAGCATATCGTCTGAGCAGAGCTATCAGATTGTCTTTGAGTGGTGACTTCAAGGATGAACCGATCCGTACCACCTTCGACTCCTCTCCCTCGGCCAGGAGTACCGATATAAGATCTTCCATCGGTTGCCCTCGTTCGTGAGTTCCGACCCTGGGATCCAGCGATTTAATCATTGATACTTCAATCGAAACTTTTACTGCAGTGGCGTAGTAGCGTCGAGCGTCTTACTGATCTCCTTTTACGATTCTTACTCCTGACTCCGTCGGAAATTTCATGGAAAGGTGGTATGTGGATACCACCGCTTGCAAAAGATTCAAGGTAGGTCAACCGAGTATGGCATTATAGACAGATGTTTGGTTAACGATCAGGAAATCTAGCATTACTGTCGTCTGATGCGGGGGATTTTCGGCGGTGAGCGGTAATGAGGCAATTCCTTCCGAGAATATCTGTCCGCCTGAGATCCTATCAACGGAGTTCGAACTGGGCGTAACGCTGATCGTTCAATTCCCATTTTGTCGAATGCTTGAGTGAACAACACATCCGCAGATGATCCAATGTCTACGAGTATACGAAACACTTTTCTGTTAGCGATGGTGAGAGTGATGACTAGCGCATCATCGTGAGGATGATGGATGCCTCGAGCGTCATCTTCAGTGAACGAGATGCAATACTTTTTCCGTTTCTTTTCTTTCGAAGGCCGATGTAGTAGGAAAATCTCGGACTCGGGCTAACTGAGGCTTCTAGCGTGATTTTTTCGTGCATTATTAGAATCGCCCACACCTCGATGACCACCGACGATCGTTCGGATTTCTTCCGTGATTCGGTTTTCGCTTGGGCGTGCTTACGTGGACATAGTCTTTTCTATATGCTCCCCGAGTCGGCCTTCTCTGATGAGTCGTTCGATTTCTTCTTTTAAATGATAACAGTCACTCGTATTGTGCCCGTGATGTCGATGATAGTGGCAGTACTTATCTTTACTCCGCCAGTTGGGATTACCCCGCAGTTTATTAGGCCAGTTGACGAAACCTTCACTTTTGATTTCCATTAACACCTGTTCCTGAGTTTTATTTAGGGGAGTGTATATGGAAAACTTTTGGTCAGGTCGCTTCTTGACTTTTGATCATCGTATACTCGATCATCCTTACGCTTTTTCCCTTCAACCGAGTCGGTTCCTTTTTTAACCGACTCTTTGGCCGAGGATTTTGCATTCTGAGCGGTCTCGCACAGGAATCGCGTTTCTTCAGCATTTATGTATTTGTCCGACCGAGCCATAAACTCAGTCAGGGTCTCCGGCGGATTTTTGTCTAGAGATGCTAGAAATGGCTTGTCTCTGACTCCTTGTATGAGCGCGTTGAGTGTTGTTTCTTCCGAGTGTTTTCGAACCTGAAGAGATTCAAAGTTGAAACGTCTGATATAGTCCTTCAGCAACTCTCATGTCTTCTGGATTATATTATTCAGATGCGCCGGTGGCTTTAGTTTCTTCTTCCCACCAATGAAATTGGTGAGGAAAGTGTCGCTGAGTTCGGCGAATGAACCGATGGATCTCAGTTTTAGTTGTTTAAACCAAAGCCGAGCCACGTCGGTTAATGTGAGATAGAAGACTCGGCACATGATTGCATCCGAGGCATTGTGCAACTCCATATAAGTTTTGAAGCATTCGATGTGCTCAGTTGGGTTGGTTTTCCCTGTGAAGGGTACGATTTGCGGTAAACGAAAGCTTTCCGGTAGCCGAGCCTGCATCACCTCATCTATAAAAGGGGACGCTTTAGCCTCGAGTCGAGCTGGATATGTATTCCGACCCTGTTTCATATCTGCCATCTCTTTCACCATCTCCTCCCGAATATCTTTCTTGAAGTCCTGGATATCTGCTTTCCAGGGCTCTGTGCTTTCTGCCGTTTCCTCAGCGGAAGGCCGACTACGTCTCCTTTGATCTATTTTGTGCCATAGATCAGAGGGCGGCAGTGCGGCTGTAACCGAACTGGCTGGTGCTGGTTCAGTCGGACGTTGGTGTTGACTCGGTTGATGGGACGTTCGCGGAGCCGCGGGTGGAGCAGCAGGTGGGAGAACACGCGATGTTTGTCCTTGTTGACGCGGTAGCATCTGCTGGTTGTACATCTATTCCAACATCTTTTTCATGACGTTCATATCGGATCGGATCTCTTGAACCTCTCGACTCAACTGTGCGTTCCCCCGGTTTCGTTGGTTGTTGGATACGGCTGGGGCCACCGGCAGCGTAGCTGGAGGGACCAGTGATGGAGCTCCTAATGCTACACTGGCAGTGACCTCATTTGCATCGTTCTGATCTGTTCTTCTAGTTGTTACCATTAGAACTTGTCTTACTGCTCTTTTGGGTAGAATACGAGAAACGGTTTTTTGTCCGTTTCCCACAGACGGCGCCAAACTGTTGATGCAAAAATCTGGTCCACCCTCTTTAGACCTTCTAGTACTTGCACAGGAAGAAGACAAAGGAGACCCTAGCTAGAGTAGGGGACCCTCCGATGCCAAAGTCAGGCTAGGAATCTGGGTCTTATAATATTGAGGGGTTCTGGGTGAGAGTTTTTGCGTACCTTCCCTCCTTTGAATATCTCTTATTTATAGGAGAGGGAGGATCCCACCGTACCGGATTCTTTCCCCATATCTTTGGAGATTTGATCCTTTTGACAGATTTCACCCGATCCCGAGATCCTTGGGATCGGACACCTATACTTCTGAATTTTTGGGACGGTATTTGATTTCACACCGTCTTTCCTTGGCTCGGCTCGGCCGTTTCCGACTCTGGAAGTGTCTCAGCTGGCTGAGGAGAATAAGCTTTTTGCCTTCTTACGGGCGGAATAGGCTCGGTCTTTATTCGTCACCCTTCCTTACTCCGTAGCCGACGCAACCAACTTACCGAGTCAGTTTCTCATTGTCAGTGGGAAGGCTTATAACTTATTTGGCCTTAGTCGGCTTATGCTGACGTTGCTAACTCGTCGACCGATTCAACTTATCAAGCCTCTGGCTTCGTATCTCGGACCTAGCTACTTTCTCCGAAGACCAAGAAATAGGGGGATAGGGTCGGTTCGCTCCATACTCGAGTCTTCGGACTTAGCATATTTTTTTCCCAACAATTTCCATTTATTTTAAGGGGTTTAGCCCCCGAATTGAAGCATATCAAAAGATCTAGTGGATCATACCATGGGAAACAGTGGGCATAATGATTTCCACCGCTGAAACCATAGTCAGCCCAACAGTGATGTTTGTTTGTTATCAAACCTATTCATAAGATCATACAGATATGGATTAATAGAAAACACAATTATAAGCTTGATCCAAAACTTCTGTGGCCCCTAAGAAATGATCAACATTAAAAGTTTAATTCAAACTTTCATGTGGTGTGGTTCATTTGAACATTGGATATGTTTAGATTTTTCGGCTCAAGCCACGAAATTATTTGTTAAGTTTGCCCTGCTCATTTTCATGTTTGCCCCACTAATATCCTAGTTTACCCCACTGATTTTTCAGTTTGCCCCGCTGATTTTCTAGTTTCCCCCGCTGATTTTTTAGTTTGCCCCACTGATTTTCTAGTTTGCCCCGTTGATTTTCCAATTTGCCCCGCTGATCTTATAGTTTCCTCCGCTGATTTTCCAGTTTCCCCCGCTGATTTTCTTGTTTGCCCCGCTGAATTTAATGATTTGCCCTGCCTGTATCTGTATCTGTATGTGCATATGCATATCTATATATTTCTATAAGTATGCATGTTTGTATATGTGTATGAATTTACAAATGCATCATCATCACCATTATTATCTTAGTCTTCTCCTAAGAATTTGGGTTGACTTTTAGGAAGTACATGGTAGAGGTTTCTACATGGAGCACTCTTTATAACCAACTTCAACCATGTGAACTACAAAAGCAACTAGAGCAACATTTATCACATTGGGCATTTATTGAAGCCAGGCAAATGGAAGTTAGAAACTAAGCCAGACTTCAGATTACATGAGTTATATTATAAAATATATTATATTGTAATTCAAATATTGGTCTGATTGCATTCTCATCATTGCACCATGCTATTCTGGAATAGGACAAGAATCCTGTTGATACTTGCTCCTTTTATAATTTGAGCCTTCTCATGTTGTAAGAAGATATTGCCTATGAAGCTCAGACGGGCAAAACATTGCCTTTTAATGTTACATTTTCTATGGTCTCCTAATGCTTTATTTATTTTTGTTTTGTTTTATTTATTTATTTATTTTTGCATCAGGTGTGAAGAAGAAAGTTGATAAAGTAATAGTACTTGTAGGGAAAAGAGATGAGAAAATGACCGTAGACCTATGGCTACGGATTATAACCGTAGCCATAGATCATCGATAATATCGACCATAGTTCGATATATCGAAGATGAATGCCAAATTGTCCAGCAACAAAAATGGAAAAATGGATGAATTGTCGATATTATCGACATATGTTCGATAGTATCGAGCATAAGTCATCGATAATATCGAGACATGATCGATAGTATCGATAACTTAAATCAAGTAATTATTGTAGACCTATGGCTACGGATTATAATCGTAGCAATAGGTACCGTAGCCGATTTGACATCAACCGCAATAGAAAAAAATAAATTTTCATAGACTTTTACGGACTACAGTTATGGCTTCGGCTATAATCCATAGCCATAGGTTCCTTGTTTTTTTTTTTTCTCTGTTGTAATCCCCACCGCTTTTTGTGGGTCCTTTTATGAGGTATGTGTTATATCCAAACCGTCCATCTATTTGGCGAACTCATATTAAGGCTTGAGACGAAAAATAAGATAGATCTAACTATCAAGTGGACCACACTGTAAAAGGTTGTGGGGAATTGAACGTCTACCATTGAAACCCTTTTAGGGGTTACAGAAGTTTTGGATCTTTATGAAATTTCTTTTTCCTCTTCATCTAGGTCTTTGTGACCCTATGAATGAACTTAGACATGGAGGATTTCTCACAAACATCACAGTGGGCACCCAAAAAGTTTTTAATGGTCGATGCTCATTCAACACTGTTTCCTATAATGTGGTACACTTGAGATTTGGATATACCTCATTTTTGGTCTCATACCATAAAATGATCTGGAAAAATATATGGACGGCATGGATGAAAACATACATCATGGTGGGGCCCACAGACCACCGACCGTCCGCCATTAGCTGGTGGCAGGGGGAGTATCGAATTCGTTTCCGTCAAAAGGAGGGGTATTTTCGTCCTGAAATTCTGACTCCGTACGAGGAGGTCCAAGTTTGTATTGCTTTAAAACATTCGCTGGATAAAAGGTGGGGTCCACAGTCGTAAAGTTCTCCAGCCTAAATGCAGTTCGAATTGCCCATTCGTAGCAACCAATTCAATTGATTTTGATTTTGTGGTGGAGCAAATGGGGTTTGATTTTTTTACATGCACAACAACACATGCACCATATATATTTGTGTTAGATAAGTCACAGGCATGCTGCACCATGAAAATCAGAGGATGGTCGATGTTCCTTGGATGTAAATTTGGCTCTCCGATCTTGATGGTGGTGTAAACACCCTGCCTCGGGGGGACAAGCTAATCAAGTTGGATGGAACCTAAACCTAGCCCAAACCATAATCCAAACTTTAAACCTTGTCAAACTCGATTAACTCACAGAGTCAACTTGCTGAGTTGAGTCACCAGTCAGCTCACCTAATTAGCCTACTCATCTAACTTACCTTGTCGGAACAAGCCTAAAACAATCCTAAATCAAGCCCACATGCTCAGGCCCATTTAAAAGTCTTAGAGATGTAGCAGCTGACATCGGCCAGGACAGAGCCTCAACATGCTTGAGGGAGCTCACCTATCAAAGCAGGGAGGGCGGCACCTAGTGTGCCACCTACCACGTGGCACTTTTCCTGCTTTGGCATGGGCGCAATACATGTGCTCCCCTTCCCTTTGCAACCTCTAAAGTGTGACAACTCGAATTGATTCTCGATGCCGCTCTCTTGCATTCCATATTACAACCCATGCCATCCGATCCATCCCTTGAAATCTCGCCATATAGCAATCTCAAATCCAGGCCACCCAAACCCTATTTGCCCCTGGACTTGCCTAGAGTTACCAGAAAACCAGGCTGAGAGGCTATAAATAGCCCCCTCCCCTTCACATTTCAATCATCCAAGGGCATTAACACACCTTTCAATCCTAAACCAACCATCAAATCATCAACCAAGAGTCTAAGAAGTCCCTTAAAGCTTCCCCTTAAGCCCTTAATATAGCCATTCCATCCCTGCACTAAGAAGAAAAAAGAGCCATATGAAGGAGAGCCTAGCACAGGTCTAGCCTAATCCAGTTAAATCCCTAGCCTCCTAAGCACTCTAGGCCCATATCCAAGTCAGTCAATCCAATCCTTGTGACACTACCTTCCGCCAACAGTCCAACTTCTGAAATCAGCTTCGTCAACCTTCATATTAACATTGTGTAACATCAATTCCCTTCTCAACCCCCCTGCTTCTCATCCATCAGTATTGTATTGCATAGCACTACACATCTAATTAATTCGAATGTATGCTTTATGGCTTGCCGATATAATCGGATCTTGCCTATCAGAAACTCTTATTGATTAGTATATGCACGACGAGTAGGCAGTTAAGGCGGGTTTTTCCTACCAAAACTAAAGCCTATCATCGGTGTTGCATCTAACGCAACATTATACACATAACATTACATATATACTCTTGCATACATAGCACTAAACACCCAATTAGTTTGAACATATCCTCTACTACTCACCGAGTTAATCACATATTGTCTATTAGAAACTTGGATTGGTAGGTTTATAGCTTCGGTAAGTGGGCAATCAATGCGGATTTATCTTAGCCAAAACTACAACCTATCGTAGGCATTGCATTTGATGTAACATTACATAGACATCATTAGCATGAAAGAACTAACCCAATCGTCAGAAGTTCGAGAGATCTCGTGAAGTAGAGATCGTGCGTTTGTATGGGCATAGTGGGTGCCTAACACCTTCATTCTTTGTAACCATGGTTCCTTACTCATAATCTTTAGCTGCATATCAATGAGTCATCTTAGGACATAGAATCCTCAGATTCTTTATGCTGATGTTTCTACAAGGTCTAACCGACTGTGGAATTGGATTAATTGGTTAGTGGTGGTTCCAGTCAAATATAACCTCTTTTCAATCATACACTCAAACATTTTTAGATCCATTGTTAGCGTGAGCGCAATCCGCATTTCGAGATCCAACGTCCATAGAATGACGAGTCCACCGGGAATTTGCTAGTCCCACTAGTCGCAACCCGACTTAAAAAACAAGATCTCTCATATTTTTGATGATCAATAGCACTTGCGCATTCACATATGCCTTTAGTATTTATCCAACCATAAAACCAAAAACAACAAAAAATTCAAAAATCATTGCGCCTCTTTGGACCAGACGTCCCTGGAAAAACCTTTCTTTTCGAAACATAATTCAAACTCGATCTCAAACTTCCATGGCCAACCACAAGGAAGATGTACAACTATTCCCCGTTGTTGACATGAAAGAAGCTCAGCCCGCACGACTACAACAAGCAAAAGTTGTGCTAATAACCTATTTCCAAGAACTAGCCCAAGGAGTGAAAGCCATGCAGGAAATGTTCTTGTAATTCATGTAAGCGCAAGTCGCCTTAGTCAGCAACCAAGCACCGCAACAAGAAGCACTAGCTCTAGTTTTCTTTCTAGCATCCATTTAAGTTCAAGCACAACCATCAGATTCCGTACAAGATTCCCAACATCAAACTTTCCAACCCTCCACCATGGGGCATTTCTTTCGCTATCCTCCCACAACCGAGAATCAATTTTAAAACAATCTCGTAGTTGAAATTTCCAGTCAATTTTAAAACAATCCCTCAGCCGGGGTCTCTAATCAATTTCCAACCAACCTTGCAACCAGGGTTTTCAGTCAATTCCCAGCACATCCCGCATCTGGGATTTCAAATCAATTTGCTGCAGCTTACCCGTTCAAAAGCCCATGACCAACGGTGGCGGATGCCTACAATGGGGGTTAGTGTCAAGTCTATCTCGGCCAGTAAGCAGTGGCGAATACCCACCAACGGAGTCACTTCCTAGCATCTCAGCCTCCACTGACCGGGAGTGATTTTAATTTTCAACAATTTTTTACAGATGGGAATACAATTGCTTTCCATCAAGCTCCCCTAACAGGAGCCATAGGGTCAAAGAAGTTAACCACTATGCTGAAGAAGCAGAACATGCCTTGCCCTGTAAAATGCCAGTCCTACAAACGGGCCAAACCAAAATAGATGAGTTGTAGAAGCAACCCCAAAACATGCAAAACCAACTTTAAAAACAACAAGGGGTAGACTTATTCTCCATAAAGTTCAGGGACCTATGTCCCTTCCCAAATGCATAGGTACCTCACAACTTTGAGGTACTCAAATTCAAGAGATACGATGGCAGTGGTTGCCCTACGACACACTTGAAGGCTTTCTGCAGTGAGCTAAATGCAATGGTAGAGAACGATGTAGCCCTTATCCGCCTGTTAAAAAAATCTTTGAAGGGTGATGTGTTGAATTGGTACACCTCCTTAGACCGTCACCACATCAGGAATTGGGAACAACTTTCCCAGGCTTTTGTTGATCGATTCGCGTACAATCTCAACATGGCCCCCTAGGAGAGTAGACTTGGAAACCTTAAGACATAGGAGCAATCGGATGTTGCCTGCTTATGTTGGACGTTGGCAAGCTATAGCCGCTTGAATGAGAACCCCTATCGACGATAAGGAGCAGATCTCCATGATCATCAACTCGACATATCTGAGTATCTCCAGGTACCTGATCTCGCACCTATATGCTAACTTTTCTCAACTTATTCGTGAAGGGGAGTAGTGATGGGTTTTTTGACCCGTCGTCGACCGGTCGTGAGCCCTGCTCAACCGGTCGAAGGCTGGTGGTCGACCAGTCATAGACTCGAGTCGTGGCACGACTCAAAGTTCAGCGACTGCGGACTATTTTTCTCCAGGGTGCTCGACCAGTCGAAGGAGGTGTTCGACCGGTCGTAGACTCGGTTTGACCAGTCGAGGTTATGCAGATTCGTTCCGCGATTTTGCATGGATTTTGTGTCTCAAGTCCTTTCACAACTGGGATGCGGAAAGGAGTTTCCTAAAACTTTAAATAGGAGTTCCTAGGATTTTCTAGGTACGGCAAGAGGGTTTCCTAAAGCTTTACAAGGGATTTGCTAAAGGGTTTAGGGCTATCAAAGGTGAGAAAGAGAGGAAAAGAGAGAGAGAGGAAGCTTATAAAAGGGAGGTTATGCTCGTGGAGGTTATTTATTATGCAATCTATATCTCAGCGCTTCGATGTCATCGTAATCGGTGAGATCTCTCCGTTTTTCTCCATTTCTCTTATTGTTTATCCACTCTTACGTGAGTGAAGAAGGTTGTAACGTTCTACTTCATAGTGGATTGTTGATCTGAATGAGGTCCCGTGGTTTTTACCTCTTTAAGATTTTTCCACGTAAAAATCTCTTGTGTGGTGTGTGATTGATGCTTTGATTTATTTCATTGCTTTATTATCCATAATTTTGGTTTGTTTCGGGAGGTTAGATCCTAAGGTTTGTGTAAGGCATCCCAACAAAGTGGTATCAGAGCTAAGTTCATTGAATGGGTAGGATCAGTTTTGAATTATGGAAGGTGGCTCATCAAGGATGATCAGCCTTAATGGTTCTAACTGGACCATATGGAAGGCTAAGATGGAGGACTTGATTTATTGCAAAGACCTATATTCTCCAATATTAGGCATATCAGCAAAATCCAATGATATGTCTGATGTTGATTGGAAGAAGATGGACCGAAAGGCGGTGGGGTTTATTAGACAATGGGTGGATGATTCTGTGTTCCACCATGTGTCTACGGAGACCTTAGCCGCTAGCCTGTGGTTGAAATTAGAAGGGCTGTATGAGAGGAAGACAACCGGTAATAAAAATTTTCTGATAAGGTGACTTGTGAATCTCAAGTTCAAGGATGGTGGTTCTGTGGCCGAGCACATGAATGAGGTCAGCAATATAATGAACTAACTCTCCTCTATGAAGATGGTCCTGGATGATGAATTACAGGCTTTGCTATTGCTTAGTTCATTGCCTGACAGTTGGGAGACATTGGTGGTGTCACTAAGTAACTCTGCGCTAGACGGAAAGATATCCATGGAACAGGTAACTAGTTGTCTCTTCAATGAAGAGATAAGGAGGAAGTCTTAGGGGTCTACTCAGCAAGAGGCTCTTGTGACACAGGAACGGGGGAGGGAAAAGAACAAGAAGGGCGGGAAGGCCCGAGATAAATCAAGAGGCAAGTCGAGTAACATGAAAGATGTTGATTGCTGAAATTGTGGCAAGAAGGGCCACTACAAGTATGAATGTCGTGGTAAGAAAAATGACAAGAAAGGAAAAGGGAAGGAAGATGAATCAGATTCCACTGCGGTTGCTTCATATGGCGACGTTCTAGTTATTCTTTCTGCAGATCACGATGTATGTCTCACGGCTACGAGTCAGGACACCGACTGAGTGATAGACTCGGGAGCTTCTTTTCATGCGACTCCATGCAGGGACTTCTTTACAAGCTACAAGTCAGGTGACTATGGGACTGTGAAGATGGGAAATTTTGGCATATCAAAAATTGTGGGAGTCGGTGATATTTGTGTGAAGACTGACGTGGGATGCACATTGGTTCTCAGGGATGTGAGACATATCCCAGACCTTCGCCTCAACTTGATGTCGACGGGAAGGTTGGATGATGATGGCTATGAAAGCCGGTTTGCTGGTGGGCGATGGAAGCTCATCAAGGGTTCATTGATCGTGGCTAGAGGAAAGAAGTGTTGCACCCTTTACAAGGCAAGTGTCAGTATGTGTAAAGGTGGGTTGAACGCAGCGGAAGATTCAGCTATTGACATGTGGCACAGGCGTCTAGGCCACATGAGTGAAAAAGGGCTTCAGGTACTAGCAAAGAAGCGGCTCCTTCCAGACGTGACAGGTACACCTCTCAAAACCTGTCTTGATTGTTTATCAGAGAAACAACATAGAGTTTCATTTATTAAAACTACTTCTCATGTTAATAAAGTGCATGCATTAGATTTAGTTTATTCTGATATTTGTAGTCCTATGAGGACAAAAACCTTGGGTGGGGCATTGTATTTTGTCACTTTTATAGATGATGCATCTAGGAGGGTTTGGGTTTATATTTTGAAATCCAAAGATGAGGTGTTTGGTGTGTTTAAATTGTTTTATGCTATGGTCGAGAGAGAGACATGTAGATCATTGAAGTGCATCCGCACTGATAAGGAAGGTGAATACATTGGTGACTTTCATGAGTACTGCAAGTCCCTGGGTATACGACATGAACAGACGGTTCCCAAGATCCCCCAGCATAATGATATAGCTGAGCGAATGAATCGCACAATTGTAGAGAGAATCAGATGCGTGTTAACCCATGCGAAATTGCCTAAGACGTTCTGGGGAGAAGCAATGCACACGGCAGTGTATTTGATAAACAGGTCTCTATCAGCCCCGTTAAATGGAGAAGTGCCTGAGAAGGTGTGGACTGGACATGATCCAACGTACAGTCATCTCAGGGTGTTTGGATGCAGGGAATCCGTTCACGTACCAAAGGATGAGAGGTCCAAGCTCGATATGAAGATCAGGCAGTGTGTGTCCTTAGGGTACGGTGATGAAAAGTTCGGTTACAGGTTATGGGATCCAACTGAGAAGAAGCTCGTCAGGAGCAGAGATGTGTTTTTATTTGAAGATCAGTGTATAGAAGACATTGGTAAGCCAAAGAAGAACCAACCTAGTTTAAGTGAGCTAGAGGACATGGATTCGGTTATTCCTCCCGTGGTGCCTAATGACGGGGGAGTACAACAAGGTGCAGAGGACGAGGGAGTTCCTTCAGAAGATGGACCTGGGGAACAACCCCTACTTGATCCACCTGTTGAGCCACAGGTGAGGTCTTCTAGGGACAAACAACCGTCCAAGAGGTACTCGCCGCATGAGTACATTATGCTGACTGATGGGGGAGAGCCAGAAGATTATTCTGAGGCCCTGGCCGACGAGCATAAGGGGGAGTGGTTGAAAGCTATGCAAGAGGAGATGAAATCCTTGCATAAGAACCATACCTATGATATGGTAAAATTGCCTAATAGCAAGAAAGCTTTGAGCAACAAGTGGGTATTCAGCAAAAAGATCGAGCAGAAGAATTCACAAACGAGGTTCAAGGCCAGACTTGTGGTGAAAGGTTTTGGTCAGAGGAAAGGTATAGACTTTGAAGAGATATTCTCACGAGTGGTGAAGATGACATCCATACGGGTGTTGCTTGGGTTGACGACTAGCATGGATCTGGAGTTAGAGCAGTTAGATGTTAAAATTGTCTTCCTCTATGGTGACTTGGAAGAAGAGATCTACATGCACCAACCAGAGGGGTTCGAAGTCAAGGGCAAAGAGCATATGATGTGTAGGTTGAGGAAGAGCTTATATGGGCTGAAACAAGCTCCACGACAATGGTACAAGAAGTTCGACTCATTCATGATGAAATATGGGTATAACAGAACGGAGTCGGACTATTGTGTGTTCACGCGCAAGTTCTCAGATGGTGATTTCTTAGTTCTGCTATTATATGTTGATGACATGCTCATCATGGGAAAAGACATCAAGAAGATTGACAAGCTGAAACAGGAGTTAGGCAAGTCCTTTACGATGAAAGACTTGGGCCCGGCTAAACAGATCCTAGGAATGGAGATAGCCCGTGACAGAAGCAGCAGGAAGCTTTGGCTGTCACAAGAGCGGTATATTGAGGAAGTCCTAGAGTGGTTCAATATGAATGCAGCGAAGCCGGTCAGTACTCCACTGGATGGTCACTTCAGATTGAGCGACAGACAGTGTCACAAGACGAAAGCAGAGGTGGAACAGATGCAGAAGATACCCTACGCGTCAGCTGTAGGAAGTTTGATATATGTTATGATGTGTACACGCTCAGACATAGCATATGCGGTTGGTGTTGTCAGCCGGTATCTTGCCAATCCTAGCAAAGAACATTGGGCAGCGGTTAAGTAGATACTGCGGTATCTAAGAGGCTCATCCAGGTTGAGCCTATGCTATTGTGACGGTAAACCTGTGTTAGAGGGCTACACATATGCAGATATGGCAGGTGACATAGACTATAGGAAGTCTACATTAGGGTTCATGTTCACGTTTGCAGGGGGAGCGATTTCTTGGCAGAGCAAGCTACAAAAGGTCGTAGCATTGTCGACGACAGAAGCCAAGTACATTACAGGCACAAATGCATGTAAAGAGATGCTTTGGATGAAGAGGTTCTTACAGGAACTTAGCCTGAAGCGGGAGGAGCACGTGGTCTATTGCGATAGTCAGAGTGCTATACACTTGAGCAAGAATCCAAGTCAGCATTCCAAGTCAAAGCACATAGAGATTCGATATCACTGGATTATGGATACTTTGGAACAGAAGGTGTTACAACTTGAGAAGGTCCACACGGACAATAATGGGTTAGACATGATGACCAAGGCTTTACTCAAGGACAAGTTTGAGGTTTGTAGAAACCTGGCTGGCTTAAAGAAAGTGGATTCCTCCTGGGTCAAAAAGGGGGAGATTTGATGAGTTTTTTGACCCGTCGTCGACCGGTCGTAAGCCTTGCTCGACCGGTCGAAGGCTGGTGGTCGACCAGTCGTAGACTCGAGTCGTGGCATGACTCAAAGTCCAGCGACTGTGGACTATTTTTCTTCGGGGTGCTCGACTAGTCGAAGGAGGAGTTAGACTGGTCGTTGGTGACGCTCGACCGGTCGTAGACTCGGTTCAACCAATCGAGGTTACGCAGATTCGTTCCGCGATTTTGCGTGGATTTCGTGTCGCAAGTCCTTTCGCAACTGGGATGCCGAAAGGAGTTTCCTAAAACTTTAAATAGGAGTTCCTAGGGTTTTCTAGGTACAGCAAGAGGGTTTCCTAAAGCTTTACAAGGGATTTGCCAAAGGGTTTAGGGCTATCAAAGGTGAGAGAGATAGGAAAAGAGAGAGAGGAAGCTTATAAAAGGGAGGTTATGCTCGTGGAGGTTATCTATTATGCAATCTATATCTCAGCGCTTCTATGTCCTCATAATCGGTGAGATCTCTCCGTTTTCTCTATTTGTCTTATTGTTTATCCACTCCTGCGTGAGTGAAGAAGGTTGTAATGTTCTACTTCATAGTGGATTGTTGATTTGGAAGAGGTCCCGTGGTTTTTACCTCTTTGAAGATTTTCCACGTAAAAATCTCTTATGTGGTGTGTGATTAATGCTTTGATTTATTTCATTGCTTTATTATTCATAATTCTGGTTTGTTTCAGGAGGCTAGATCCTAAGGTTTGTGCAAGGCATCGTAACAAGTAGGTCGAGCCGGAATAAGGGCTAGGACGATCTCCCCTTGGCCGCACCAAGCCGCTTTAGAAAAAAATGGAAGAAAATTGAAGGAAAACCCACGATGTATGGGAATGGAAATGGTTTTGCCCAACACCCAACAGAAGTCAACAACATCATCGCTACTGCTCAAGGAAACCAATATGCTCCCCAATAGGGATCTAGCGGCATCACCCATACCATCCTCAGTAGCACCAACATGGATATCAACCATGCTCACCTCTACCACAGTAAATTCCACAACCAGCCACAACAACAACAATAGTTAAAGGGAAATGCACAATACCCTTACCAAAATAGGCAGATGGCGAGGGAACTTAGGAAGTTCACCCTGCTCACACAAACGTATAGTCAGATCTTGGCTACATTGGTACAGAAACAACTCCTTTTTCCCTTACAACCTAGGCCACCTCCAAATCTTCAGCCTCGTAAGTATAACGAGAATGAGTACTGTGCATACCACCAAGGTCTTGGTTACACCACAAATCAGTGCTTTTCATTAAAGCATGTGGTCCAAGATCATGATCTTGGCTCCGAAAATAACTCCCATTAACATTCTCCAAGATCCTCTGCCACAAAATAAAGCAGGCCCCGGTTCATCAAGTGGCCCTGTTATCAATTACATTGAAGAAGAGAACATTGACCACTTCTTCTCTCCCATACAGTCTATCTGCACCATCACATATGAAAGTACCATTGCGCCTTTGATTTTGCAAGGGGCACCTTAGGCTCCTCCCCCAACAACGGAACTAGTAGTCCTCCAAGGGGCACTTTCCCCTCATGCATCCTCGTTGCCATTAGTTCAACAAGGGATGTCTAGGTATCATCAGAGTCGGGAACTTATGGTCCTTGAAAGGGCCTTACTAGCTTTGAACTAGTCGTTTTGCGAGGGGTACCTCCAATTTACGAGCCAATAGTCCTAGAAGGGGCCTTCTCTCTATAACCATCATCATTCCCATCGTTCAGACAAGGAGTAGTCTATAGAAGACCGAATGAAGAGCCAATAGTCATAGAAGGGGCACCCTTAACATACGAGCCAATTATCCTACAAGGGGCCATCAGACTCTTGGGAACACTCCCCCTCATGCCAAATCAACTAGCCCGTGTCGAAAGACCCACCGAGGAGCAATGAGCGATAATGAGGAAATGCTTCATCAGACTAGTGGTCATTCCTTGGGGAGCACCTACAACTAGGGTAATTAACCTAAAACCTCAAAATAACATCAACAACATGATTGCAAGTTCACAATAAAGTTAGTCAGTTTATCTAGCATCTCCCTCCGAAGCTCAAGTGGTTCTAGAAGGAAGGGAAGATCCTTCCTACAATGTGGTTTCCTGGCATTATCGGAAATGTGCCGAGGTGGGGAATATAAAACCCAATGGGCGTTGTGTCCGAAGAGACAACTCGAACAGAGGTGATCACAAAAGTGCCCTTTCAGGCCAAGAAAACAAGGGAGAAGCAACTTATGATGTAGCAACCCAACTGAAGATGATCTAGACACAAATTTCTATATGGGAGCTACTTTGCACATCGCACACGCATATGGAGCGATTTGTAAAGATTCTGAATGACACTTACATTGCTTCAGATACTTTGCTTGAAATGATCGCCCTCATGATCAGACAACTTTTGACTCCCCGAGCTATCATGTTCACAGATGATAAACTTCCTCCAAAAGGATAAAACCACGGATGGTCATAAAACATAACCATATACTATAAGGATCTCCGAGTCCAGCTAGTTCTCCCTGACAACAACTCAAGTATAAATGTGTACCCACTCAGGACCGTTGCCCACCTCGGAATCAAGCCATCTTCCTTTCAGCCAAGCAACATGAGTATGAGGGCATTCGACAACTCCCGCAGGACTATATAGGTGGGGATAAACATTAAGTGTAGATTGGCCGGGACATCTCAGTCATCACCTTCTAGGTCTTCGATATATCTACCTCTTTCAACATGTTGCTAGGGAGATCGTGGCTTCACAAGGTTGGAGTTGTCCCCTCTATCCTCCATCAAAGAGTGAAATACATCATGAACAACAAAGTGATACCCGTCCTAGCCGAACCAAAATTCATTATCCTGGCCAATTATGGTGCTCCTAAGCCGGACATCCCCGTCATTGATGTTCAACATTCAAAGGATGACATATCCTACCAAAGTTTCGAGTTTGAGAATGTAAATGCAATTGCCAACTATGTGTTCCTACCAGTCGAATGACTAAGCCTCATATATCGCACCAAGAACTATGCCAAAGTTATGGTGATAGAGACAACAACTAATACAAAGAGGTGGGGGTTGGATATCAACCAGTCTTTAAGGAACGAGGAAGAAGAAAGATGTTCGGGTGCACCCCGATTCACTTTGTGAGGCTAGGGACCATCTTTGAAGGCACGAAACCCACCCAAGGGAAGTCGACGATCATGAGAAGAAGCTTCCCCTTATGCCCAAGTGGCCTCCTATCCAGTGGGAAACAATCTATGGACCATTGAGGTAGGAACCACCCATATAAGAAGGGGAGAAGGAGCTTAGCCAAGTAGAAGATCGGGGGGCGAACCTCAAAGCAAACTAGGATGCATTAGTACCTACCCTAACTGTAAGAATTTCTTTCTCATTTCATTTCTTTTATATTGAAAACTCCTTTTGTACGGAAGATAAAGGAGTAACCCATCATCAGAGGATGAACCCCACCTTCTGAACATCGCCTAATCCAATTTATATATTGAGCGAGTGGCTGAATAAGTGACCAATCTCTTTAGATCTAAATAGGCAACCAATCTCTTTAGATCTAGGTCATACACTACGTGTCTACCTACCTTGACGCTCGGGGTCATTGTTGTTCAGTTCGAATTGTAGCTGAAATTCCAATTCTGTCACGCCTGCATACCCAGTGCAAAATACACCCTTATCTTTTTTTTTTTTAAAAGACAGAGAGAGAGAGAGAGAGAGAGAGAGAGAGAGGCCTTAGGAAGGTCTCTTGGAAGGGAATCTAAACGGATTGTAAGATGAAGTGATGAAAGAGTGAAAGAAAGAGAAATGATGGAAATAGGAGAGATTTTATTTTATTTTTTGTATAATTAGATTCCATGAGAAATTAAAGAGAAATTGAGGAGAAATTAAAAGAGGAATCATGGAGGAGAGAAAGTTTTTGAAATTTCAAAAAATTTTCAATAAAAATTGGCATCGATCGCGAACATCAATTAGCGATGCAATGGACTAGATCATTTCCAAAATTTCTAAAAATATTTCAATAAAAATTGACATTGATCACGACAGTCTATTTGCGATATGATGGACTGGATCATCTTCAAAATTTCCAAAAAAAAATATTTCAATAAAAACTCACATCGATCATGATCGTCGATTCACGATCCGATGGATCGAATCATTTTCAAATTTTCTTTAAAAATTTCAATAAAAACTAGCATTGATTGCAATCATCAATTCACGATTCAATAGACTGAATCATTTCTAAAATTTTAAAAAATATTTCAATAAAAACTTGCATCAGACGCGACCGTCAATTCACGATCCGATGGACCAGATCATCTCTTCAAAATTTTCAAAAAATATTTGAATAAAAACTGACATCAATCATGACCATCGATTCGCTTTCCAATGGACTGAATCATTTTCAAAATTTTCAAAAATATTTCAATGAAAACTGGGATCGATCGCGACCATCGATCACTATATAATGGACTGGATTATTTTCAAATTAAAAATATTTCAACAAAAATTGGCATTAATTGTGATCGTTGACTCACAATATAATGGATTGGATCATCTCTTCAAAAATTTTAAAAACTATTTCAATAAAAATTGACATCGATGGCGACCATCAATTCATGATCCGATGGACTAGATCATCTATTCAAAAATTTCAAAAAATATTTCAATAAAAATCAACATCGATTTTGGCCGTTCAAACACGATTTGACGGACCTGATCACCCTTCAAAATATTCAAAAATACATATAGCCCCAATCGTGGCTCAAGTTTTTCCAAAACATCCCCAATGGATCCCTGAACCTCGATAATCCATATGAAATCATACTACAACCTTGAGACGATGGAACCGGTCAATTGTTTAGAAGATCAGAATTTCAATCATGCTTACCAAACCGACCTCGATCATGTTTGATCAGTACACATGAAAAGATGGTCTTGATTAACATGCTTAATCATTATCCCCAGTGGTTCTAAATCCTGACCTCAGCCACCTGACCATAAAAAGGTTGATCAACCCCTTGCATGTTTTCCAATAAAACCCATCTCACAAAGCCCATGAGCATCCTTGGTGGAGGTGAACAAGCGAGTTAAACTTATTTACAAAATCATTTGCAATAAAAACCCATACAGAATGTCAGTCCCTAGAGTGTTGTGACTTTTAGAAAAACTCCAAAATATAGTTTCCAAAGTAGAGCGCCAAGCTTATGAGGAACTAAGAGATATTCTATATCTTTAGGTGGGGACCGACGCAAAATCAAATAAGGCCTGATGCCTCTCAGTTTTTCGAGAACCATCAGATCTGCATACACACAAAGTATGGACGAACGGTTGTACCAAATGTTAAGGTAAGGATGGACGATAGGCCAAACTTCAGTAAGAAGAAATGGTAAAAAATGATGAAATATTGCAACCTAAGTATCGAAATCAGCAGATTGCATGAAAAGAGGTCACTCACACGTACCTAGTCCTGGATACTTGCGAAACATGATCAAGTGTAAGTCGACATAGTGAGTTCTCCGTAAGGCTGCAGAAAGCACAAGGTAACTAACCACTTTGACAACCAAGCAAAAACAAGTACTCCTAGGGTGATACGAGAAACAACAGATATTTCATCTCCAGTTAGTATCCTTGTAAGGCCTTAGAAAGCACATGTGCTCTACTGTATTGAGTTCTTCTGGTCATAGTACCGATCAGGAGTGAAAGGATTGTGATTGGTCACCCGTAATGCCGTAGAAAGCGCAGGGACAATTGTAACATTTTCCCCACACCCTCGTGATATGTGCGAGTTACCTACTTTCGAACAATCAACTGACATGGATACAAAGGCATGAAACGTATTCAAACCATGTTCAAATTTGACTAAGGGTGGGGGGGTGTCCACTCTTTTTGACATTCGGTTGCACACAACCTCTTCCAAAGAGGGCATATGTAGAGACCCCACCATGGGCCGACAAGATGATCAAGTTGGATGGGAACTCTAAACCTATTCCAAACCCTAATCCTAATCAAATTCGGTCAACTCACCGAGTCAACTTGCTGAGTCGACTCACCCGATTAGCTCACCTAATCAGCCCACCCAACTAACTCGCCTTATTAGAACAAGCCCAAAACAACCCTAACAAAACCCATTTAAAAGTCTCTGAGATGCAACAATTGGCACTAGATAGGACGGAGCCTCCACAGACTTGAAGGAGCTCACCTACCAAAGTAGGGAGTCCCATGTGGCAAAGGTGGCACCTAGTGTGCCGCTTGCCATGTGGCACTTTCCTTGCTTAGGTAGGGGCGTAATACATGTGCTCCCCCTCCCTTTGCAACCATTAAACATGTAACAACACGAATTGACTTTGATGCCCCTCCTGCATTCCAAATTACAACCCATGTCATTTGATCCATTCCTTGAAATCTCGCCATGTGGCAATCTTAAATCAAGGCCACCCAAACCCTATTTGCCCCTAGACTTGCCTAGAATTACAAAAAAAAATAAAATGGCCTGAGAGGCTATAAATAGCCTCCTCCCCATCACATTTTAATCATCCAAAAACACCAACACACCCTTCAATCCTAAACCAAGCATCAAATCATCAAATAAAAGTCTAAGATATCCCTAAAGTTTCCCCTTAAGCCCATAGCCTACCCATTCCATCCCTCCACCAAGGAGAAGAAAGGGCCATAGGAAGGAGAGTCTAGCCCAGGTCTAGCCTAATCTAGTTAGATCCCTAGCCCCCCAAGCACTCCATGCCTATATCCAAGTTACTTAATCCAATCCTTACAACACTACTATCCGTTCAACTATCCAACCTTTCAACTTCTAGAACTAGCTTCATTAACCTTCATATTAACACTATGGAAAATTCATTCCCTTTTTAACCCCCCTGCAACGAGAGTGGAAGTTGTTGAGGACAAACTAAGAAACACTGAAGGTGGGAGGTCATGTGATGAAGTTCTAAAGAATTGGTGCCATTTTTTAGGCAAATAATCTGGACAATTTGGCCTTGACTGGGACTGGAAAATATAATCAACAAAGATGCCTTGCCCTCTCTTACATATAAAAATTACACCTATGGTTGAGAAAATATCATACAACGAGGTTATCTTTTTTCATATTTGTATTGTTGGATTCCTTTCTCTTGATCTTGTGGAAGAAATTAAGGTAACCTTTTTTTCTTTTTAGTTGACAATGGGCTCTAGGAAGGTTTCATTAATGGTGGGTGTCATTATCACTACTACTTCCTATGGTGTGGACTACTTGAGCCTTTGTTCTGTTTTTTTTTTTTCCTCATGTCCTACGAATAATCTGGCAAAATAAATAGATGAATAGATAGACCACATTCATCATGGTGGGCCCCATAGATCCCTTGCTAGGTTCGATTTTGTCCTGGTAGGGGGCAGATGCAATTTGTGTCCCTAAAATGCTCCTACCCAATGGACGGCACACGTTATAATTTTCTTATGGGGATTTTGACCAAAGTAACCTCGTGATATAGCCAAACGCCCTAAAAATTGGAACCTTTTAAAAAATGCCCTAACTAGTCCCCTGACACCTTTCTTAAAAAGTTTGGGATGAAATTGCCCTTGCTTGGAGCCTAGTTCCCATACAGTCCTTCTTCTTATGCTTCTTCTTACATTATTTTTTTCCCAGGACTCTTCTTCTTTCTTTTCAAGCATGTTTTCCAAGGACCTACCACCATTGCCTCTAATTGCATTTTTGGGTGTACGATCATTGCCATCAACTTCTCCAGTATATGAGCACTACCAACAACTTCTACAACCCTAAAAATGAGTATTGTTTTGCTCAAATGACCATATTTCTTAAAGATGGAAGCCATTTTGAATGGATTTATTTTATTTTATTTATTATTATTATTATATTTTGCAGAATAGAATTTCTTAGAGATGGAAGCTATTTTTTATTGTGGAAGAGAGGGATGGTCGTGGTTATTATTGTGGGAAGAAGTTATTGTCAGAAGAGATTTAAAGTGGAGATGGATGGTTACAATTGTCATGTGGAAGACAATACATGAAATAGAATTGGATTTTATAATGTATTGCCTTGGAAGACAATGAGCATATATCATTTGTTAAGGGTTGAGGTTGTCACGTGTTAGGGGTCTGGGTTGTGTATGTCATGTGTTAAGGATCCAGATTGTCATGTGTTAAGGGTTTGTGTCATGGTTGTCATGTGTTAAGGGTCGAAGTTGTCAGGGTCTGGGTTGTAATTGTCACATGTTAAGGGTCAAGGTTATCATGTACTAAGGGTCGAGGTTGTCATGTGTTAAGGGTCTGGGTCGACGTTGTCATGTGTTAAGGGTCCAGGTTATTATATGTTAAGGATTTAGGTTGTCATGTGTTAAGGGTTGTGTGACCCACCATAGAATATGTGTCGAATCCACTCCGTCTATCGGATTCAGAATTTAAGTTAACATCATGGGCCAAAGAATGAGTTACATTAAAAAATTCAATGGCCCACAAGAAGTTTTTAATGGTAGATTTCAATCTCACAACATTCTATGGTGTGGTCCACTTGAGCCTTTGATATGTCTCATTTTTAGGCTCATGCCCTAAAATGATCTTTCAAAATGGATGGATAGAGTGGATAAAATATATATATCATAGTGGGCCCCATAGGACCATCCATCTCTAGCTAGGTCCTGCTCCCCAATCTGCATTATGGCTCATCACGTTGACCCAGATTTTGGGTAAAAGCCTTTTTTGAGGAAGTTCCTGCCACGAAAGCTATATTGGCCCACGGTGATGTTTATGGTAAATCTTCTCCATCCATCCATTTTGAAAGATCATGTTAAGACATGAGACCAGAAATTAAACAAAATTTGATACTCAAGTGGGCCACATGAATGGAAACAATGGAAGGGGCTATCACTATATATATATATATATATATATATATATATATATATATATATATATATATATATATATATATATATATATATATATATATATATAGTGGTGGTCTCCCGTGCTCCGTACCGTAGATGCCTTTGTGTGCACCTAGGTTGACTCACTTAGATGGGTAGGGCTGGGTAGGATGAGGTGGGCCTCACCATGATAAGTTCATGAAATCTATTCCAATTATTTGGTTTGTAATATAAATTTAGTAGTAAGGGTAATAAAACAGAAATATTCGTGATTCAGGTGAACCACACTATGAGAAATAGTGGGAGAGTGAATGCCTATTGTTGAATCTTTACAGGGTATACCGTGATATGTACATGAAATCCACTCCAACCATTAGTTGATTCGTGAAAATGCATGTAGAGGGGGAAAAAATTTAGGCCCATGGGTGATTTATGTGGGCCATACCAAGTGAAAACATTTGGATGGTGGGTGCCCCTATGCACTGTTTCTACTCATATTACCCGCCTGGATCAAGTATTTGGGTGACTTCACATACTCATCACAACACCCCCTCAACGTGGATTGCCTACTAATGGACATGGCCTCAAAATAACATATTTGTTTTATCCAAGCTGTCCATCTATTCTATCATACTCATTTTACAACATTAGCTAAAAATTGAGCCAGATCCAAATGTTAGCTGGACCACACCACATGAAAACAGTGGTGATTGAACGCCCAACATTAAAAACTTCTTAGGTGGACTGTATTGATTAAGTCATACAAACATGGATGAAGAGAAAACACAAATATCAGCTTAATAGAAAACTTGTAGGGCCTCTAGGAAAATTTTTAATGGGGGTCATTTAATCACCGCCTTTTCCAGTGGTGTGGTCCACTTGAGAATTGGATCTTTCTCATGTTTGAGGTCGTGCCCTAAAATGATATGAAAAAAGGGATGAACGGTGGATAAAATATACATATATTATAGTGGGGCCCACATTATGCTTCCAGCACCTACCCACAGCGAAGTTTATGCTGGCAGGTCGTTTGGTCAACATGCAGAGATGAGTGGGAAAAACGAGGGAGGGGTGGGGGTGGCTTAATGTGATGTGTAAGTGAAATCCACTCCAAACATATGGCGTGTGATGACAATTTGGTAACGGGGCTCAAACATCATCCACATTTATAGAGGAAATAGTGAAGGGGATGCCTGCCATCTAAACTGTTTCACTCAGTGTGGGCCACGTAAATCACTTACAGCCATAAAATTTGGTTCACATGTATGAATTTTCACTGGGTGGATACTGGTTGAAGTGGATTTCACATAAAAATCATGGTAGGCCCAATACAAATTCAATGGCAACTACTCCCTTCTCCATTGTTTCCTTTGTTTGGCACACCTAAATCATGAATATAACTGATTGATGAGCCTCAGGGCTAATTTTAGCGTGTCCGGCAATAATGGGTAGAGTGGATTCCATGAATACAATATGATGGAGCACACCCCGACTCTACCCTCTAAGCAAGTCCGCCTTGGTACGCACGGAAGTCTCTTGCAGTACGTGCGCAGGAGACCACTACTCTACACACATACACACACACAGACACGTTGTCCATCTACCATCTATTTTGAAAGATCATTTTAGGGCATGAGCCTAAAAATGAAGCATATTGAAGGCTTAAGTGGATCATACCACGAAAAGTTGTGAGATTGAAAACATACCATCCAAAACTTCTCAATGATCATAGAATTTTTTGATGCAACTCATTTTTTGGCCCATAATGTTAAATTAAATTCCGAATCCAATGAATATAGTGGATTCGTCACATATCCCATGATGATCCTACAACCCTTAACACATGACAACCTAAACCTTAAACCTTTAACACATGATAACAATCTCGCTCGTAGTACATGACAACCTAAACCTTTAAACCTTTAACAAATAACATTATTCATACCTTTAATCCTTAACAACCTTGACCCTTGACACATCAAAATGATGAACCACTTGAATTCTGAACATCCCTTATTCATAGCGTTGTCCCCCTACCATGACCCGTAGAAATAGATGGACTGCAATCAACGTACACAATATCCATGGACCAACTCCAAATCTCCTTGGGAGCCCATCAGGCGTTACCCGGGTAACACCACAGCGGGTATTTACCTAACCCTGGGGCCCACCTTGATGTATATTTTATATGTCCTTGCTCTCTACCTGTTTTTCCAGCTGATTTAAAGGCATGATCTGAAAAATGAAGATCCGAATCTTAAGTGGACCATACCATACAGAACTGGATGATGGGAAAGCACAAATAACATATGTAATATTTATTTGCCATCCAACCGTCAAAAAACTTTTGTAATATTTACTCTCCTATCATAGTTTACATGGGACATGTATCTGCTTCATTTCTAGGATCCGTCCCGCCGTGGGGCAAACCGTGATGCATATTACATTTATACCGCCATCCATCTCATTTTAGAAATCGGATTGCTCAGTAGCTTTTATCGTACTGAGTAAACTCAGTTGGACCCACCTTGAATGTATGTAGTCTATCGATTCCGTCCATCTGTTTTTTCATATAATTTAAGGGGTTGAGTCCAAAATTGAAGCATATCCAAAGATCGAGTGGATCATACCACATATAACAGTGGGGATGGGATAATGATTTTCACAGTTGAAACCATTCTAGGCACAACAGTGATGTTTATTTGTCATCCAACCTGTTCATAAGACATGAATGAATGGAAAACACAAATATAATCTTCTTGATCCAAAACTTCCGCAGCCCTACGAAATCTTCAACGGTAGAAATTCAATTCAAGTTTTTCCAGTGGTGTGGTCCATTTGAACATTGAATATGCTTTATTTTCGGACTCTAAGCCATAAAATTATCTGGTAAAATAGTTGGACTGAGCGGATTAAATACTCGGCTAAGTAGTGAGTTACTCCGCAATACGCTTCCCTCATTTTAGGTCATAATAAAAATATAGCAAATCCAAATCTTAGGTGGACCATGATGCAGGAAACAAAGGTAATCTACGGTTAAAAACTTCACGTAGGGGACAAAACTTTTAGATTAAGCTTATATTTGGGTGGTTTATTTATGGAGTTGTTTTTATCTTATTAAGAGGTTAGATGATAAATTAACATTCCTGTGGCCTTGCGAAAATTTTAATGGTGGAAATTCAATTGGAACTATTTTCTATGATATGGTTCACCTAAGACTTTGGATCTGTTTAATTTTTGAGATCATGTCCCAAAATTAACTGTAAAAATACATAGACGGTGGGATGTAAGGCGAATACATCACAGTGGGCAACCGACGTGTAGGACGTGGATTCACCCAAACCGCGCCGGCGCCTTGGGGTGCGGATTGCCTGCTAAAGCCTTTTGCAGTAACTTCTGTGACCGGACGCTAGGTGGGGTACACCGTGATGCTTTTGATAAATCCACTCCATCCATCCGTTTTTTCAGGTCATGTCAGTGCATGGGCAAAAAATAGAATAGATCCAAAAACTCAAAGGGGGTTGCACGACACGAAAAAGGTTATGCCAACCGTACCGTTATAATGTCGTTCCAACGGAAACGGATTGGCTACTCCCTGCCACCAGCCAATGGCTGCTGTACGGTGCTCTGTGGGCCCTACCATGATGTATGGATTTCATCCATGCCGTCCATCTATTTTTATAGATCATTTTATGAGATGACACCAAAAACGAGGTATATTCCAATCTCAAGTGGACCACATTACAGGAAACAGTGTTGAATGAATGTCAGATCATTAAAAACTTTTTGGGGCATAAAAGTTTTGGATCAAGCTGATCTTTGTTCTTTCCCTTCATCTGGGTCTTTATGATCTAATCAACAGATGGATGTCAAATAAACAGTAGAGTGTGCCTTCGGAGTATTTTAATGGTGGATATCCAATCACTATTGTTTTCCTGTGGTGTGGTCCACTTTAAATTTATACCCCTCTTATTTTTTGTGTCAAGCCATAAAATGATGTGTAAAAATGGATGAACCGAATGGATGAAACACATACATCATGGTGCGGCCCACAGAGCACTGACCACAGGGGGAGTAGCCAATTCGTTCTCCATTCCAACTGGTATGAACTGAAAACGCAACTTCTGTGGCCCAAGAATGTTTGAACGGTGGACGTTCAATCCTCACGTTTCCTGTCGTGCGGCCCACTTGAGTTTTGGATCTGCTCCGTTTTTGGGTCCATGCTCTGACATGATCTGGAAAAGCCGATGGACGGGGTGGATTTCTCACCAGCATCACGGTGGGCCCACCTAGCTTCCCGTCGCGCGAAGTTTCTGCGAAATGGCAAGCCACGTCTCCAGGGTAACACCTGATCCGATCCCAGCCTTTTCAAAAGATTCATCTGTTTCTGTAAATGGAAATCTCTCTCCTGTAATTCATCTTCCATCTTCTTACGGCACTTCCATCTTCTTCTGATTTATCTCCCATCTTCTTCCTGCGCTGCTGAGATGCTCAGTACTTCCTCGGGCAACGTAATGTACGTTCTCTCTCTTTTTTCCAGTTCTAAATCAAAATTCAAAGTGTTTTTTCGTTTGAAACTAATCGGATTTCGATCGGGCCCCTAGGGTTTCGTTTATCTCCTGCTCTAGAAGGAATGTGGAATGAATTACTACGAATGAAAGGAGAACTGATCAGAAACAGGCAACGGTACCGCAACTTGTAGTACCATAACAGCTTTCTTGCCATCGTGCTGCTTGTTTAGGACATCAGTACCATCAACATGGTAGGCCCCACCCTACCATGGAGATTACCCTTTTCGAAAATCAATCTGATCCGCTCACTAGGTGGCCCACACCTATAAGTTGAGTCAGGCCATCGGTTGTAGGCGTGTTGCTGGAAAAGCATCAGTTATATCACCTCTCTGAATGGGAAGCTATATACCTCCACCTGATGTCTAAGCCCTTCAGGACTACCTTTCTGAAAACCCTTCAGAGACACTTGGGTTTCTTCTCTCTGGAAATCCTTCAGAGCGACTTGGGTTTTCTCTCTCTGGCAACCCTTCAGAGCAACTTGGGTTTTCTATATGCCCTTGTGAAACCCTTCCTAGCAACTTGGGTTTTCTATATGCGTAGGTGAGGGTACATGTCCATCTAAATAGTGTATATAGATAGCACAATGGGCCCACCGGTATGCTCAATCCAAATAATCCAATGGTCAGATCAAAACTGATGATCATGTGGGGCCCATCTAATAGAAAGCTTACAATGCTTGTATGCGATCAGTTCTATCTTGAAAATATCACCGCTGGCCATGCCTCTTTAGACATCCAAACGTTACTTTTGAAATTTTCTTTTCTTTTCTCTCTTTATGTTTTTAAGAATGGATGGGTTTGATATGTTGAGATTGATTGAGTTTTGCTGTTTGTTGTTGCTGTTTGGGATGAAGGTTGGGGCAACCTCCTTGTGCTCAGAAACTAACAATAAAGGATTCTCTAGCCTATCTCAAGACAGTGAAGCAGATCTTTCAGGATCGAAGAGAAAAATATGCTGAGCTACTCGAAATCACCAAGGATTTCTATGCCGAAAGGTTTCAAATGATTCGATTGTTTATATTCTTTTGCCTTTGCATTACCTTTTTCCATCACCATCTTCAATCGATTCATCTAATTTTTTCCCTGGTTCTGTTTGGTTTCAGAATTAACATCACCAGTTACATATGGAGAGTGAAAGAATTGAGTGAAGGGCACCCGGAACTCTTCTTGGGTTTCATTAAGTTCTGGCCCGAAGAGTACAAGATCACCTTTAATGAAGAGCCTCCAGAGGACAAGATCGCAATAAATTTTGTAGATAAAATAAAGGTGAGAATTTCATCTCAGCTGCATTGCTTAGGGTGCATTTGTGCATTCCCTGACTCCCAAGGTGGACAGAATGAGCCATTGCCAAAGCATGGTTGAGGGAAGAATCGGACATTCCCATTCATATTTGAATTTCAATCTGGGCAGGAGAAATAGGAAAACAGAAGCCCGTGTATTGTGTGTTCAGATTTCCACACCACACCAAACATCAAGTTTGAATGTGCTTGGGAAGCTTCGCTAACAACCATGTCTTGGCTGGAACTAAACACTATTGATATTCAAAAGGTCCGTTAATTTCAGTGACACTAGTTTTTGCCTAGGGTGTTTGACTCTTGTTCCTTATTTTTGTAGGCTCGGTTCGAAAATGATGAGCAAGTTTATAAATCGTTCTTAGAAATTCTAACTATGTATAGAAAGGAGGTCAAGACCATTCATGAGGTCTATCAAGAGGTATATGCGTGCAACAATGATCTTAATTTTCCTACTTCCATGTTTTAGTTATCGGCTTTGCATGTTTTATTTTCTTGTTATTGAAGATTGAGTTTTGTATGCTTCATCTTTTCTTTGTAGGTAGCCTTGCTTTTTCGGGAACACCATGATTTGCTCGAGGAATTCACACATTTCCTACCTGATGCCACTGGAATAGCTCCTTTGCCACATGCTCTGCCCGCAAGAAACTCATCTGGAAATTTCTTGCGATCTGCGGATGAGAGGAGCCTGCTAATGCCCATGGTGCCGCAAGTGCATGGAGAGAAGGTATTTGCTTGCTTTTTTTTTTTTTTTTTTGGGCAAATTTCTTTGGATATATTGTTGAATCCAGTTGCTGATCGTCTGTTATGTGCCACTGTTAGAATGAGAGATCTGTGATTCGCCATACTGGTCGCGATCTCAGCATTGCCCGTCCTGAATCAGATGATAAAAGAACGGCGAAAGTTGATAAGAAGCGGAGAAAACGCAAGCGGAATGATAAAGATTTGGAGCATGACAGCAACACAGAGTCAGATAATGGGCAGTGCCTCTCTCACAAACAGAAATATGCTCAGACTCAGGGGGGTCATGCCTTTGACCACGATGCTGAGCTGTTGCACCAAGTTGGGGAAGGAGCTAAAAACTTTGGAGTGCATCCTATTTTAGGTAATTCATACGATGATAAAATGTCTTGAGAAGTAGATCATCCTTCAAAAATAAAAGAAAAAAATTAATTAAAAAATGTTTTGAGAAGTGAATTCTTAGTTATGCCACATGATGCTATACATGTGTACCTTGGTAGTTTGAATCTTATGTTTGTGACTGGGTTACATGTTGTGGTTACATGATACTATACATATTTTCATGTTGTTGAAAATCTCACTGTAACCACTAGTCAAACTGCAGAATAATTGTTAGTTTCTGTCTTTTATCATTTTCAATGAAGCACATTTCTTGGCAAAAAAAGGTCACAGCAAGTCTGACCAGTTCGACTGAACTGCAAGATAAATGGGTCATGGTCCAGTCCAACTTTTAAAACAGTACATATTATTATGTCATTTAGTTGATTCTTATTTTTGTATTTAAAATTTATTTTATTTGTATAAAATTACGTGAGCCTTTTGTCATGTGCAGAATTTCCTTTGAAGGAAGGACATCTGGCTAGACCAATGAAGTCTGACAAAAGGGATAAAGAAAAGGAACATGAAAGAGTTGATAGGGAGAAGGATAGAGGCCATGAAAGGGAGAGAGAGAAAAACCAAGAGTGGTTTGACAAAAATGGTGCTAAAGATGTTGCACCTCCCAAGGATCCTGTGCTCCTAAACAGAGAAAAGCATGTGACCGCACCTATCTTGGGGCTGGACCTTTTGAAGAATGTAAATCCGATACTTGAGCTTCTTCTTCTTCTTCTTCTTCTTCTTCTTCTTTTCTTTTCTTTTTTTTTTTTTTTTTTTTTTTTTTTTTTTTTTTTTTTTTTTTTTTTTTTTTTTTTTTCCTGTTTATCTAGAATTTTTTTTTTTCCTTATTTTTATTTTTACACTTTTGAATGAATTTTGCCGTTTCCTAACCAATCTCTCACATTCTGTCTTTTGCTTGACAGTGTCGAATGCCCCCTGCAAGCCAACGGACAGAACAAGAGGCATCTGTACTGAAGAGAGAGAAAGAGGGGGAGCGGTTTGACAAAAATGGTGCTAATGATGTTGCACTTCCCAATGTTCCTGTGCTCCTTAATGAAGACAGATGTATGGCCAAACCAATCTCGGAGCCTAACCTCTCAAACTGTCAGAGCTGTACCCCTAGTTACCGTTATCATCCACAGAAAGTAATTCAGATTTTGAACTATAGCCTCTTCTGTTTGTCTAGTAAGTTTTACTTTTGAATAGAGCTGTACATGAGTCGAACTGAGTCGAGCTTGGTCCAGCTCAGCTCGGCTCGGCCAGCAGGCTACCCCAGCTCGAACTCAGCTCAGCTCGACCCTTGAGCCTGACTGGGCAGCTTGGCTCGGCTCAGTCAGCAGCTCGGGCCAGCTCGAGCTGAGCTTGAGCTCGATCTTTCGAGCCGAGTTCGAGTTTGAGCCAACGAGTCGGTGGAGTTAACTGAGCTAACTTGGTTCGTGTACAACTCTACTTTTGAATGAAATTGGCAGTTTCCTAACCAATCTTTCATGTTCTGTATTTTACTTGACAGTATCTTATGTCTCGAGCAAGCGAACGAACAGAACTTGACGCATCTGTACTGAATGATGATTGGGTATCAGTGGGATCCTACCCTTCTGAATCCAACTACAAAAACCAATATGAAGAAAGTCAGTTTAAATGTGAAGATGTTAGGTGAGAAACTTGCTTGTTGTATTTCTCAGCAATATGAGTTTTCCTTGTGGTTAATTTTCAAAATGATACTTGTTCATGTTTGTGTAGCCAGCCCTAATTAGTGAATTGTCAATCAGGGTTCATGTTGAGCCAATCCCAATTAGTTGGGCTAATGCGTAGATGATGATTATTATAATAACTCAAATTAACTAGAAAAGACAAAAAATGGAAAAAGAATGTCGGCTGTGCTACTTTCTTCTCTGTCAAATGAAAAAGAGTTTGTCCTTTATCTGATGCCATTCTTTCAATCGCTTCTTTTGTTAGAAATTTTGACTTTCTATATTTCTGTGTATAACATGATGTCAGGTTCAAGTTCGACATGTTGTTAGAGTCAGCTAATCTAGCTGTCAGGTGCGTTGAACAATTGTTAGAAAAGATAAATGATAATACAATCAAGCCAGGCAGCCAAATCCACATCGAGGACCACTTCACTGGTAATATAAATTGATTTATTCTTGGACATCTTTTTTTTTTTGAAAAAAAAAAAAAAAATTTATTTTTAAATTTAAATAATTTGGAGCTTATGTATCTCTCTAGTTTAGACCTCTTTCTTTCTTTCTTTTCCCCTATCTTTTGCTTCTTTCTTGTAGGTCTAAGTCTAAGTTGCATTGTAAAATTATATGATGATTCTGGGCTGGATATGTTGAACTTACTACGGAATAATGCAAGTGCTTCATTGCCTGTTATATTAGCTCGCTTGAAGCAGAAACGGGAGGAATGGTTAAAATGTCGTTCAGATTTTAATAAGGCTTGGGCTGAAGTTTATGCTAAGAACCATCCAATCGCTCAACAGTGTAGCTTCCATGTCAAGCAACAGGATATTAGGAGCTTGAGCACTAGAGTGCTATCAGAATGAGGACTCGACTGATCATCTCTTCATCTATTGTTCACTTGCAAGAAAAGAGTAGGAGGGCTTCTTTATCTTGTTTGGTATTGAATGGGTTTTGCTGGGGTCCATTGAGTCTCTATTCTTGTCTTGGCACCGTGGAGGCAAAGGAAAGATAGGGAAGAAAGCTTGACTTCTTTGTTTACTAGCTGGAATCTGGTTTCTATGGTTGGAAAGATATAATCACTGCTTCAGGAATCGGAAAGGATAAATATTGGAGGTTTTCAATTTGGCCAAACTGCACCTTAGGGAATGGGCAATTGCATCAAAGGCTATTGCTTTAGCTCATTTTCCTGATTGTTTTATAGAAGTGTAAATTGTATTTTCCTTTTGTTTTCTTCTTTGTAATTCTTTAGGCTTTGGCCTCTTTTCAATAAAATCATCACAGTTTCTTTTCAATAAAATCATCACAGTTAAAAAAAAAAACCGTTTTGTTGTATTGTTTCTGAAGATCATGGTCAAATAGTAGGAAGCTGCATTCCACAACTTTCTAAAAGAATAAAAACAGGATATTGTCTTGTTTTAAAAATTAAAGAAAAATAGTCTTCTTGCTTTGAAGCATATATATGGGGTTTCTATTATCATTTGGAATTTTGAGCATATTGAATACTCCAACATTGGCTTAGTGAAAGTGGCTATATTAAATGGTTTAGAGATTTCATTTACTGGATATTATGTTTTCTTTACTATTGGCTATGCCATATAGGTTCACATAAAAGGAGAGAGGCAATATGGTCTGATTGTTTGGCACCACAGCATTACTGGTCAATATACCATGTCCCCTGAATTTTAGTAAGTTTTGAACCAATATGCTGGACACCTCAATTTTGAAATTTAAGAGAGCTTGTGTGAAAGCAATTGTAAAATAAGATAGTAAATCATAAGGCTTATGAGATTTTTTAACTTGAAAATCTGGAAAAAACAAGACGTGTCCTGACCAAAAAGATATTATAACATTCGGCATTAGTTTTAGGTTTAGATGGTTTCCAAGGTTGATTCAGTGCAGAAAATTGATTTCCTGCTTAATGTGGGCAGGCTGTGTTTTCCATGCTGCCCTAAACAAGCACATCGAGTTGGCTTGGGAAGCCCTGGTAACGCTACCATATTCATCTTTATAACATTTTGTGGCAGTTCTGTTTAGTTATGAACTGTAGAGAGCATCTGGAACTTGGAAGCAGTGGAAAGTGTCCATCAAAAATCTACTTGTTGTAGAATGTTACTTGCAACTTCATTTAAATAAAGCTATCTAAAACCAGCAACAACCATGAACCTTTGTGATTTACCTTGGGATGCATCTCTATTGACTGATTTTCTGTTTACAGCTTATTTTTGAAAGATATCAATAGGGGAAAGATGATATGATAAAGCATAGCATAGGGCATACACATACAGATATCCTTAGATGGCTTGTTGATTTTTATACTTTTCTCCAGGTTAAATGGGTTGTGGGTCCCTGCAAAAATGGCCTCCAGTTAAATGGGTTCCATGTTTGAAAGAGTTGTTATTTATATGCAACTGGGATGTGACCCAGTTCACTGCAAAAACTATAGTCCTCATACATCTTCTCAACACCAGTATTTTTTTTTTTATTTTTTTCACCTCACACTTAAGCTCCCACATTAAAATTTTTTGGAAATACCTGCCTTTTTTTTTTCTTCTTTCTTTTTAATGATATAACAGTATCCACGTATTATAGGGATGGTGTCTAGACGGGCTCTCTTATCAGCATATGGGCTTAAGCAAATGTCTAAATGCCATTACTACATTACAGAGTATCTCCTTTTATTTCTGCTAATTTTTATAATTCAGATATAAATGTTATTACTGCATTTCCCTTCATTTCAGTCTAACCAAACCGCCCATCATTATGTTCTTGTATGCATTGGTTAATTTGCATGCCCGTAAACACATTTCACAACATTTTGTATCCTTGGTTCTTGAGTAAATAGAGACTACTGTAAGCTCCATAGTTCTAAAACTCATTAAGTCGGCTAAAATCTTCTCTGAGTTGACTTGACTGAGTTGGATTTTGAGTCGATTCACCTTCTAATTTTGGTTCGACTTTACTCCTTCAGCTCCTCAGAGAGGCCTGGGTCTCTGATATTGCTGGTGCCCCGATGTTCTCTCTTCTCAGAAAACTGAAAAGCGTCAAGCTGGCTTTGAAGGACTGGAATTGGAATACCTTCGGGAATATTTTCCTCAATTTGAAAAAAGGCCGTGGATGACCTTGGCGCGGCAGAAATCGCTGCCCGAGACTCTAACCCCCCCTCGCAGCAGATGCTCCAATCAGCTTGGGATAGAGTGGCTCAGTTGGAGCTTTATGAGGAAATCTTCTGGAGGCAGAAATTCAGGATTCAATGGCTCCATGAAGGTGACAAACACCAAGTTTTTCCATGCCTCGGCGACAGGGAGAACTAGAAGATCTAAAATCCTGCAAATTAAGCTGGAGGATCGGACTTTGACCGAAGATAGCGAAGTTATCAAAAGCGCGGCCATCGCTTTCTATGAGAATCTCCTGCAGGTTGAGAGCACCTGCCATCCAGGAGAGTTACTTGATGTCATCCAGCATAGCGTATCACCTGAAGATAATAGAGCCCTCCTGGCTGACCCTTCCATCGAAGAAGTCCACACGGCGGTCAAGACCCTCCCTGCGGATGGAGCCCGAGGCCTAGACGGCTTTACGGGGCGTTCTTCCAAATTTGCTGGGACATTGTGGGTCCAGATTTACTACGGGCAGCCCGCTCTTTCTTCAATGGTGGAACGCTCCCCAGAGCTTTCTTGTCCACTCTGATTTGCCTCGTCCCTAAATCTACCTCTCCGGTTAAATTTGCTCACTTTAGATCCATTAGTCTATGTGATTGTATTTACAAGATTTTGCCAAAATC
The DNA here is from genome assembly GCA_021015155.1 of Magnolia officinalis. Lineage (NCBI taxonomy): Eukaryota > Viridiplantae > Streptophyta > Magnoliopsida > Magnoliales > Magnoliaceae > Magnolia > Magnolia officinalis. Next base: position 17,878,036 of record JAJHSJ010000011.1, read on the forward strand.
ATTGCAGACAGGTTAGGGAACATTATGCGAAAAATCAAATTCGCTGAACAAAGGGCTTTCATGAAGGGCAGATCCATAGCTGAGAATTGTGCTCTAGCACTGGAAATCTTGCGGGATATCAACAGAAAAGTTAACGGTGGGAATATCATGCTTAAACTGGATATGGAGAAAGCCTATGATAGGCTTAGCTGGGAATTCCTATCGGAGGTGCTTACCAGATTTGGGTTTGACAAGAATTGGATCACTATGCTGGAAAAATGTTGGTTCAACTGCTGGTTTTCGGTCCTTATCAACGGCGATGCTTGCGGGTTCTTCAAATCATCTTGTAGGCTCCGTCAGGGAGACCCAATCTCACCGGGTCTCTTCATTGTGGCAGCAAAAGTCCTCAGCAGAGGCTTTGGCCACCTGTTTGGGAGTGGCCAATGCCCGCCCTTCAAGACCCGCCCGGTGATCTCCCACCTTCTGTTCGCCGATGACACTGTTGTTCGCTAACGGCTGCAACGCCTCCCTCAGGAAGATAGCCGGCTTCCTCAAGAAATACAAATTTGCTTCAGTTTAGCATATCAACTTCCACAAGAGTTTCTTCATCATGTCAGTGAATCAAGCGGAAGCGCGACTGAGATCAGCCATCACTATTCTGGGTTTCACCCGAGGCACTTCTCCTTTCACATACCTGGGCCTCCCCATCTTCCAAGGCAGACCTGGCAGATCATATTTTCTGGCTCTGTTGGACAAAACAAACAGTAAAATCGCTAATTGAAAGGTAGAGTCAAGGATCTGATCGGGGTTAATGGCTGCTTCGCCCCATCCCAGCACACCTCCAAGCCGCTAGAGTCAAGGACCTGATCGGGGTTAATGGCTAGAGATCGCGCACTTCTCTGCTTCTCTTACTGCCCCAAATTGTCATAGACCACATCACAGAGGAGGGTATATGCATATCTGCTACGGACGGCAAATGTATTTGGATGGGTTTTGCCACGGGGGAATTTTCAGTTCGATTGGCAGCTCAGCTCTTTAGAACTCATGCAGAAAAGAAGGCCTGGTCGAAATGGGTTTGGCATGCAAAGCTCCCTCCTAAGCTTTCCTTCCTGGCCTGGAAAATTATCCACAAGGCCATCCTGGTGGACGATAGAATCCAAAGCAAAGGGGTCTCCATCGCATCCAGATGCAACTGCTGCCCTGCTCCGTCCTCGCGCCAGATCGAATCCATAGACCACTTATTCCTCTTGGGTACCAAGGCTAGGGAGGTTTAGGCCCACTATGGCAGGATCCTAGACATGGACAGACCTACCCCATCCTTTGCGGTTGGAATGAGGTCCTTCTGGTGGGCCATCGCCTCCTCGACCCCTAAGAGATGGCCCCTTATTGGCCTCATACCCCCCTCCATATTCTGGGAACTCCGGAGGGCCAGGAACGCTGCCCACTTTGAGGGATCCGATACTCCGGTTGCCGTCATTATTTCCAACATCCAACGTTGTATCTGCCAACTGGGCTCGCTTATTGCCCCCTCCCCCCTTGTAAATCGTCATGCAGCAGTTGTCCTCATGAGCCTTTGGCAGTTATGATTGTATGGTCTAGCCAGTCGAATGATGAATGGTCCACATCAAAGGTCAACCCGTAACGATGAATGGTCTAGCCAGTCGAATACAGGGGCCAAAATTCGGGCATGCGAATCTCGGTTTTTGGGATGGTCTAGCCAGTCGAATACGGGGGCCAAAATTCGGGCAATCCTGGATGGTCTCAACCTCTGTGCGAATCTCGGTTTTAACAAAGTGGAAGTGGCCGGCGATTCCAAGTCGGTCATTTCAACCCTCTCTTGGCTCGTCCCTCTCTTGGACCATGTGGTACTGGTTGACCAGGATCAGGGCTCTCTCCCTTTCTATCGATGTTTGTTTTGCTCATTGCCCCAGAGAGGCTAACTACCCAACTGATGGGAAGTGCGGGTCAAGCGGATAAGTTTTTCCAGGCATTGGAAGACCTCCCCGCCAAGAATTGTGGCCTGCTTTTCTTAGACAGAACCGACCTGGGCAACCTCCGTATCGCTTAATTCCAACGGCCTCGTTTGCGCTTGTGCGCAGTTTAGTTTTTCATTTGTCTCTTACGATAGGAGGGCTCTTTTCGCGGGGCCCTTCCGAATCTTATAAGGCTGTAAAAAGTTGTTTTTGCTATAAAAGTAAGGATTAGTATGTTAAAAAAAAGAAAAAGAAAAAGAAAAAGAAGCTTGACGAGTGCATCTTTCTCTCTGAATACGGGTTGGTGGCATTATTGTATTTTTTTCATTATTGTAAAAATAAAAATAAAAATTGGTTCGACCTAAATGAGAAAAAAAGGTTTGGTATGGATTTCTTCATTTAACTATGTAACATTTATTTCATTTTTTGTAACGCTTCACATGTTGATTATGTGGAGTATTTTGAAATATTAATTGAGTAACCAAGTCGCATCTTCAAGCCGATTCAATCTGGTTGTCCATCGAGTCAAGCTGGTTTCCGGATTTTGATTTCTCCAATGAAAAACCTTTCCTTGCTGATATGTTTGTATGGCTTAGTTTGTGGAGAAAACATGGAGATGGTCAGATGTTCGAAGACTGAAATTCTTGGAAGCTGGGAGAATTTTTTTAAGGCTAGCTAGTTTTTATTTTGGGATTCTTATTCTTGTTTACTTCCTCTCTTAGGTTAACTTATTTTTCTGGGCCTTAAGGCTTAAGCCATGTAATTTTATTTTATGATTATTAATAAAAATCTTCATTTCTCAAAAATAAAAAAGAGAGTATATGATGCTGTTTTCTGATTGCCCCATCAATGGAACAGGTGAGGTCGAGATTTTATTAATCTATGCTGCTCATCTGCTGGGTCCCATTGTGGGATGGACCATATCAGATTATCCTAACAGTCCGATTGGTGGCTTGCAGATGGGCAATTATAGCCAGGTCTCCACTTTTAATGTTGAAATTTGGACAGTTATGATTGTATGTTCACGATGCATGGGACCACCATAGAATGGTTCAGCTCATCAAAGTGGATTGCCCTCATGTGGAGTCCACCTTGATATGGATCATCCATCATGTAGGTCCCACCATCAATGTTATTGTCCATCATGTGGAGTCCACTTCAATATCCACCTCCCATCATGTAGAGCCCAAGATTGATGTAAACCATCCATCGTGGTGGCTCTAGCTTCGACATGGGTTGTCCATCATGCAGGGCTGCCTTAGATGTCAGCCATTCATCATTATGGGTTGACCTTTGATGTGGACCACTCATTTTGTGGAGCCTACCTTGAGATGGGTCATTCATCATTTGGGACTGGCGTTCAATTTCCACTCTCCATTATGTGGAGCCTACCTTTGATGTGGACCATCCATTATGTGAGCCTCACTTTTGATATGGGCCGTCTATCATGTAGGGTGACCTTTGATATGGACGGTCCATTGTGTGGAGAGATGAGAGAGACTGAAAAAGCAAAAGTTAAAAATCAATTTTTTTTTTTTCTAATAGCAATAAGCAATTTCAAGGTGTTAGCATCGTAAGAAAAAAAAATAAATAAATAAATTACTTAACCTATTTATCAAGACCAAAAAAGGAACATCACTACTCTCCTGACAGCCTATGGAGAATAGCACCCGTTGAGGGAGCCTGTGAATCTTGTACTGAGTAAACTCTGGTATAGTTTTAAGGATTTATCTGATCCTTTTGTTTTTAATTTGAATGAGGTCTTTGGCTCAGTGATCCAAATCGTTGATCTGATGGATGATCCAACCCTTGGGGGACCATGGTCGAAATCGCCATACAAGAATTTGTTTGAATGCGAGAAGGTGAAGGGTTAGGATTGTCTCACTGGGAAGAATATCGAGGCATGGGTCATCAATGGTCCGGATCATTGAATCAGGGGGCAGGTACGAATTGTACGGTGGGCTCCAGTTACACAACGTTATTGCTTCAATCAAAACAATCCATGCACGATTATGACAATGATATAATAGGAAACCAGGCGCATATTAGTAGTGAGTCGGGATCCTCTGTTATCGGGTCAACAGGATTTTCCTGTTACCCTAGTGGTTTGGCGTCCGAAGCTTTTTTTAATTATTTTTTATTTTTTCAGTGAGTGTTGACGTGGAGCAATGAATTTTAGGGTATTAGGAATTCTCTGTTGACCGGGTAACAGAGGATCCGGACTCGTTATTAGTCCACTGGTAATGTATTCAACAACTCACAAGTATGGGATACCGTTGTAAAGATGCTTTCTCATTGAGATGACCGAGTGGGTGCATGTTGTTGAGGTACCGTGGAAGCACACGCGTAGATGAATCAAGTTGAAGCAATCCAATCATGTCAAGCAGGCATAACACAAACACACTAAATTTAATGTGGAAAAACCTTTACCAGAAAAAACCACGACACAAATCGACGTAAATCACTATGAAAGAAAAAATTACAAGGAGAAAGAAAATACCTGATTCGAATAAGCCTCGAATCTCCTTTACAAACCTTTTGAAACCCTAGAAACAAATTAAAAAGCTCTAGATACCACCCAATCCTGATTATACTCCTATATATAGCTTTTAGGAGAATCTCAATCAAAATCAGAAACAAATCCTGCAAATTCATAACTTTGCGTATCTGTGCATACATTCAATGCCACCTTTGACAGGACTTCAATGACATCAAACTAAACCTTCAATGACATTAAACCAATTTCGATGGCATCGAAATAATACCAAAATGTTCTAGCAACCAAACATGAAAATTCAGATTTTACCGATGACATCGACCAGGCCTTCGATGGCATCGAACAACCTTCAATGACATCAAACGGCCTTCGAATGACATAAAAAATGGCACCTAAAGTGTCCAACAACCAATTTGATTTATTCTGGATATTTTTGATGGCATCGAGCTAACTTCGATGACATCGAACCTGTCATCGACAGACTGTTGAATTTACAAATTTAAGACTTTAATCAACAATCTCCACCATGTCTTTAATTGCCATCATTCATAGCTTCTTTTCCTCTTTCCCTATTCCTGTCTTACTTCATAGTTCCACCATTACTTCTCGTGCACGCTCCGTCCTCCTTTTATGCCTTTGCCAAGCCCAGAGAAGTTGTACAGAATTTGAACTTCTTTGTAGGAACCACCTTAGTGAGTATGTCCCCCGGATTCGCACTCGTGTGACTCTTCTCCAGAGTCACGCCTCCTTCTTCAAGCACTTGTCAGATAGAATGGTGATGAACATCATTGTGTTTAGTACATGAGTGATAAACAAAATTCTTAGCCAAATTGATAGTGCTTTCACTGTCACAATTAACCGACACAGTCTCCTGTTGAAGCCCTAATTGATTTATCATCACTCTTAACTAAATACCTTCTTTAAATTCCTCCTTCACTTCCATGTACTCAACTTCGGTTGTGAAAAGTGCCACTACTGACCGAAGGTTCGACATCCAACCAATTGCTCCACCCACTAGCACAAATGAGTAACCTGAAGTCGATTTTCTGAAATCTACACTGCCTACGTAATCTGAATCCATATACCCGATTAACTTGGCCCTTGTCTTTTAAAGAGTTAAGATGTAGTATTCTATATCTCGAATATATCCAAGTAGCCATTTCACCACTTCCCAGTGTTACATGCCGGGGTTTGACATGTATCTACTCATAACACCAACTGCCTATGAAATATCCGGCATCGTACAGACCATGACATATATTAAACTACCCGCAACATTCGAATAAGGCACATGAGACATATCTTACTTTTCCTCATTTGTTTTTAGGACATTTGTTGAGTGTCAAATATTGCATGTTCTCCCCTATTTATATCTTGGTTTTACGAACATGAGAATGCTTAAAGGTATATTTTATATATGTTTATGTTGCAAGATGAATATGAGAGCTTGGAATGAAAAGAATGCTAAAAGTATGAATTTAATGCTCAAGAATCACCAAGGTAATGGATGAATCTTAGGAGACCAAGAATGAAGAATTCACATGCTAAAGATCCAAGGAAACCAAGAACAAAAGTCGAAAAAAGGACTCGAAAGATCTCAGAATCTGTAGCAGAAAACAGACAGGTTCGATCCGACCGAACTTGCACAAAACAGTCCAACAACAAAAGGTGGAATTCAGAAGCTAATTCGGTTCAGCAAATAGACAGGTTTGGTCCGACCGAACCTATGTTCGGTCCAACCGAAGGGAAGATTCGGTGTGACTGAAAGTGTACAAAAAGCTTCAACGAAGAACGATGAATTATGAAATTAACTCGGTTCGACCGAGGATTAATTTGATCCAACCTATGACTTAAGTTTGGTCCGACCAAAATCGGGTAACTGTCGAAACAAAATCCTTTCCAAATTCGGACTTGACTTTAGGTTCAAGTTGGTTCGACTGAAGCGTAACGCAGAAAAGCTGCGGATTGTGTAAATTGAGGCCTTTCGCAATCGGATTGCGAAAAATTCAAGTCGGTGTGTAAGGTAGAGATTCACAACTATAAATACGAGCCTTTAGGGCATTCCTAAGGATCATCTAGGGTTTGAGGAGTGGAGCTAAAGGGTGGAGAGCTGTCGTCAAGAGTCTTTTTTCTTCTTCCTTAGTTATTTTTATGTTTTTCTTAAGAGTTCTTAGTTTAATTATGTCTATGGTTGGCTAAATCTCTTAGCTAGGGCTAAGAGGGGAAGCTTGTAGTGTGATTGAGATGTTTACTTTACTTTGATTTATGTTTATGTTGAACTTCATTGATTTCTAGTTAATTTTAAAGAATATTTTCAGTTTTTTATGGTTTATTGTCACTCAAATTACAATAGAATCTGCGATAGCTTTGAATATCTTTTTTTCTTATTTGAGATTTTGGGATTGGTAAATCCTGTTATTTGTCATCGTCTCTTGGGCACGGTTGGGTGACGGAATCCCTTCCAATCTCCACAATCCTCTTTCTTTGAGGTTGGATCAATGAGAAGTTCAGAGATCTGACCATCTCTCCTTCTCCAACTGGATAAGATAGGACTCTGATTCCAATTGGATCTCTTGAATCAAGTAAGGTAGCATCTCAATAGCTACAAGTGGATCCTTGGCACCCTAGTTCCCACCTTTAAATTCACAAGTTTCAATTACACTATTCACAATTACTCTTCCAATTATTCAGATTTAGTTTTAAATATTCATCTAGTTCTGATTCTAGTTACTTTCAGAATACACACGAGTTAGTCCCTGTGGATTCGACCTCGGTCTTACCAAGATTATTACTACATCGTGACCCTATACTTGGGGTTGTGAACAACATTGTTCTAAGGAAAGCTTGATGTGAGCCACGTGGGGAACAATAACCAACTTTGTGTTGTCCATCCCATACTTGATCAATACATTCTCAAGATATTCTACCTGAAATAACAAAAGCCTGCTCCTCTTCCTGTCTTTATGAATATCTATGCTAAAAACCCTCTTTGCAGCCCCCAGATCTTTCATATCGAATGTCCTTGATAAAAGAGTTTTCGGTACATCGATTTCAGACATGTTATGATTGACGATCAACATGTTATTAAGATACAATATTAGGATGATGAACTTGCCATTACTCGGTGGCTTGTAATAGACACAATGATTGTATTCACTTCTAGTAAATTTCTAACTCAACATGAAAGAATCTAATTTATTATACCACTGCCTAGGTGACTGTTTTAAGCCGTACAATGACATTTTTAACCTACAAACCTTATTCTTTGCCCCTTTAACTTCATTGCCTTTTAGTTGCTTTATGTAGATTTGCTCTTTCAAATCCCCGTACAAGAATATAGTCTTCATGTCCATCTATTCCAACTTGAGATCGTATTAGGCAACCAGTGCTAATACGAATATAATAGATACTTGCTTTATAACCGGTGCGAATATCTCTGTGAAGTTGATTCCCTCTCTCTAAGCATATCCCTTTGATACCAACCTTACTTTGTACCTATCCTGTTTCTTCTTGATGATCCACTTGCACCCGATCTCTTTTTGGCCCATGGGAAACTTCTTCAGCTCACACGTCTCATTTTTTGTACAAAGAGTCCATCTCATCGTCCATTAATGCCTTCTACTTTTCTGCATCAGGCTCATCAAAATCCTCCTGAAGAGTAGATGGATCTCCCTCATCTGTAATGAGGGCATATGCGATTTAGAGTCGTCCCTATATCTTACCGGTAACCTGTGATCCCTTGGCAGATTCCTTCTCACAAATGATACTCCACCTACTCCTGTATTTCTGTCTACGCATCTATCTTTGCTTGAGCATCATCTGTGTCAACCTAAATGTTAACAACCAACCTTTCCTGTTCCTTTTGCTCCTATTGATCATTTTTGCGGAATAGGGAGCATTCGTCGAATCTGACATCACGACTAATGATGATTTTCTATGTGGTTGGGTTGTACAGCTTGTAGCCCTTCACACCACCACCATAGCCAACAAAGATGTACTTTTTGGCTCTTTCGTCTAGCTTATCTCTATCAATTGACAGTATATGAGAGTAAGCTTCACAACCAAATATACGCAATCCTGAGTAGTCTACTTTCTAGCCACTCCATACTTTCTCTGGAATTTTACATTCAATAGTCGTAGAAGGGGACCGATTCACCAAATAGCAAGTCATATTAACGGCCTCGGTCCATAGTTCCTTGTCCAACCCAACATTGCTAATCATGCATTGGGCCCTCTCTAAGAGAGTCTAATTCATTCGTTCAGCCACATCGTTTTGCTCTGGTGTGTCGTGCACTGTGTTATGCCTCACGATCCATTCATCCTTATAATATTGATTAAATTCACCTGAAGTAAATTCACCACCATTATCTGTCCTTAATGCATTTAACTTTCTCCCTGACTGTTTTTCCACCATGTCCTTCCATTGTTTGAAATTGGTAAAAAATATCGGATTTAGTTTTTATAAAATAAATCTACACTTTCTTGGAGTAATCGTCAATGAATGTGACAAACTATGACGAACCTCCGACGGAAACCACGGGTGACGTCCCCCATACATCTGAATGCACATAATCAAATACACCCTTATATATATATTTACCAGAATTAAAAGATAACCTTAAATGTTTACCATATATACAATACTTGCATATATTAAAATCAATGCTTTTAAAGACTGGAATTAAACATCGATCAGAAAATACCTTCATGCCCTGCTCATTCATGTGGCCCAGACGTGCATGCCACATACGTGTAGACGTGGAATCCACTACATCTACTGCAACTCCACCTATTGAAGTGCTCCTAATCAACTTGTAAAGGTTTTATCTCCTCTGTGTTTTCATGACTACGAGTGCTCCTTTAGAAATCTTAAGGACCCCATTAAAATCGGTGAACTTGCACCCAAGCGCGTCGAGTGCTTTAAGAAATAGTAAGCTCTTCATCATGTCATGTCAGGAATGTGTCTCACCTTGTTGAAGGTGCGCTCCATGCCATCAAACATCTTGATGCAGACCGATCCAACACCAATAACATTGCAAGCATTGTCATTGGCCATAAATACCTAGCCACCATTGCACTCTCTATAAATCATGAACCAACTCCAATGGGAAGCGATGTGATATGATGCGCCAATGTCCAAAATCCACTCGTCCCTACGATCATCGTGTAAGTGTCTGACCATAAACACTAATAACACGTCACTTTCGCTTGTACCCTCATCTGACTCTGTGGTTTTGGCCTCCCTGGAAGATGCCTTTGAGTTCTCTTTCTTTGCTTTACGATTTGTACAATCCTTCTTCATGAGTCCTGACAACCCACAATTCCAACACTTTAACTTTCCTTTTCCCTTGCCCTTGGATTTGGATCTCGATCAAGAAGATCCTGTGTCCCACTCAGAATTTTGACTCCTCATAAACAATGCATCAATAGATGCCCCCATGCTACTGCTTTTCTTTCTCATTGCCTTTCCTTGAAGACCTGATATAAAGGTGTTGACACTAAGGGACAAGTTATCGGTGCACAACGTGTCTTTAAAAAACTCATAAGAAGCTGGGAGTGAATTCAACAAGATACATTCTGATCTTCATCTTTGACCACTTCTTCCATATCCAACAATTTGCAGATCATCTTGTTAAAATTATGGATGTGGGTCTCAACATCTCCTCCCTCTTTCATCTTACAGTTGAACAACTGCAACTTCAAGTGTAGGCGATTTTCAAGGGACTTCTTTGCAGAAATTCCTCTAATTTTGCCCACAAATTTGTTGCAGTGTTCTCTCTCATGATAGTATAGAGAACCTCATCTGTTAAACACAATTTATAACGTCCTGAATCTTCATGATTTTGGATTACCAAAAAAAATCCTTAAAATTTTCTAAAACTAGCCTATGCCGTCATGTACTGATATTTGATGGTTGAAGTGAGCCTATACGTGGACGGTACTGATAAAGAACTTACAAATAAGATTAATCAACCATAGGAAGCCAACAAATCCGACCGATCAATTAAACATCGAGTTTAGGCCCGTGATTTGTTCACATAGGGCCCAAGTCTAGCCGACTTGTCATTGAGTAATCAAGGCAACCTCAACTAAATAAAGATTTATCCGAAGTTGAGACAAGTAGGGGCTAGATATTAATTAACGAACCAAGGTGACCCAATTATCCTTTTAGCTTAAGAATCAACGATTTAAAGTGATTATGACCGAATCGCCATTTTCTCTAATTATGAATAGGCAGCACCATGAAAATAGTTAATCTGAACCTTATCATTGCGCACAAGGAATCTTGATACCTAATTTATTCCAGAAATGCCTTGATTATCCAAACGAGCTCTAGACTGCTCATTAGTGGGCCACTACTCTCGAAACTATAGAATAATATTCATCTCATTGGACTTGACACCCATCGTGAATGACGAACCAAGAAAGTACTTAGAATTGCTCGACTTGGGCCGGAAGCCAAGTACTTGTAATGCGTGATCCCCAAGGCTGAAATATGAAACTTAAGTGAAATAGACATTCCACTCTTTCGTGAAGTTGTGCCTTTTCGACCATTAAATCGTAACCAAACTCGATGCATGAGTTAATGATATTTCCCTACTCATATTCGTAACTGTGGCCCCGATCGATCATCGATGACTGTTTATCGCAAGTAGGGCCCCCTCAGTCGATTGAGGCATCCAATTTCCACCTAATTTGGACCAATCTCTCATCCTATGATGGAAAACTTGCCCCAGGGTGCGGATGAGCCAACGGGCCCCCTGAAGAAACCTTATGGGCCAAAATTCAGCCTGTTAGGGGCATGTATGTTAGAAAAGGGTCCCCAGGGCCATTTAGACATAAAATCTAGATTATTCAAGGCCTAAAATTTTACTCTCTCACTCCCATCCGAATTTCTAATTGCAAGGGAGTGAGGGAGAGGGGAGAAGAGAAGGTGGGAGCTTTTTAGGGAGCTAGTTTGGGGGTTTTCCTTGCTTCCGCTACCCATGTCGGAGCCCGCAACTCCGCCTCGCTGTAGGGAACGACCCAACAACAATATAAAGGTAATCCTCTAGCCCCCTTCAAAAATCTGAGCCTCGTGGGCTATTGTATGTGACCTTACAAGCTAACCTATTCGATGTAGGGTGCCAATCTGTCAACCGCTCGGCCGGTATCCTAGGGGTGGCATTAGAGAATCGTTGGGCCACCCCTAGTGCGGATCATTACCCTTGGTTGCTAATTATTGAACATATGTCGCAAATAATGATTGTATAGTGAAATTATGAATTGCATGATAAACAATGAGTAATCCTTAGATGTATTGTACACCATGAATTGCAAATTTTACTTAGAATAGCTAATCATTCATCGTATGCTAGTATAGGCTAGATTTATTGAAATTTATGCACATACTTTCTATATTCCCCTTACACATGCACTTAATTTCTTTATTCTTAGTAGATGACATGATGATTTGGGATAATGCACCCGCATGTCCATTTGATTGCCCATATTAATTGGAACATCCTAAATTACTCACATATCCGTGTGCCTATTCCTGAAATAGAAATGTTTGTGGCATACAGTTAAATTTTAGCCTATTGGTCAATTGAGTTGGCCGGCAATCGAAAAAACTCACAAAGGCAACCCCATTGGATCAGCTGCCTTGAGCCAATTCGACCTATCCAGGCCGTAGACGGAGAACCGACAATAGTTGGACTATGTGGGATGCTTGCTCCTAGTGCCGGTTGCATGGGACACTGTGTTTGTGCTATTGGCGTATGCTGGGGTAACGAGCCTCCTCGTAGTGACCTATGAGCAACCAATAAGGCTATGAGCCTAGTACATCAAACCGTAATGATGCCGCGACCGTTCCACAAGTGCATTTGGGTGACGACCCTTACATCATTTGTGGGAGCCCTCCACCGGTCGATGGGTGGCCTAATCCTGTGCGTCCGAGCTGTGTCATCCGGGTCCTGAGTGATCGATCGGGCCAATTGGTCAGGCCAGTGTTAGTCTCACATTGATTGGGGAGTTGTCGTCTAGATGGTAAACCCTAACATAGATTAAGGATCGCAGGCATAAAACCACTACGACCGCCCTGGGCCCAACTGTAACGGCTCATATTCTAGGATGGGATGTAATCCATTAACATAGCCCACAAAAGACTTGCATCCACCTCCTACTTTGATATGGGCCCTAATATGAGCTAACAAAATGAATGAACGGAGTGAATTTATCCTGAACTACACATGGGTCCCACATTAGATAGCGCGTGTGCACATGGAAGTGCACACCTGCACCACACCAAAACCTAACATCGGTCAAAGGAAATTTGATCCGACTCCTTTCAAAAGAAAACTCCTGCCCACGCCTGGACGAACGGACAACGTCCGTTTGGGACGTGTTATGGCCCACCATGACCGTCCATTTACACAATCTGAACCGTCCATCACGTGCAGATCCCACCTCCGACCAAGAGTCAGGAATGACGGAGAGTGGAGCACACCATGATCAATCGTGGGGGGCCATTAGAACGTGGATCGACTCTGAACTTTGGGCCATTACCTGAAACCTCCCTATCAGACCAACGAATGGAGCCGATCCTTTAAAGAAATAATAGAAATGGGCCCCACGGACTCCGGCAAGAACCAAATCAAACCCTTTCGCACTTCTTTTGCTTTCTTTCCGCAAACTACAGAGAAAATGGAGAGTTCTCCTCACACGTAGGAAAACCTGAGGCGTTTTCCTGGCTCTAATCTGAGCCATCTAAATTGAGGAAAGTGGAGTTCTGATTGCCTCCACGTCGTCCGAGAGAAAGGGAGGCCAACATCAGACAGATCCGCACACAAGACAGTCGCACCACTTAAGAAGAACGCCCGCAAAATGCCATGTCAGGACGATCGGATTGCTGATCTGGTGGGCCAGGGAACTTTGAAAGGTGATCTCACAACGTCTGGAAAGACTTCTTTGAAACCAAGAGTCGGAAGAACGATTTGCCATTAATGCAAGCTCCTCCATCCCAACCGATCGCTGGATATTGTCGATCATCTTAACGTCCGAAAGACAATATCGACCATCCATCTGTTGGCCCTCCCTAGCCATCTCAACCTCCCAAAAAGGTGGAGAAAAGACTCCACACAAACCAAGATAAACCAAACCAGACCGCCTATGAAAACGCATTACCTTACGTAAGGAACGTTGCCTACTTGCACACCCCTCTAACCCTACACAAGAAGGTTCCAAAGACTCCAAATCTATATAAATATCCCACATCTGAAGCTAGGGGAAGCACCAGCAAGAAAGAGTGAAAGAAGGACAAGAAACGAGAGAGAGAAAGAGAGAGAAAGAGAGGAGGGACGTTTAACCAAGTTAACTTGGCTTGGTTTGACCGGATGATTAATCCGATGCATCCAGATTTTTACCCAACTTTCCAAGAAAAAAGAAGAAGGAGAAGAAGAAGAAGACAAGGGTTCGTTGGTCATGGATACGATCCGCCAACACTAGGTTGTCAGGTTAGGATTGCGAGACCAAGCAAGGTAAAATGTTCACCCCCTCTAGTCTGAATTCTAATTTATAATAGTCTAGATTTAACTTCACCACATACTAAACCCTAGATTAGCTTTAATCATTCAAGCCGTATGATTTAGGACGAACATCTGCATCTGAAGATATAATTTTGGTAGTGAACGATCAAGAAACCAAAGGTGAGGGATTCCTTTAAGCTTACCTTGATCTAAGTTGATATAATTTGTCCTGCCTCTTACATGCTTTCACGTTATTATGATTCTCTCCCTACAATTGTTTAATTTATCATCAATAATTATTTACCCTTTGAGAATTATAATATGATGTTAATTATGAGTGATATTTATTATTTTATATGGGGCAATAGATACAAGCCTCGCCCTTTCCTTTATCAAATTTATTGAGTTAGCCCTTGCTACTCTCCTCTTTGTTGAGTTAGCCATTGCTACTCTCCTCCTTATTTGTTAGCCTTGCGCTATCTACCCTTATAGCTTGGGCATGTGTCTTGGAATTTCAAAACTCCCATGATTCAATTTAATCTCTTTTTAGTGCAAATGATGTGTTAGAGGTATCATAACTAGTGATTCAAATATTTATCGTGGACGTAATGCACTCTGGGTATTGACACTCTTGGTTGACATGTAATTCCGAGGGTTTGGGTAGTGGTACAGAAATCGATGTAGGTAATTCGCAATGAGTGTTACATCACTTCAGGAATTGGATGTCGTAAAAAGTTACTTCATGAACAAATCGTGTCACGTAATTCATTCGACTTATGTGTTGTGCTACCTGAGGTGTTCACGTAAATCTACGATAGCATTGGACACGCCAGCGAATCTCTGTAGTTATGGGATGGGGGGCAAGTCAAGTTTTCTATGAATTGTATTCCACATTGTGATGATCACTATGTATGATGAGCCGTACACACTTTGCTAGGCATGCATTCCTATATATATTGGTTACGCGTCTAATACCCCTCGTAGTAGTGGAGTACGAGACGTATCGGAACCCTCACATTACTTTTATGAATCTCTTGAATTATTGCTAATCTTAAAGGAAAACCATCACTATGAGTAGGGCATTGACCCTCTCCAACCGTACAGATGATGCAGGTGACGTACAGATTGAAGATCCATAGGACCATCTCCCATTGGAAGACTATGCTGAATAAATAAAGAGATAGCTTTATGTTTAGTTTTGTTTATTTCTGCTACGAACTTTGATAATGTAATAAGCTCCCAATGTGAGAGCATTAGAAGTTTTAATTTTATACTTTACCTTTATACAATGATGAAATTAGTTAATTTTCATTCTTATGAGTGCCCTTCTTTCTGAATGAGCAATGCCAGTTGATTATAAATCAAACGGTCTAATTAAAGGGTACAAAATAATTAACACTTGGGATCTCCGTGCCAAGCATAGACTCGGATCATGGAAATTTTGAGATGTTACACTAGCAATCTGTATAAGGCCATTGATTAAATGGAGATGTTCCAGCTTCCCTAATCTTATTGGATGAACGGACTTAATTAATTCACTTGGCTAACACGAGCATTCATTACATTGCATTAGCTAGGTGTGGCGACTTGGCAATTGAGGTCGCATGATGAGGAAGTGTTGGTCATTTGTGAACGTAAGATGGAGTCGCTATGAGTGAGTGTTGGATTGCGAGGGCACGCATCGTATCATAACAGCATGCATGTGCATTAACAAGAGTATCTAGGGATCGTATGCTTAGTTGCTTTTCATTAATTGTGCCTGTGGAATTGATAACTTATGTAAATTAATGCTAATTTAACCACTGAGTTGATCACTCACTCCTAATATGGGATGGTGTTTTAAAAGACCAACTAGACCCTATCTTAGATACAGGTATCACGTACAGAACCCGATGCACTGGATGAGGCTACCATAGACGTCGAGGAGGATCTCTCGTACTTTTAGCTGTTAGGCGGGTCGCCATCGGCTGCCCTAGGGCCAACGATGGGGTCTTAGGGCAAGGATAGTTTGTATTTTTTTTGGACTGTATATATTTTGCTGGGACGTGGTCCCATATACTGAACGTAAACTCATCATTTTGCTAGTCATATCTTAAGTTAAGTTGCATTTATTTCAATGTACTTGTATGATCCATTTGATTTCTCAAATGCTTACACACCAAGTAAAAAAAAACAAATCATTCACTTCTACAAAGCATAAGTGACACCCGGGATATTAGAGTTGGGTATTACTCAACCCTCGAAATTCAGGGCGTTAAACAGTTAGATGGAGGATTTCACTTTCTTATCCAATTTCTTCCATTCATTATCATCTATAGATTCTGGTCACTTCTCAAGGACCTCATTCAATCCTCATTGAATCGATAGCCCAATCATCTTTACCTTCCATAATTCAAAATTATTTTTCCTGGAGTATTTCTTAACATCAAACTAAGGATTAACAGTCATTGCTACTCACTTTCAGATTCAAGCCTACGCCCCAACATTAGTTTTGATACCACTTGTTGGGGGACCGCAGAAGCACACAAAGATGATTCAAGTGAATTAAAATCACACCAAGCAAGCACAATGCAAGCACACAGAATTTAACATTGAAAAACCCTTATGGGAAAAAACCATGGCATGAAGTGACAAAAACCACTATGAAAGCATAAATTACGAGGAGAAAGAGAAAATACCCGATTCGAACAAGCCTCAAATTTCCCTTACAAAAGCTTTCAAACCCTAGGAACGAATTAGAAAGCTCTAGATACCTCCCAATCCTGATTATACTCTCGTATATATAACTTTTAGGAGAATCCTAATCAAAATTAGAAACAAAACCCGCAAATTTGTAACTCTGCGTAAATCTGCGCATACGTTCGACGAGACCTTCAATGTGACTTCAATGGCATCGAACTAAACATTCAATGACATCAAACCCATTTTGATGGCATTGAAATAATACCAAAATGTTCCGGCGACCAAACATGAAAATTTGAATTTTATCGATGACATCAACCAGGCCTTCGATGACATCGAATGGCCTGCGATGGCATCGAAAAGGGCACCTAAAGTGTCCAACAACTAATTCAATTTATTCCGGATATTCCCGATGGCATCGAGCCGACTTTGATGACATCGAAGCATGCTCGATGGCATTAAACCTGTCATCGATAGAATGTTGAATTTACAGATTTAAGACTTCAATCAACACATATTAATTGCATATAGAGCTTGTGGATATACATCAAGGAGAGTCTTTCGTAGAGGCAAAGTATACTTATGTCAATGATGGAGCTTGATCATTATATGGTATAATCTATTCCCCCTGAACATATATGTTAGTACTGGCATGAGAAGCTTCGCATATTTAAATTTGTTGGTGAGCTTAACGATGAGTTTGTATCCTAGAGTTTAAAATTTTGGATGTAAAACATTTCCTCCATTGGAAGAAGTTTACAAATATATTAGGAGCGAGGTCAATCAACGTGCTTTCATGGTGAAGTATATTTCTAAGAAGTTTGCCTTTGCTTAAGGTCTAAGCCAACTCAAGGAGGATACACTATTAGAGATCAACCCAATGACCAATAAATTTCCCATCTTCACATTCTACTGACTTGGATAGCTTTGTTTACACATATTGCGAACGCTTTCAATATACTCGGGACCTTTTTTATTACTTACATCCTCATCTTTGACCTAAACCTAAGCTTGGGGCTAATATTTCTATAGTTGGGGGGGAGGATCATGTATCTAAATCTCATCTCCACGTGGCATATTATTCTCAGACTACATCTATTGTTGATACATCAGATCATTCAACTATATCTACCAACCAAGTATCTTAAGTCTCATTCTTCCATATTTGGATTATCGATTCTGGATCTTTGGATCATATGACTAGTCAGGAAGGTAACTTTCTTACATATAGCTCCTTTCATGATTGGGTCAAGCTAGCCAATGGATCCTTATTTTATGGTTTCTAGGAACGGATCATGTCAACTCATCTTATCTTTTCACCATTTGTTTTTCACGTTCTTATTTAAAAAAAAAAAACCATTTGTCTGTTAGTGTGTTAACCAAATAATTTACTTGCTCTATGATTTTCTTTTCAAATTCTTATTATATGCGGGATCTATAGACTGAAAAGAAGATGGGTGGTGGACATGAGTCTATACCTTCTTGATATAGACCGAACATCTTTCCTTGAGTAATATAGCTTTTAGAGTTAGTAGCAAGGAGCCTCTTCAACTTTAGCATTCTACTTTACGAGATATTTTGGTTCATATACTTTGTCATCTTTTTTATAAATAAGTTTCATAATAACATTATTCAATGTAAAAAAAAAAAAGTGCATTATATAAACACATTTGTATTTCTTATCCTCATAGTGAAACTTTAAATACGAAGATTTTTGACTTAATTCATTCAGATGTTTGTGATCTTAGCTCAGTATCTTCTAACTCTAGTTATAGATATTTCATTTCTTTCATAGATTCGAGGTTTATGGTTATATTTGATAAAAGTAAATCAAAAGTACCTATGATAATTTAAATATTTACTAAATATGTAAAATCTAAATTTGACAAAGTCATTAAAGTATTCCGATCAGATAATGGCAAATAATACACGCATAAGGAATTACAATTATTATTTTTTAATAGATTGGAGGATTGAGTGTTAGATGTCATGTTTATACATACCTAATAATATCGAGTTATTGAATGGAAAAAAAGGTGATTTAGAGTGGGTCGTAGATAGTTTCATGGCAAAGATGGAGGCCCGATCGAATGCGAAAATGATCTTGACCGTTAGAACCATAAAACAGTCGTATCTCGTAAACTAGGAAGAGTTTTCTGATATATCATATATGATTTTGGGGTAGGAGATCGAAGCTACTCTAGCCAACCAACCTGCTAAATCGGGTTTCCCATGTCGAATTTGCAAGTTTCCATCAGATCAATAGTCAAAATTCCCATTTAATTTCATTTTTATTATAAATAGTAAGTTTGAGTTGGAGTATTACTTTTGATCCTTTGAGTTGTAAGAGTCGTGCCCAACATGAAAAGGGCTTAGAAAAGTTAGGAGAACAACGTGGTTAGGCTAAATTGGACACTTACTAATTTTGGCCAAAAACCATTAAGTCCAGTAGGAATGGAGACTGACTATAAATAGTAAGTTTACTATTTATAGTAAGGCATGTTTTTAGGGAGTTCGATTCTAAAACTCCATCCTAAGTTTGAGCTCATTATTTATAGGATTGTAATTTCATTTTTTATTTATCATCAACCAATTTATTTTAAAAATTTTAGAAATTTTTTCTACTTTTATCCCTTATGGATTCAATGAAGCTCTATGAGGAGTCCAATGAGCTCAGCGGATTCAGAGTAGATATCCCTTGAGTAAGACGGTGATCGACCTTATCACATCCCTTTGTGCGTCAGTGGTATCAGAGCGAAGCTTTCTCCTTGGATCTATGAGTTCTAATGATGGTTCGAGTAATATTCCCATAGACGGTGCTCCAGTACATTTTTCTTTAATAATGACGACTTTCAAAGCGGCACAACGAGAGAATTGACAAGTCATGCAAGGGTTGTAGGTTGTCATCAATCGCATGACGGAGGCTTTAGGGTAGATTCGTGTTCATGGCGGTGATCCGCCCTCGGTTGCCGCTGGAATTTATAATCGCATCGATCGCCGGGTGATGCCGATAACAAACCATAGGATCACGCTTGTGGATGTGGGATCTAGCAACGAAGGGGTTGATGAAATGATCATCCAATATCCTGAATAAGGCGGCAATCGAGCATATTGAGAATTCAGGATGAGAGTCGATCTTCCTAGCTTCAATGGTCAACTTTGAAAGTACTATGTTGATAAACCCTAAGTATTGTCAAATTTTGGTGTGACAAACCAATTCAAGTTTGTATCTTGATTTGTATCAAGCTTGTGCATTTGTTCACATTGAATCTTCGACGTTCGTTCTATTCGTACTGAATCTATCTTGTCGATATCTACGATGAACTTACCGAGATCTTCAAACTGGAAGAAAGTGAAGACTTTCATATATTGAGTGAAGACAACGTTTCAAGAACATTTCGGTTCAAGATCTGGAACCAGAAAAGTCCAAGAACTCAAGACCTAGTTGAAGATTATATTTGGTATGTCAAGTTCAAGCTTTGAAGATCGCAAGAATTAAAGCTACTAAAGTGATCGATAGATTAAGTGTTCATATGTTCTATCTCACAAGTAAGGTGTGATTGACTTAGATTGATTTTAGATCATGATTAGATCATTTCATACTTTCGGTTGGTCATTTTGGTCATTTTATAAGTGTAAAATTCTGTTCTTTCGACTAGCCCTAGCACTGGCTCGACCAGTCCTAGTATTTTCTCGACTAGTCCAGGATTTGTTATGAATTTTTAAAAATTTTCTGTTGGTCTACGACTAGTCCTGAAAATTGCTCGACCAGTCGTGTGAATAGTGCTCGACCAGTCGTGCAGTGCTCGACTCATTTTCCAGTGAGTAATCTGGACTCACACGACCAGTCGTGTGGCGTCCACGACCAGGCCACTCGACCAGTCATGGAACCCACAAGGCCAGTCGTGCAGCTGAAAAATCTTATCTCACCAGAATTTTTGAAAATCTGTTTGGATAAGGCCAGTTGTAGCTAACCAAAGGCCAGTCGTAGCTAACCAAAGGCCAGTCGTGCGAACAAATTTTCACCTATAAATAGTGCTCGAATTTCAGAGTTTTCTATTCAATTCTTATCATTCTTAAGTAATCACACTGAGATAATTTTTAGTACATTCTAAGCTATTTTGTGCATATTTAAGATTCTTTAAAGTAGCTTTTATTTATTTATTTATTTATTTTGATTCTCTATTCCATTCTCATTTTGAAAAGGGATATTTGATTTACCCTTCCTTGAGATCAAAATCAATACAAAGCCCTTGCTGATTTAATTAAAAATCATCTAGACTTAGAACCCTATACACTTGTGAAACTGAACGTTGAACATTTATGTCGTCATCAAGTTGGTTCTACCGGGCTGCTTCAGAATCGTCATACAGATAAGTTTTTAATTTTTCTGTAATTCAATTCATTTCTGGTTTGTCTATTTTAGTTTTGTCTGAGGTGATCAAGAAAATCTCAGAGCGAGGGGTTTTTGAATTGTGTAAGTCCATCTAAGGACACAATTGTGAAGGTTTTAGGTGAACCTTGAAAAACCTATTTTGATTAGTGAACGCTAAATATCCCGAGGGAGTGGATATTAGGAGTGGAGTAGTTGTGTGGCTGTTGTTTAACAGTTGGTGTACACACAAGCGAACCACTATAATTCTCTGTGTTTGGTGGATGTGTGATTTATTTCTTTATCTTTTATGGTTTAAGATTGTGGGATGTATTTGTGAATGTGAAGGTTGTAATCTTTATATTTCAGCATTGTGTGGTGAATGTTGTAATAAATTAGTTTCTATTTTTTTCATATCCTCTTGAGTTTGAGTTTTTGATACTCACCTACGTTCTAGTAAAGTTGTCCTGCCATAAACCATTCATTTTTGGTGTTAGGTTGTCCTTAGAACCAAGTTAGTATCAACTTCTCAATACTTGATTTTTGAGGTTTCTATTTCTCTCTATTATTTACATTTCATTTGGCTATCTGTTGTTTATATTCTGCTTAATAATTTTTATTCGGCATAGTCCTATTCACCCCCCCTCTAGGATATATAGCTCGACCTTTTCAAGTGGTATCAAAGCCTAATAGCTTGTTTATTTGGATTTAATTCCCGAGCTAACCGATCTAAGCTTTTAAGATATCAAATTTTGATAGCCTTTCTATAACTAGGCCTCCACCTTTTGATGGCTCTAATTATGCTTATTAGAAAGCCAGAATGAGAATATTCTTGAGGTCTCTTGATGAGAATGTGTGGCAAGCCATAATAACTAAATAGACTCCACCTACCGTTGAAGTTTTAGGCCTTGATGGAACTAAATCTCCAAAAGTTGCTCCTTATAACACTTGGACCACTATTCAGAGAACTGAGAGTAGTGCTAATGCCAAGGCTTTAAATGCAATTACTTGCGCACTATCACCAGATGAATTTAAAAGAATTATATCTTGTGATACTGCGAAACAAGCTTGTGATATCTTAGAAATGACACACGAGGGTACGACTATTGTCAAGAAATCTAAACTACAAATCCTCACCACTAGGTTTGAGGAAATACGTATGGAAGAAAGTGAAACATTCATGGACTTCTATGCTAAGTTGAAGGATATAGTCAACTCTATGTGGGGTTTTGGAGATAACATCCCCGAAAGCAAAGTCTGTGCAAAGATACTATGCTCACTACCTGAAAGGTTCAATTCAAAAGTCACGGTCATTCAGGAACTTCGTGATACAGACCATATGCAGGTTGAAGAACTGGTTGGTTCTTTACAAACCTACGAGTTAAACTTTAAAGCTTTGAAAGGTAAATCTATCGCCCTTAAGTCTTCTAAAAGCATGTCTCATGAAAATAACAATTCTGATTTAGAAAATTTAAAGATGATATGACCCTTTTAGCTAAAAAGTTTTGCAAGATTTTCAAAAGTAAAAAGAGGGTTGATGTTCAAAAACCCATTGAAAAGAAAAGATCAAGATACAAAAATTGGAAATCTTTAAAAGACAACCAATGTTACAACTGCCATGAATATGGGCATATAGCGAACAAATGTCCTAAAAAGGACAAACCTAAAAATAAAGGTATGTTGGCTACATGGAATGAATCTTTCTGCTCTGAAGCCTCTTCTAAGTAAGAAGATTCTAAAATCGAGTCGGGTAATGATGTTAAAGCCCTAATGACTCTAGCCAAGTTCACTTTCTCAGATAATGATACAACCAGTGAAGAAAATCTAGGAAGTGATCAAGAGAATGAAGAAGATCTTCAAGATGCTTATGATGCCCTATACAGGGAAAGTTGTAAAATTAAAACTACAGAAAGAAAAGTTTTTAAAATTAAAAGAGAATTTTGATAATCTAGTTTTGGAAAAATCACACCTTTCAGGTTGCTTTTAAAAAACTAAGTGTGACTTAGATTTCAAAACGTCCCAAGTTGAAAACTTAAAATCTGAAAATGAAAACTTAAAACTAGAAGTCTCTTCACTTTTGAGTTTGAAGGACACATGGAGGTATGCCCAAGGTGACCCTAAATTAGAAAAACTCCTATCCGGATCCAGAAAATGTGGTGATCAATCTATATTGGGCTACGATAAAAATATTCCTCCCAAATATAAGAATACTCTACCTAAATTTGTTAAAGGAGAATCTTCTAACTCAAAAGGGAAAAGTCTGAATCAAAATATTTCTAAAACGACTAAAACTTTTCAGTCCTTAAATCCTAAAAAGAACCATATCAACTATAAAAATCAGAATCGTAATCCTTTTGCTGAGAAAATTGTAGACTTACTTAAGGAGCTCTTAAAATCTAACTCAATGGGTAGGAAGTATAACAATTATAATCAGAAGAAGACCAACTATGCTCCTGAACCCAAAACTGTAATGAAAATTACTTGTTTGGTTGCCCACACCGCATTCAAAGCCACGAGCCATTCAAAGTGGTACCTAGATAGTGGTTGCTCCAGACATATGACAGGTGACAAAGGTCTGTTCACCAGTCTTAAAGACATGATGGTTCAGTCACATTCAGTGATGGTAGCACTGTAAAATTATTGGCCAAGGTACGGTTCAACTCCTTAACCTCCCTCTATTTGAGAATGTTTTATATGTAGAAGGTTTAAAACATAATTTATTAAGCATTTCTCAAATTTGCGATAATAATCACAGTGTAAAATTTTCAAACTAAAAGTGTGAAATCTTAAATAAGAATGGTTCTTTAATATTAACTGGTCACAGAACTTCTGAGAACTGCTATATAGTTAGTGGCTCAAGCTCATCTAAGCTATTGTGTTACATGGTCCATACTGATAAAACCGAACTATGGCATAAGCGCCTAGGACATGTACACTATCGCAACTTCTATAGATTGAGCAAAAGTGATTTGGTAAGAGGTCTACCCAAAATAAAGAAAGTGGATAAGATATGTAGTGAGTGCCAGAATGGTAAACAAACCAGGAGTGTTCACAAAAGGATAAACTCCAATGCCACATCTAAACCACTTGAACTTCTCCACATGGATCTCATTGGACCAAGTAGAATGGAGAGTCGAGGTGGCAAGAAGTATATTCTGGTCATTGTAGATGACTTTACTAGGTATACTTGGGTAGTCTTCTTAAGAGAGAAATCTGAAACTCTCAATGAAGTAAAAAGGGTACTTAAACGTATCCAAAATGAAAAAGAGTTACAAGTCACTAAGATTCATAGTGATCATGGTTCTGAGTTTGAAAATAGCAGTTTTAAAAATTTTTGTAGTGACCAAGGAATTTCACATGAATATTCTGCTCCCAAAACACGACAACAAAAAAGGGGTAGTGGAAAGGAAAAATAGGGTGCTTCAAGAAATGGCAAATGTAATGTTAAATAGTATGAAGCTTCCTAAAAATCTCTGGGCTGAAGCTGTAAATACTGATTGTTATATAATTAACCGTGTTTATATTAGAAAATCAAATAATAAAACAGCTTATGAGATGTGGTATGATAAGAAGCCTTCTGTCAAATACTTTCGAGTTTTCAGCAGTATATCTTGTGTGACCAAGAACATCTGGGTAAATTTGACACCAAAAGTGGTGAAGGGATATTTTTAGGGTATGCTCTGAATAGTCGAGAATATCGGGTACTTAACAAGAGGACCGGTGTAATACAAGAATCTATTAATGTGGTCATTGATGATCATTTGAATACACCTGTCTCAAGTTCAGAAGATGATGAGGTTCTTCTAATTGATAAACCAATCTCTTCATCTAATAAAAATAACACCAAATTATGAACAAATAAAGATCATCCTATTATCAAATCCTTGGAAATCCCCTCACTGGTGTACGCACTCGTAAACAATTAGAAGATGTGTAACTACGTGTGCTTTACATCTCACATGGAACCGGCTAACGAAAAGAAGCCTTTACTGATGAAAACTGGATTGTAGCTATGCAAAAAGAGCTCAATCAGTTTGTGAGAAATGATGTTTGGTATTTAGTTCCAAGACCAACTGATAAACATATTATCGGAACAAAATGAATTTTCAAGAATGAGTCTGATGAACTTGGTAACATAATTAGAAACAAGGCTAGGTTGGTTGTACAAGGATATACACAAATTGAAGGTATTGATTATGATGAAACCTTTGCCCTAGTAGCTTGTCTTGAATCAATTAGACTGTTTATATCCACATTACAAGAAAGAGGGTTTTTAGACTTTTAGCGACGAAATAAATTTTCGTTGTTAAAAGTTCACTTTTAGCGACGAAAATTTTCGTAGCTAAAAATCGTGGATTAGACTTTTAACGATGAAAGTTTTCGTCGCTAAAGGCTCCAAACATTTTTAAAATGCTCCAAACATAATTACTTTTAGCTACAAAAATTTTCGTAGCTAAAAGCCCTGTATGAGACTTTTAACGACGAAGATTTTCGTCGCTAAATGCGCCAAACAATTTTTCAACAAAATCCTTTATGAGACTTTTAGCGACGAAAATTTTCGTCGCTAAAGACTCCGAACATTGACTTTTAGCGGTGAAAATATTCGTCACTAAAGGCTCCATACATTTTTTAACATATTCGAATACATTACTTTTAGCTACGAAAAGTTTCGTAGCTAAAAATCATGTATGAGACTTTTAGCGACGAAATTTTCGTCGCTAAATGTGCCAAACTATTTTTCAACAAAATCCTTGATGAGTCTTTTAGCGACGAAAATTTTCGTTGCTAAAGACTCCGAACATTGACTTTTAGCGGCGAAAATGTTCGTTGCTAAAGGATCCATACATTTTGTAGCTAAAAATCCTGTATGAGACTTTTAGCGACGAAACTTTTCATTGCTAAAGGCTGTGAACAGATTTTGAAAAAAATCCACAGTTTTACTTTTAACTACGAAACGTTTCGTAGCTTAAAAAATGCAGATGAGACTTTTAGCGATGAAAATGTTCGTTGCCAAAGGCTGTAAACAGTTTTTTAAAAAATCCAATGGATTACTTTTAGGTATGAAACTTTTTGTAGCTAAAAATCATGAATGAGACTTTTAGCGACGAATATTTTCGTCGCTAAAGGCTGTGAACACTTTACCAAACAAATCAGGAGGTTTACTTTTAGCTACGAAATTTTTCGTAGCTAAAAAAACATGGATTACACTTTTAGCGGCAACTATTTTCGTCGATAAAGGGTGTGAATAGTTTTTGGAGGTTTACTTTTAGCTACGAAAATTTTCGTAGCTAAAAAACATTGATGAGACTTTTAGTTAAGAAAAGTTTTGTCGCTAAAGGCTATAAACAACCTCTAAAGCAAAACCAAAGGTTTACTTTTAGCTACGAAAAATTTTGTAGCTAAAAAACATGTATGGGACTTCTAGCGACGAAAACTTTCGTCGCTAAAGGGTTTCTTTTTTCTTTTTTTAAAATAATATTCCATTTAGAATTTCTTGATATACACCTGTTAGAATATAATTCATCATATTCTTCCTGATATACACCTATTATATAATATATATATTTCATCATATTCATATTCATATTCACATCCATCTAAACCCAAACTACATAAATCCATCCAGACATAAACTACATTCATCCAAATACAAACAATCCTATGGAAAAAAACAAATGAAAAGAGAAAGAATATATGAGAGGTGATCCAGAGAAATGAAAAGAAAAACAACCTTAACCTAAACCTAAACCTATAACCTACACATAGGTTTAGGTTTAGGTTAAGGTTTAGGTTATAGGTTATAAGTTTAGGTTATAGGTTATGGGTTATAGGTTATAGGTTTTGGTTTAGGTTATAGGTTTTGGTTTAGGTTTAGGTTTTAGTTTATAGGTTTAGGTTATAGGGTATAGGTTTAGGTTTTGGTTTTAGGTTATAGGTTTAGGTTATAGGTTATAGGTTATAGTTTTGGTTATAGGTTTTGGTTTAGGTTAAGGTTATAGGTTTGGTTTAGGTTTTGGGTTTAGGTTAAGGTTATAGGTTTAGGTTAGGTTTAGGTTTAGGTTATAGGTTATAGTTTTGGGCATTGAGAATAGGTTAAGGTTTAGGTTTAGGAAACCGGGTTTGGGCTCGGGATCAGGTTTAGATTTGGGTTTCCAAGTTTAGGTTTAGGTTTAGGTTAGGGAGTTGAGATTAGGATTTGGTGTAGGTTTAGGTTTAGGGAATTGAGAATAGGTTTAGGTTCAGGTTTAGGAAATCGGGTTCGGGTTCGGGATTGGGTTTAGGCTTGGGTTTTCATGTTTAGGTTTAGGTTTAGGTTAGGGAGTTGAGATTGGGATTTGGTGTAGGTTTAAGTTTAGGGATTTGAGAATAGGTTAAGGTTTAGGTAGAGGTTTAGGAAATTGGGTTCGGGTTCGGGACTGGGTTTAGGCTTGGGTTTTCAAGTTTAGGTTTAGGTTTAGGTTAGGGAGTTGAGATTGGGATCAGGTGTAGGTTTAGGTTTAGGGATTTGAGAATAGGTTAAGGTTTAGGTATAGGTTTAGGTTTAGGTTTTAGCTTATAGGTTTAGGTTATAGGTTTAGGTTTTGGTTTTAGGTTTAGGTTAAGGTTATAAGTTTAGGTTATAGGTTATAGGCTTAGGTTAAGGTTTAGGTAATAGGTTTTAGTTTAGGTTAATGTTATAGGTTTTGGTTTAGGTTATGGTTTTAGTTTATAGGTTTAGGTTTAGGTTAAGGTTATAAGTTTAGGTTAAGGTTTAGGTTACAAGTTTTGGTTTAGGTTTAGGTTATAGGCTTTCGTTTAGGTTAAGGTTTAGGTTTTGGGTTTATGTTAAGGTTATAGGTTAAGGTTATAGGTTTAGGTTAGGTTTAGGTTTAGGTTATAGGTTATAGGTTATAGCTTCGGGAATTGAGAATAGGTTAAGGTTTAAGTTTTGGAAATCGGGTTCGGGATCGGGTTTAGGCTTGGGTTTTCATGTTTAGGTTTAGGTTTAGGTTAGGGAGTTGAGATTAGGATTTGGTGTAGGTTTAGGTTTAGGGATTTGAGAATAGGTTAAGGTTTAGGTTTAAGAAATCGGGTTCGGGTTCGGGATCGGGTTTAGGCTTGGGTTTTCAAGTTTAGGTTTAGGTTTAGGTTAGGGAGTTGAGATTGGGATCAGGTGTAGGTATAGGTTTAGGGATTTGAGAATAGGTTAAGGTTTAGGTTAAGGTTTAGGTTTAGGTTTTAGTTATAGGTTTAGGTTATAGGTTTAGGTTTTGATTTTATGTTTAGGTTAAGGTTATAAGTTTAGGTTATAGGTTATAGGTTATAGGTTATAGGTTTAGGTTATAGGTTTTAGTTTAGGTTAAGGTTATAGGTTTTGGTTTAGGTTATGGGTTTAGGTTTAGGTTTAGGTTTAGGTTTAGGTTTTAGTTTATAGGTTTAGGTTTTGGTTTTAGGTTTAGGTTAAGGTTATAAGTTTAGGTTACAGGTTTTGGTTTAGGTTAAGGTTATAGACTTTGGTTTAGGTTAAGGTTTCGGTTATAGGCTGATTGAGTTGGGGATATTCTTTAAGGATTTGTGTTTGAAATCGTTGAATGTAGATGTTATTAAACGACTGGAGAGTCACATTGCCATAATCCTTTACAAACTTGAAAGAATATTTTCACCTGCATTTTTTGATGTCATGGTACACCTAGCGATTCACTTACCGCACAAGGTGAAGCTTGCAGGCCCAATATAATATCGTTGGATGTATCCGATCGAAAGGTGGTAGAACCTATTAAAATTTTTATTCATTCCATAAACTACATATATCCATGTTCTCATACGTATAACATAGTGATTTTGTGTACAGATACCTTCACACACTTAAGCGATTTGTGAGGAATAAGGCACGACCGGAGGGGTCGATAGCTGAAGCATACATCGATAATGAATGCCTTACATTTTGCTCCATGTATCTTCGTGGCATAGAGACGATATTCAACCGAGAAGATCGGAATGCTGATGAAGGGCAGGAGCATGAACAAGGACTCATATCTGTATTTTCACATAACGTTCGTCCTTTAGGATCCCCGACATTTCAGGATATGGACCTTGGGGATCTAGCAAAGGCGCGGTGGTATGTGTTGAATAATTGTGAAGAAATAGAGTCGTACTTGGAGTAAGTCTTCCCTCGATTACTGTTTTCTCTACATACGATGATCTTAATGTTTCTTTCTGACGACGTGTCATTTATGTGTAGCGAACACATAGACGAGATGAAGTCCAAATTTCCCACAAATTATGATCGAATGCATCAGGATCAGTTTCCAGAATGGTTCGCCAAACGTATAAGATTTCACATTGTATCTCACCACACTTAGAATTTTTGTTGTATTGCACATTATTTCAACATAAGAAAATCTCTAAACAATTATATTCTGCACATAATAATAGATGACGACATTGCGCACGAGCAACTCTGCGGATGCGTCTGATGCACTATACTCACTGGCGTGTGGCCCTGATAGACGTGTATCTAGATATACAGGTTGTATTGTAAACGAGATTCGGGTCCACACCGAAGAACGTGAGAAGTACAGGACCACACAAAATAGTGGGGTGGTTGTGAAGGGAACAAATGAGGAGGATGAAATTGAATTTTATGGCATTTCGACGGATATTTTGAGCTGAATTATTATATGAGAAAGCGGGTGTACTTATTTAGATGTGATTGGTGGGACATTGAAAATAAGAAGTTGGGAATACAGATTGACAAACAACTACTTTACGAGCGTAAATTTATCTCGAAAGTGGTTTAACGACGACCCATTCGTCCTCGCTAGCCAAGCTGAATAAGTATTTTACCTCGCTGACACCAAGTTAGGCGGCTCTTGGCACGTGGTGCAGAAAATAAAGCCCAGGAACATATTGGACGTTCCCGTACCAGAAGTTGAAGATAACGAGGACGGGGGAAATGACACTTCTAGGGTTGAACAAGCATATCAAGAAGACATGCCATCTAAGGATACAGGACTGATTCAAGTGTTGATATTGATGTGGTGCAATTAGATAGAGATGATGTGCCACCTGATCATGTTGATGCCTCAATAATACGTGACATTGTTAGAGATGATAGTGGTTTCATTGATGACGACGTTGCAGATAATGAGGAAATATTGATCAGTGATGGTGATGGTGAAGAAGAAGTGATAGTGATGGTGAAGAAGAAGTAGCCCTAAGAGATAGTGATGCAGACGACGATTATTAAATGTACACATGATTTACATGTCATTTTTCAATTCGAATAATTTATGTATTCCATGTATACGTGAAAATTACAATTCATAATTAATTCCTTTTATTGACTTGTTTATAATACACATTTGCAGTTGAGTCAATTTCTGATCATGTCATCCTCAAATAGGAGCATAGCAGAAGCATGCATCATACTTCATCAGCTGTTGCAGATGGACCTTTCGGTCCTATCTTCTTCTGGTAGGGCCATAAAGATACCCAGTCTGGTCGATGAGTGTAGAGTGGAATATATCGACGACGGCTCAGATGAAAGATTATACTATCTCAAAGAAATTCCAGGGCTGATAGAGATATATAACCACGGGAAACGAGATATGGAAGACGCGACTCTGTCACTTGCACATCTGAATGGAGTCCCGAGAGACCAGATTTCTCTTATTGTGACTGACATGTTGGCTATAAAAATGTTGAGTGCTTCACACTACATGACATATGCTTTTGAAGCATATGATAACTTACGCAGGGAGTACTTTGGATAGTTTACCTCAAAGTTGTTTCGTATTACAACGAAATATGTGTATTTAATATAGATGACAATGTGTAATGGAATTTTTAATGGTTATAGATTAAAGTTTACAGTTTTATTATATTCTGCTTGCATTATAGTGTAATGGTCTAATCATATTTTAATCATCTCTCTAAGCATAAAGTACAAATGCATTGTACCGTCAACACTACTTGTATAATGTTTTAGTGTATTCCACTTGTATTGACATTGTTTAAATTTATAAGTTCGTAGCTTGCACATATTCAGTGGTGGCACCAGGTGGGAGAGCATGTCGTTCGCGCACTGGATCTACGCCTTCTACATGTGATGCGACGGAGCCAACATCGCCGTCACGTATTGCATCGCAGGCGTTTGATCCCTCAGTCGCGCATACACCGGGCATTGTATGTAAGTCTAGACAATATTTCTTTTAATAATTTCTGTTTATGTTTAGACTTACATATTTCTTTTGCAACAGCGTTGTCGACCAGCCAACGAGGACGTGGACCCACGCGTGGGTTACTTTTAGAGCGACTTATGCGTGTGGGTAGGCTGACGGTAGAGGTCCCACAGGACTGCATTAGACCTGTTGGGAACAATGCCATGTTGTTTACGTCGGAGGTCGGTGTCTTATGCCGATCTCTGATCCCCCACCACCTTCCGTTGGGGAGACGTGACAGATGATGTGCGACAGCTCATCCGTCAGCGCCTTCAGGTAAATTTTAGTAAATTAAAATTTATTTTATAAAAGTTCATTTACGATTAAGTTATTTTCTTAATAAGTTTATTACCTAAACCTATTATTTACGAAACTGCAGGATAATTTGACGTGGGTTTGAGTGTTCCACACATCTCCCATACTGTCGACGACATGATGAAGGAGCGGTTCAAGGATTACCATGGTAAGTTACATCAGCGGTACAAGCGGTGTGTGAGTTATGAGGAGGCCGTATAGTCCGCACCAGCGCGCGTGACCGATGAGGACTGGCGGATACTCTGCGATAGGTTTTCGTCTGATTCTTTTCAGGTAATATTTACATATTTACGATATCTTAATATAATAATTAAATTCACAATTGCTAATAATGTATTATAAATAATGTGTTCAGAAGAGGAGCAAAATAAATTCTGACAACAGGGGAAAGTTAGAAGTGAACCACGTAGCTGGTTCAAAGTCATTTGTATGACTTCGTCACGACATGGTAAGAAAGTACTGGTAATTATTAGGCTTATATATTCTTTCCATGCATTTATGTCAACTCTATTGTCCTTTCGATTGCGCAGCGAGATTCCGTCACTGGCAAGGAGCCTGGACCAGTAGACTTCTACAAAGGGACTCATTGTTGGCAGGTGATGGGATCTTGGGTACATCCTAGAGCCAGCGGGATTTGGGTAAAAATCCTTACATTGTAAAATTTAATTGCATTAAATTATAATAATATCATTTATTATGAAAATTCATATGTTTTCATTACAGGCGGAGATGGACACCTTACGCAGTCAGCCCACTCCCGTTGGTACTCAACGGAGTGAGCCGGAGATCCTGAGTCAGGTGCTTGGCACCCGTTCTGGATATGTGAGTGGGCTTGGCCATGGTGCCAAGCTCATGACACCTACTAGAGTTACTTCCAGCCGATCCATCGTCGTTGGTGACAGCGTCGTACGCCGAGCTGATACCACAGAGAGAGAGAGGTTCAACAGCTACGGGTCATCGTCGATGACATCAGAGATCAGTTGGACAGGTAGAGGGAGGAGCAAGAGAGGAAGATGATGGATCAGCTGGCGAGGCAGAGGGAGGAGCAAGAGAGGAAGATGGAGGAGGAGCTGGCGAGGCAGAGGGATGATCAGAAGAGAAGCATGGAGGAGGAGCTGGCGAGGCAGAGGGAGGATCAGAAGAGGAGCATGGAGGAGCTGGCAAGGCAGAGAAGGATCAGGAGAGGAGGATGGAGGATCAGCTGGTGAGGCAGAGGGAGGAGCAGGAGAGGAGGATGGAGGAGATGCGGGTGGAGCATGAGCGACGGATGACAGATATGTTTCAGGCTCTCGTTGCACGCTTATCCACCGATGTCCCACCACCTCCGCCTTTATCTTTGTAATTTTTGTATATTTGTTTATGATGTTAAGTTTATATGTATTTATGCGTGAATGAATGTGATGTGGATAAGATTGTTTGTGTTTGGATGAATGTAGTTTAATGTTTGGATGGATTTATTAGTTTGGGTTTAAATGGATGTGAATGTGAATATGATGAATATATTGTTAATTGGTGTTTATCAGGAATTTTGTGCGTAATTTTGTGCTGGAATATTAAAAAAAAAAAACCAGACTTTTAGCGATGAAAATTTTCGTTTCTAAATTATTTTTTAGCGACGAATATTTTTGTCGCTAAAATTTTGTAATTAATTTTTTGCAGCGAATATTTTCGTCGTTAAAATTTTGTAATTATTTTTTTGCGACGAAAATTTTCGTCGCCAAAACTTTTGTAATTTTTACTAATTATTTTTAGCGACGAATATTTTCTTAGCTAAAAGTTTTGTAAATCTATATTTTTCTTTTTGCGACGAAAATTGTCATCGCCACAACATTTGTAATTATTTTTAGCGACGAAATGTTTCGTAGCCAAAACGTTTGCAAAAAATTTGTAATTATTTTTAGCGACGGTAAAACTTTTATGCGACGAAAATATTCGTAGTTAAAATTTTTGCAAATATTTTTTAGTGACGAAACTTTTCGTAGCTAAAACTTTGGAATTATTTTTCGCAACGAAAATTTTCGTAGCTAAAATTTTTTACAAATATTGTTAGCGACGAAAATTTTTGTAGTTAAAAATATATGCAAAATATTTTTAGCGACGAAAATTTTCGTAGCTAA
The DNA here is from genome assembly GCA_021015155.1 of Magnolia officinalis. Lineage (NCBI taxonomy): Eukaryota > Viridiplantae > Streptophyta > Magnoliopsida > Magnoliales > Magnoliaceae > Magnolia > Magnolia officinalis. Next base: position 17,911,679 of record JAJHSJ010000011.1, read on the forward strand.
AAATATTGTAAAATATTTTTGGCGACGAAACTTTTCGTAGCTAAAAGTTATGCAAATTCTTTTAGTGACGAAATTTTTTGTAGCTAAAAGTTTTGCAAATATTTTTGGCTATGAAAATTTTTGTCACTGAAAGTTTTTTCTGTGACGAAAAGTTGCATCGCTAAAAATCTTGCCTTTTACTGCGTCGGACTTTTAGCGACGAATTTAGCGACGGAAATTTTCGTTGCTAAAACTCTTTATCTACGAAATCTTGGCTTTTAGCGACGAAAATTTTCGTCGCTAAAAGTGGGATTTCTTGTAGTGCCATTGCGTGTTTTAAAAAATTCAAAATATATCAAATGGATGTTAAGAGTGCATTTTTAAACGTTGATTTGTATGAAGAAGTATACGTTGAACAACCAAAGGGTTTTGAAGACCTTAAGCATGCTAATCATGTTTATCACCTAAAAAAGGCACTCTATGGTTTGAAACAGGCTACCAGGGCAGGATACGAGAAATTAACTAAATTCTTGTTAAGTCATGAGTTTGTTATGGGGAGTGTAGATAAAACATTATTCGTTAAGAAACATAATGATCATATTTTTATTGTGCAAATCTATGTTGATGACATTATCTATGGATCTTCTTGTGCTAACATGACTGTTGAGTTTGCAAGTCTTATGAAGTCCAAATTTGAAATGAGCATGGTTGGAAAACTAAATTATTTCCTAGGGTTGTAAGTCAAACAGCTTCCTAATGGATTCTTCATATCTCAAACCAAATATGCTCTGAACTTAGTTAAAAGGTTCGGATTTGAGAGTGGAAAAATTTTTGATACTCCAATGAGTACCACTCTGAAACTCTCTAAGGATTCAACAGGTAAGAGTGTGGATCCTAAGTTGTATCATAGTATGATAGGAAGTTTACTTTATTTAACTGTGAGTTGACCTGATATTGCTTTTAGCGTTGGAATTTGTGCCAGATATCAATCGGACCCTAAAGAGTCCCACTTGATTGCTGTTAAGCGTATTTTGCAATATGCCGTTAGTTCAGCTAATCTTGTTCTCTGGTATCCACATGATACTAGTGTGTAATTAGCTGGTTACACGGATGCTGATTGGGTTGGTAACATTGATGATCATAAATCGACCAGCGGTAGTTGTTTTTATGTCGGGAACTGTATAGTTTCTTGCCTAAGTAGGAAACAAAGTTCCGTATTGCTCTTCAGTGCTGAGGCTAAATATATTGCTACAGGTAATGCATGCACTCAGCTAGATGGATGAAGAGAATGCTAAGCGATTACGGAATTACGCAAGAATCGATGATGTTATATTGTGATGACATAGGCGCAATTAATATTTCCAAAAATCCTATTCAGCATTCACGAACCAAGCACATTAACATTAGGTATCATTATATTTGTGAATTGGTGGAAGAAAAGATAATTTCATTAGAATATATTCTGACCGAGAATCAACTAGCTGACATATTCACAAAACTGCTCGACAAAAATCGATTTGAAAAATTGAAATTTGATCTTGGTATGTGTAGTATGAACTTATGATTTGTGTTCATTTGTATCATAATGTATGTATATATTATTTTGTATTTTTTATTTAAATATATGTAAAATTGCACATTTTCAGTGTTACATGAAAAGTCCTATACACACTCGACCAGTCGTGGCACGACCGACTGAGTATATACACGACTAGTCGTGAAACTCGTGAATTGAGTTTTTATTTAGGGAAAAGTCATTTTTCTTTATTTCTTTATTCTTCTCCATCAAGCCCTACCACAACCGGTCGAACCCATCTCCGATTACTCTCCGGTTAGTGCTTCATTTTTTATTTTCTTGTTGATTTAAGTTCTTTGATCATCCTTAATCTTGATTTTGCTTCTTGTTTCAAGATTTATGGTGGTTTGAAAGGGTTTTTTTTTTGTTTTTTTTTATTTTTTTTGTTTTTTTATTTTTTAAGAATCTGATTTGCTTGGAATCCTTTCATTTTTTTTTTTTTGCAATCCTTCGTTTCTTTTTTTTTCTTGTTGCAATGGAAGGAAGAAATAGGAAGATAACCACTCGTGGTCCCTCTTCATCCCGTTCCACACCCATTACCGTGCGTCACCTTCGGCCTCTCGAAGAGGATCCTAAGTATGTACGGGATTTCCGTCTTAGAAATGTTATTGTTGAGCATGTTGTCGTTGTTGATCATCTTGAGCGTTTCAACATTGTCCCTCTCCTTCAAGCTGTAGGTTGGGAAAACATACTATCTTGGGGCGGTCCTGCATACCGATCCATTGCGCGGGTCATGTACGCTTGCATTACTGAGTTCTCTCTAGAAGATTTGACATTTACTGTGTCAACTAGAGTAGGTCTAATTGAGGTATATCGTCATTTAATTTCAACAATCATGAATATATCTGTTGTTGATGATAGCATACCCATATCCACTTTACAATCTAGACCTTCTGAAAATGCTAAACAATTGATTATGAGAGTTCTCTATAGCATAAATGCAGAATGGAATGGTGGCACTGCACTCAGTTCCAAATATATGTTGCTCAGATATAGGGTCTTGCATCGGATTTTTATTTCGAATGTCTATCCTCGTTCAGGTAATAAGACTGAGCTGACCTGTTTTATGGCCCGCATTATGCATTCAGTTGTATCTGGCATCCATATCTGTCTTCCTTCTCTTATCTGTCATCATATTATTCAGTTTCGTCTCCATCCTGGTCATAGCGATATTCCATTCACTTATCCTATAACTGCCTCAGCTAATCATGCTTTGATAGCTATGCATGTTGGAGAAGGTTCTATTAATCTCCGTCCATTTAACAATTCTAATATTAACAAGATGAACCTGGACTTAACACCTAATCAAGTTGATGGGAATGCTGGAGGAGATGAAGAAGATGGAGAACTTGATGCTTTACCTCAAGAAGACGTTAATATGGATGATTTATTTGATGATCTTGAATCAGATTCTGAGGCTAACCCTGATTATCAGCCTTCTGGTTTCGATGAGAGGTTGCGTAATCTTGAGGAACAGGTGGCTCAGATTTGTGTAACCCAGGATTCTCAATTTGCTTATATGCGCAAACATATGAGGCGCATTAATCAGAGTTTACATCAAATTGATTAATCTATTCCTGCTCCCTCTTTAGGATCTGATTAGTTTTGTTTTAATTTGATGGTATCTGTAATAACTTTATTCTAACTCTTTTCCCTGTGACTGATTGGATAATTTTGTTTAAACTCTTTTTTATTCAGTTCAAATACTCTGTTTATTTGATTTGAATGAGTAATTAATTCTACATGCTCTCTTATTCTCTTCATTTGTCCTTATTCGCTTCCTTTATCATGTTGTGACAAAAAGGGGAAGATATTGTAATATTGAATGATATGTGAATGAGGATATGATATGATGAAATGTAGCTAATATATATACATATATATATATATATAATATATATATATTATATATATATATATATATATATATATATATATATTTGCAGAGAGTAGTGGATTAAGGGGGAGAATTGATTATTGTGCATGATATTTATTATGGATCATATCATACATGTGTATGCATGTTAGTGCAACATGTTTGTGCAATGTGTTATTTGAATATCTATCGTATATTGTAATTTTGGTTTTGTCACAAATTTGACAAAGGGAGAGATTGAAAGTACTATGTTGTAAACCCTAAGTATTGTCAAATTTCAGTGTAACAAACCAATTCAAGTTTGTATTTTGATTTGTATCAAACTTGTGCATCTATTCTTATTGAATCTTCAACGTTCGTTTTGTTCGTGCTGAATATATCTTGCCGATATCTACAACGAACTTACCGAGATCTTCAAAATGGAAGAAAGTGAAGACTTTCATATATTGAGTGAAGACAACGTTTCAAGAACATTGCGGTTCAAGATCTAGAACCAGAAAGGTCCAAGAACTCAAGACCTAGTTGAAGATTATGTTTGGTATGTCGAGTTCAAGCTTTGAAAATCGCAAGAATTAAAGTTACTGAAGTGATCGATAGATTAAGTGTTCATATGTTCTATCTCGCAGGTAAGGTATGATTGACCTAGATTGACCTTAGATCATGATTAGATCATTTCATACTTTCGGTCGGTCATTTTGGTCATTTTATAAGTGGAAAATTTTGTTCTTTCGACTAGCCCTAGCACTGGCTTGACTAGTCCTAGTATTTCCTCGACCAGTCCAGGATTTGTTATGAATTTTTGGATTTTTTTTGTTGGTCTACGACCAGTCCTGGAAACTGCTCAACCAGTCGTGTGAATAGTACTCGACCAGTCGTGTAGTGCTCGACTAATTTTCCAGTGAATAATCTAGACTCACACGACTAGTTGTGTGGTGTCCACGACCAGTCGAGCAAGCCACTCGACCAGTCGTGGGACCCACAAGGCCAGTCGTGCAAAAATCTTACCGCGCCAGAATTTTTGAAAATCTGTTTGGATAAGGCCAGTCGTAGCTAACCAAAGGCCAGTCGTGCAAAACAGATTTTTCACCTATAAATAGTGCTCGAATTTCAGAGTTTTCTATTCAATTCTTATCATTCTTAAGCAATCACTTTGAGATAATTTCGAGTACATTCTAAGCTATTTTGTGTATATTTAAGATTCTTTAAAGTAGGTCTTGTTTTTTATTTTGATTCTCTATTCCATTCTCATTTTGAAAAGAGATATTTGATTTACCCTTCCTTGAGATCAAAATCAATACAAAGCCCTTGCTGATTTAATTAAAATTCATCTAGAATTAGAACCTTATACACTTGTGAAACTGAACGTTGAACATCTACGTTGTCATCAAGTTGGTTCTATTGGGCTGCTTCAGAATCGTCATACAGATAAGTTTTTATTTTTTCTGTAATTTAATTCATTTCTGGTTTGTGAGATTGTTCCAGAAAATCTCTATTTTGGTTTTGTCTAAGCTGATCCAAAAAATCTCAGAGCGAGGGGTTTTTGAATTGTGTAAGCCCATCTAAAGACACAATTGTGAAGGTTTAAGGTGAACCTTGAAAAACCTATTTTGATTAGTGAACGCTAATATCCCGAGGGAGTGGATATTAGGAGTGGAGTAGTTGTGTGGCTGTTGTTTAACAGTTAGTGTACACACAAGTGAACCACTATAATTATCTGTGTTTGGTAGATGTATGATTTATTTCTTTATCTTTTATGGTTTAAGATTGTGGGACGTATTTGTGGATGTGAATGTTGTAATCTTTATATTTCAACATTGTGTGGTGAATGTTGTAATAGATTAGTTTCTATTTTTTTCATATCCTCTTGAGTTTGAGTTTTTGATACTCACTCACGTTCTAGTAAGGTTGTCCTGCCATAAACCATTGGTTTTTGGTGCTAGGTTGTCCTTAGAACCAAGTTTGTATCAACATCTCAATACTTGATTTTTGAGGTTGCTATTTCTGTCTGTTATTTACATTTCATTTGGCTTTCTGTTTTTATATTCCGCTTATTAATTTTTATTTGGCATAATCCTATTCACCCCCCCTCCAGGACATATAGCTCGGCCTTTTCAAACTTCACATTGAGGATTTCCTCTATTGACTTTCTAAAGTTGAGTGATTCTTCGACTATATGAAAATCCCTGAAGAGAAGAAGGTTAAGCCTGTGGACTACAAATTGAAGGGTGGAGCTTCAGCTTAGTGGGAGCAACTTCAGCTTGCATGAACATAAAAGCTGAAAGCGCCATTCCGCACATAGTAGTGGATGAAATGGCTCCTGCATATGTGATTCCTCTCTAGCGACTATGATCAGGTACTGTTCCAATAATTCCCAAATTGTCGACAGGGTACTTGGTCGGTGAGAGATTACGCTAAAGAATTCTACCGCTTGGTGGCACAAAATGATATGTTCAAAATTGAATCACAAAAAGTTGCTTGATTTGATGTTGCAATATAGGATCGAGTTTAGATGTAGCCCATGTGGACGATGAATGACATGATCAAGTTGGCAACCCGAGCAAAAGCGTAGCTTGAGCATCCCAACCCACAAACCTATCCTACCACTAGGGTTACCATGACAGGTCCGTCCTAGGGAGCTTCACAGGCTAAAGGAAAATAACTTGTAGGGGTGCACTCAACCTCCTACACTCACGAATTAAGATTTGGGAAGTGGACAAGTTAGACCCCAAAGGGGCGTAACCATTACTGTCGGTCTGAGTAGGATCTCAAATCCTTATGGTTGGCGAAGGCTTGACCATTTCTATCATTGTGGCCAATAGGGTCACCAATCAAACACTTGCCCTCAACGATAAGTGGCCAACCTGGCCATCAATGATGGTAGTGTTGAAAATATTGATGAAGACCCGGGTGTTGATGGATTGGAGCATGCCGTAGAGGATAAAGAAGATAAGGTAGGTTTGGTTTTGCATGATCATGGCGAGTCACTCATCGTGAGGTGACTATTGTATGCACCAAGGAGAGAGGCACACCTATAATGACATAACATCTTCTAAAGTAGGTGTATGGTAAATTGAAAGGTCTGCGATGTGATTATTGACAATGGAAGCAGCAAGAACATTTTTATTCAAGGTCATGAGGGAGAAATTGTAGCTAAAAATAAAGCATCATCCCTCCCCATACATGATTGACATGATTAAGAAGGTCAGTGAGACGAAGGTAACTGAATAATGCATGATATAATTTTCAATTGGAATATATTATAAAGATCAAGTCGTATGAAACCTTATTGACATGGAGGCCTATCATATTCTACTCGATCGACTGTGGCAATCTGACCGTAACAACACTCATAGAGGATGAGACAATTTTTTCATCTTCGTCAAGGACAGTCGAAAGATGATCCTTACTTTTATGGCACCAGAGAACCATCCCGAAGCTTCTAAAGTGGAGGGGATCTCCCTCCTGACCATTCAGGATTTCGTAAAGGAATCTAAGAAAACTGGTGAGGTATACATTATGGTGGTAAAGGGCGAGGAATCAAAGCCCTCAAACATTCATCCATGTTTAAGGCGGCGCCATTGCTAAACGAATTCAAAGAAATCTAGCTCAAAGAGTTACCTGATAGATCGACCACCCCCCCCCCCCCCAATGTGAGACATCCAACATCACATAAACCTCGTCCCTAGGGCTAGCTTGTGATTGATGGAAGTATACAACATCCAACATCCAACGTCATGTTTTTAGGGAGTTTGAGTTGGAATTTGAGTCTAAAACTCCATCTTAGGTTTGAGCTCATTATTTAGAGGATTGTAATTTCATTTTTTGTCACGCCCCAGACTCGGTAACAGGACTCACAAGGACCCGATAGCCGGTTCTGATCGCAACAGCCTCTGTAGTACCCCATTCTCGGCTCCTGCGACAGGTTCTTATCATGGGATCCCACATGGAGGATTTTTCATAAACGTATAACCATTTCCAATGCCAGCATACCCAAGATCACAACAAGTAAATCTCAAAAATAACAAAAGGACACATAACAAAATCCACTAAAAATTTGAACTTTTACAAGTATATATCAGAATGGAAATACATCTGATAGTAAGAGAAGGAGGAAGAAGATTTGCAACACTGGGGGGGGTCCTTGGCTCAACTCTAATCCAAGCTCTGCCGCTACAATGCTGACATATGATCACCTGCACGCATCAATTGTGCATAAGCTTTTAAAAGCTTAGAGGGTGGTGGAAGTGTGTGACAATGGTGCACAGAAGAATAATAGGAGATACAAGAGGGAAAACATGATCAATGATAATATCGCTAGCCTTACCGTGGCTTATCATGAATACAATGCAATAAGTACTGGATGTGTCACCAACGCGATGCATAAAGGGGGCTTATGTAGCCGATGCAAATTCGATGCGAAGTGATGCCAGTGCTCATATCCAATCCACATATCAAGTACATTTCTAATCATAAGGAAATCACCGGGGTCCAAACACTCTTAGATGACTGCGCTCTTCAAACCCGCACAGTTAAAGTAGTGTAAGAGACCTTACTACCCACCTGTGGACAGCCAATCACCAGCAAGGCCTGACGGTAGCAGACCCATTTACGAGCTGGTCAGACTCAGCCTAGCAATGCCTTCTTACACCAGGCGGGTAAGGCCACACCCCTACCCAACCAACTACATAATAATGGGAGTCGCGGCTTAACGGTATAAGGTCCTCGTGCGCTCATAGTTTTTACTCAGTCATGGCGTTGGGGCAGATCCTTGGTACCATGGAAGTTTTAGGAATTTCACCCATGGGCATCCTATGCACCCTGTATGCTCAAGTAACATTTCTAGTGTCCACACATACGGCCATCCACGAATGTCCCTGTGGAGGCGAGGCCCTGATGAAGCATGGGCAGATCATCATGAAATGCGATGCCAATGCATGAGTCACGCACATAGATCATGCACTAGCTTCAAGCACTCGATGTACACAAGGGGAGAAACTCCATTCCTCTATCATGTCAACCCAATGACCACACACAATGCAATCAATTCACGCAGATGATGCATATGGGTCATAATGGTGTAAGTACGCTACTCAGTGATGATGACGTGGATCATACTCCTCCTTTCTAAGGAGGGACAGGGTCTATATACATAGACAAGTACTCTAAGGAGAAGTCCTCTAGTGGGGGCCCAATACTTTGGGGTAGCCCACAAGCTAAAGGGGTCATAAAAATCCAAGGAAGAACCGGTCCTAATCAAGGGCCCAAGGTGGGCCTTCAACCGCCTATAGGAACCCTATGGGCCTACCTTAGGACCACCAAGGAGGACATCCAACCTCAACTGTGTCCCAAATGGGTAGCCCACTACCTACATGTATATAAAGCAAAGCCCAAGGCCTAAGCAATCCATGGCCTAGTGGGCCATACACTAAGCCTAATACTTAGGCAGCATGGTGGGCCCTTAAACAAGATTTGGGCCCAATATAGAGATAATGACTCCACTCATTATGGTGGGCCTAATGGGTAGCCCATTATTCCAACCATATGGGTAATCTTTATATTTAAAACAAGTGAGTTGAGCCTCACAACTTGGCCCGAGTATGGGTTTAATTTAATGGGTAAGCAAGGGCCCAACTACTTGAGTATTTTGGCCCATAAAACCCATCACAGTAGTGTATTAAATATAGGCCCAAAGGTCCAATGGGCCTATCTAAAAGTTCCAGCCCAACAGAGCTTAGAGAATCCAACAATTAGCCATGTTCATGAACCCAATAAAATTCCAATTGTGGCGGGCCTCAAAAGTGCATTTATTAAGCCTAAAATTTTAAGGGACTAAAGGCATAATTGGGGGCCCAATATCTCAGGAAAAATTCGTGCATAGGTGTACACATAGCACTCCCAATCTGGTGGAAAATTATAATTCAAGACTACTTAACAATGTATAGTGAAAACTGGGCCTTGCTGGAATTTCAGCCCACCCAACTTCCTGGGCCTTCTGGGGTCCAGCAAATGGGCTTACTGGATGAAATAAATATCCTAGGGTGGCCCATACATGATACAAAGGGTCTTACCCAAAAAGGAATTACACAAAAATCATAAGGTGAGGACACAACACATCAAGGTGGGCCCATAAGGAGGATGCCCGGCCAACCATGGCTGGACGTCCCAGCCTAGGCGTCCTAGCCTGGTGGGCCGGTCCAGCCAGCGTCACGAATTGTATAGGGGTCCGTTGATCCCGAAACTTGGTAGGTGGGTACTATCATGGGTGGAACACTTTTTTATAAAGTTTCAGAATTTTTGGAATATCTGAAGTATTTTAATTTATTTAAAGAAAACAGACTGTTCAGAAAAATATGTTTGACCTAGGCGTCCCAGCCTGGTGGGCCGGTCCAGCCCTTGTTAAGGTGTCGACAGGGGTTCGTTGGCCCCAAAAATTGGTAGGTGGGTCCTACCATGGGTGGGCCATCTCTTTGAAAATTTTCATGATTTTTGGATTAGCAGAAGTATTTTAATTAATTTAAGTAATCCAAACTGTCCAGCAAATCTGCTAAGTGCAGAATTTTGATAGACCCTGATCTAGGCATCTAATGGGGTGGATCAATGGCCTAATTTTTTTTTGGAAAAAATAGGTTTTAGGTTCCCTCATATATGTACTACAAGGTGGGGTCCAGAGATGTGTCCCACCAGTGGAAAAATTATGGACAAAATCCATGCCAAACATCAGCTACAATAGAAATTTCCAGCAATATGGACAACAACATGTTATTGTCCAAACCAGCCCAAAAGATAAATAAAAGGGAAATAAATCACCATTTCCTCAAGGTGGGGTCCACCTATATGGATCACACAACTCTCAGACCCAAGTCCCTTCCATTATCATCTATAAAATCAAGCCCAAAGGTTGTCCAAATCATGGTAACAACATGGGGCAACAAGGTTGGGCCTAGTTGCATGGCACATCAGGTGGGCCACACATACATCAAATCTACTACAAAGAAAGGGAAGAAAAGATGGAGAAGGAACACAATCCGGCCATGGGGTATCCACTAATGGGCCCTCCCAAGATCAATTAAACACATAGACCTACATTGATTTACACTTATAATCACAAAACCAACACATGTATGGTCCATATCTAAAATGGATGGTTGGGATGCCATCCCAACATGATCTTTAAGGTCTAGATGACCTTGAGATGGAATGGATCATGAAACACATCATGATGGGGTCTATGGAGAATGGCCTCATCATGGAACATGACATGCATGTAGGATGGGCCAAAGTGCCACATCCATGGGATCAAATGGGATCCCCACCATGGATTGGTGGGTCCCATATGATCCATCCATGAAGAAATAATAAGATTAAAGTATAGAAAGGAAATTAGCAAAAACATAGTCACCCACTTGAAATCCAACTCTTAAACTTCTACACCATGAAGATCTTGGAGCAAGGAAGAGATTTTGATGGTTGAGATGTATTTTTAGTGGTGGGATTTGAGGGGTTTTAGGGCTTAGAGGGCTGGAGAACAGAGGAAGATAGGGACGTTGGGAGAGAAGGGTTGCTAGCTATGGAGGGAAAAATGAGGAGGGAGAGAGAGAGAGAGAGAGAGAGAGAGAGAGAGAGAGAGAGAGAGAGAGAGAGAGAGAGAGAGATTGCTTTGTAAAAAAGGTAATGATTGCCTATGGGAGGAGATTACAATGTTGTAGGCTAGGATAAGTTTCTTGGTGGTATGTGAGATAGGTAGTGTTAGTTATGGAGCTTTTGTGTGGTGTGGGTAGTGTACCTTGGAACTTGTGCCAAGGGTGGTGGTCCACATGCATTCCACCTAAGTGGGCCACATGATTAATGGTCATTCAATGAAATGTACACAACTTTTGATCTACATATTGGATGGACGCACAAGACGCGTCGTCAGAACTGTGACGACGATGCTTTCAAGATGGCATAGGTCTCGCGCCGATCTGAGTTGGGTCAACGTGATCGGACTCAAGGATGACCGCAAACACTATCCGAGGGTCGCAGGTCGCTGAGATTCGACCGATAAGACCTGCATGACCAAGAAAAATGAAATGCACACCTACACACACATGTACACACAAGAACTTGGGTTGGGTCTTACAATCCTCCCCACCAACAAAGAAATTTTGTCCTTGAAATTGACAAAATTGGAATAACGAAAATGCATAATCATCATCATATATATCTCAATCATCAATGGCAAGAGAAGGCAATATAAGCAATGTAAGCAATCAATCAACTATCAAATGGGGATAACGCTCTCTAATCTCGGCCTCACGCTCCCAAGATGCCTCGGCCTCCGAATAATGACCCCATTGTACCTTTATCAAGGGAATGACCTTGGTCCTGAGGTCCTGCTCCTTCCGATCAAGAATATGAATCGACTGCTCAATGGAGGAAGCATCCTCATGGACCTTGAGTGGATGCCAATCAATCACAGGGATAGTGTTCGACCCACATTTCCGCAACATAGAAACATGGAACACGTCGTGGATCGCGGTCAATTCAGGAAGTAAGGCAAGCTTATAGGCCACAGCGCCCACGCACTCGGTAATCTCAAAAGGTCCATTGAATCTCGGGGCAAGCTTGCCCTTCACACTAAATCGAACCACACCCTTCATAGGAGAGACCTTGAGATATAACATGTTCTCAACTGTGAGCTCGAGGGGTCGACGCTGACGATCAGCAAAACTCTTCTGCCGGCTTTGAGCTGTGTGCATCCTTTTCCTGATAACATCAATAGCCTCAAGCTCGGGACCTAAGAGATGACGCTCTCCAACCTCGGTCCAACAGCTATGAGATCTGCATGGTCTGCCATAGGGTTCCTCGAAAGAAGCCATGCCGATAGTTGCCTGATAGTTGTTGTTGTACGCGAACTCGGCAAGGCGCAAATGCTCATCCCAACTGACCACAAAGTCGATTACACAAGCTCTGAGCATATCCTCAAGGATATGGTTGACCCTTTCGGTCTGCCCATCCGTCTGTGGATGATAAGCGGTGCTGAGACGCAAGGTGGCCCCCATCGCTTGCTGGAAACTCTTCCAAAACTGAGACATAAATCTGGAGTCTCAGTCTGAAACGATCAAAGCTGGGATGCCGTGCAGTCTCACTATCTCCTCAATGAACATCTTTACAAGCTGGTCTATAGACTAAGAACCGAAATGAAATGAGCTGACTTCGTCAGACGATCGACGATAACCCAGATAGTATTGTGATCCCATTGAGTCCTTCGCAAACCTGCAATGAAGTCCATCGATACATGCTCCCACTTTCACACTGGAACGCTTAACGGCTGTAAGGGACCAAGGGATCTCTAGTAATCGGCCTTGACATACTGGCATGTGTCACACTTGGCCACAAAACTAGCAATCTGGCGCTTCATCCCTTGCCAAAAGTACTGCCTCCTCATATCATGATACATCTTCGTGGAGCCCGGGTGGATAGTAAGTCTCGATTGTTGTACCTCGGTCATCAAATCACGACGCAGCTTTGGCACGTCCGGGACACACAATCGTCCTCTGAAGCGTAATCCACCAGCGGAACCAATCTGCTAGTCTGACTGCTCCACGGATGTGGCCTCTGCTCAGTACTCCTGAAGTGACTCGTTGTCTGCTGAGCCTCGATCATCCTAGCCACCAAAGAGGGTTGGATCGACAATCTCAAAAGCTGAATAATGAAAGACTGTAGACCGAACTCAATGTGAAACTTTGAAACATCCTCGACCATCTACCACTCTCACACCATCATCTATGCCACCAGGCCTCGTGGCTGACGGCTGAGCGTGTCCACCACCACATTTGCCTTACTCGGGTAGTACTGAAGATCAAAATCATAATCCTTCAATAGCTCCATCCATCGCCTCTGATGCAGGTTCAACTCGGACTGCGAAAATAGATATTTCAAGCTCTTATGATCTGGGAAGAGCTCGAACTTGATCCCATATAGATAATGCCTCCACACCTGGAGTGCGAAGACAACTGCTGCAAGCTCCAAATCATGGGTGAGGTAGTTCAGCTCATGGACCTTGAGCTGGCACGAGGCGTACACTACTAGCTTCTCATGCTATATCAGTATAACACCAAAGCCAACTCTAGAGGCATCAGTGAAAACAATAAAATCCTCACTCCCATTAGGAAGAGTGAGAACAGGAGCGGACGTGAGGTGGTCCTTCAACTCCGTAAATGCCTCTTCGCAGGCTTCACTTCAGACGAACTCGACGCCCTTCTATTCAACCGAGTCAACGGTGCAGTAATACGGGAGAAACCCTCGATAAACCATCGATAATATCCCGCTAGACCAAGGAAGCTACGGATCTCAGACGCATTCGTGGGCTGGCCCTACTGACGCATGCATCAATCTTCGAGGGGTCCACAGCGACACCCTCACTCGTTACTATGTGATCAAGGAGCTTCACCTCCTCCTGCCAAAACTCGCACTTCTCTAGCTTCGCATACAGCTGGTGGGCACGGAGGGTCTCCAGTACAATCTGCAAGTGCTTGACATGGTCCTCCTAGGTTTTCGAATACATAAGAATGTCATCAATGAATACCACCACGTACTGATCGAGGAACGGCCGGAAGACCTCGTTCATTAGCTGCATGAATACGGCGGGCGCATTGGTTAGTCCAAACTACATGACCAGAAACTCAAAGTGACCATAGCGTGTCCGGAAAGCCGTCTTCGGAATGTCCTCCTCTCGGACCTGAATCTGATGGTAATCGGAGCGCAAGTCTATCTTGGAAAAATACTGTGCACCCTGCAACTGGTCGAACAGATCGTCAATACGAGGAAGTGGGTATCGGTTCTTGATGGTGACTATGTCGAGCTCACGATAGTCCACACGGAGTCGCAACGAGCTATCCTTCTTCTTCACAAATAATACCGGGGCTCCCCAAGGCGAACTGTTGGGATGAATGAAACCTAGCTCTCGGAGCTCATCAACTGCTCCTGCAGTTCCCTCAACTCCAACGGTGCCATCCGGTAGGGGGCCTTCGAGATAGGCGCAGTATCGGGCACCAAATCAATCTAAAACTCTACCTGTTGACACAGTGGCAAATCCGGGATCTCCTAAAACACATCCGGGTACTCACAGACAACTGACAGTTGCTTAATACACCCTGCCACAGAATCCTCAATGACAGAAGCCAAGAAACTAGATAACGGCTTTTCTCTGGGCTCGGCAACGAACTAGAATTCTGGTAAGCCAGGAATGTGAAACATAACTGTTCTCACGGCATAGTCCAAGATGGCATAATACTTCGCAAGCCAGTCCATACCCAGAATAACGTCAAAGCTTGTCATCAGCATCACGAACAGATTGGCAGGAAGGAACATCTCGCCCACTAACACCGGGCAAGAAGGGCAACGACGGGTCAACACGACAGACTTCCCCATGGGATTCGAAACGGCCAAGGCCTCTGACACGGACTCCGACGGAATACCGGTCGATCGACAAAACTGCTTGAGCACGAAAGAATGGGAGGCACTAAAATCAAACAAAACGTGGGCAATGCAAGCAGAAATAAGAAGAATACCCTCAACAACTCCGCCAGTCAATAATTGTGGGTCCTGGCCTGGCGCCTGCTGCTCGGGATAAAATCGGCCCGGAGCTGGTAAGGGGAGCAAACCAAAAGACTGCGAATCCTGAGTTTGCGCCTGCTGAGCTGCAATACACACTTGACCCAGGGACTGAACGTGTGGATATCCCCTCTGCTGTGGCCGTCTCTGCTGGAGAGGTCTACCTGGCTGCCTCTATTGCTGAGGAGCGACAGGTGGAAACTGCGCTCTCTGCTACTGCTGCTGTTGAGGAGGAGGAGGAGGCAACCGTGGTGGCCTTTGCTACTGTATGAGGAGAGGACAATCAAAGCCTCCGATGCCCGGGCTGTCCACAATCGAAGAAAACACCGAAAAAGGGGTTGGAAGATGAAGCGGCTGACAGTGCTGATGATGATGAAGAAGCTACTGTTTGAGCCGCGGGCTATCTAAACTCTGATCTGTCCCTCTGTCTTTGCTGACGGTGCTGCCTGGAACTGCCAGTTGGTGCTCTCCTCTTCCAGTCTTCACCGGAACTCTGCTCTCGTGATCTCTGGGTCATAGCCCAGTCCTCCTCATAAACCAACACCCTATGAACAACCTGATCAAACGTCACCAAGCAATGTCCCACCACACGGCCACGAAGGGCCGGGCGTGAGCCAGTCACAAAACGACGAGCCCTCATCTTCTCATCACAGGTGAGATGAGGAGCAAATCTAGACAAGGCCAAGAAGCGGGACCCATACTGCGACATCGACAAGTCACCCTGAACTAGGGTCTCAAACTCAATTGCCCTCTGTATCTGAACATGCTCGGGGAAGAATTTCTGGTTGAAACGAACCACAAATTCCTCCCAAGTCCAAACAAAATCTGGCCAGGCCGTCCTGGACACGGACAACCACCAATGACGGGCCTCAGCCTGAAGAAGATAGGTCACAAGGGAAGCTCTCTGATCAGTAGGACACTGCATAGTGTTGAAAATTCTCACGATCTCAGTGCGCCATGCCTCGGCGGCAGATGGGTCGGGCTCACCCCTGAATCTCGGAGGGTCATGATGTCTGAACTCTCTGAAAATAGCGCTAGCGCGCGGCAAATCACCCTGATCTGAAACTGGAGCGGCTGCAGGTTGACGAGTCTACAATGCGGTAACGACAAGCTGCATCAGTTGCTAAAAATGCTCGGCACCTATAGGCACTGTCGAAAAAGCAGGAGCAGCACACGCCTCAGGCGAAGGTACGGGTGCGGCTGACGAAGTAGGATCCTCTATAACTGGAACAACAAGCTAGGAAGGGGAAATCGGTGGGGGAACTGGAGCAACTGAAGGAACAGGCACTACAGGCTCAATAGGAGGAACAGGCTGAATCAGGACCTTGGGAATCAGATCCTTTACGACGGGAGCGGGATGCGCTCGAGTAGAACGGGTATCATGAGTGCCCTACCATGGGCACCACGGTCATGGGTGCCATGACTATGGGTGCCATGTCTAGGCGGCATCGTCTACAAAATAACAACGATGCAAGGAATCAGGACAATTACAGGCTCAATACGGAGCAAAAAGAAAGGTCTTGGGACATTACTTGTTCTATGCTCTTAGCAGACATGCGATGTTATCCCGAGTTATTCCAGAATTACTTGCTATGCTCTGATACCAACTCTGGTTATGCCCCGGATTCGGTAACTACTGGACACACAAGGAACCTGAGAGCCGGTTTTGACTGCGACAGCCTCCGTAGTACTCCATTCTCGACTCCTGAGGCAGGTTCCGATCCTGGGATCCCGTAAGGACGATTTTCCATAAACGTATAACCATTTCCAATACTAGCATACCCAAGATCACAACAAGTAAATCTCAAAAATAACAAAAGGACACATCACAAAATTTACTTAAAATTTAAACTTTTACAAGTACATAGCAGAATGAAAATACATCTGATAGTAAGAGAAGGAGGAAGAAGATCTGCAACACTGGGGATCCAAGCTCTGTCGCTACGATGGTGACCTAGGATCACCTGCACGCATCAATCGTGCATCAGCTTATAAAAGCTTAGAAGGTGGTGGAAGTGTGTGACAATGGTGCACAGAAGAATAATAGGAGATACGGGAGGGGAAATATGATCAATGATAATATCGCTAGCCTTACCGAGGCTTATCACGAATACAATGCAATGAGTACCGGACGCCTCACCAAGGCGATGCATAAAGGGGCTTATGTAGCCGATGCAAATGAGATGCGAAGTGATGCCAGTGCTTATATCCAATCCACATATCAAGTACATTTCTAATCATAAGGAAATCACTGGGGTCCAGTACACTGCTGGATGACTGTCGCTCTCTAGACCTGCACAGTCAAACGAGCGTACCTGCCGGTGGACAGCCAATCACCAGTAAGGCTTGACGGTAGCAGACCCATTTACGAGCTGGTCAGACTTAGCCTAGTAATTCCTTCTTACACCAGACGGGTAAGGGCACATCCCTACCCACCCAACTACACAACAGTGGGAGTCACGGCCTAACTGTATAAGGCTCTCGTACGCTCATAGTTTCTACTCAGTCACGGCATTGGGGCAGATCCTTGGTACCATGGAAGTTTTAGAAATTTCACCCATGGGCATCCTATGCACCTTGTATGCTCAAGTAACATTTTCGGTGTCCACCCATACGATCATCTACGAATGTCCCTGTGGAGGCGAGGCCTTGATGAAGCAAGGGCAGATCATCATGAAATGTTATGCCAATGCATGAGTCACTCGCACAGATCATGCACTAGCTTCAAGCACTCGATGTGCACAAGGGGAGAAACTCCATCCCTCTATCATGTCAACCTAATGACCACACACAATGCAATCCATTCTCCCAGATGATGCATATGAGTCATAATGGTGAAGTACACTACTCGGTGATGATGACGTGGATCATACTCCTTCCCAAGGAGGGACAGGGTCTTGATACATAGACAAGTACTCTAAGGAGAAGTCCTCTAGTAGGGGCCCAATACTTTGGAGTAGCCCACAAGCTAAAGGGTTTATAAAAATCCAAGGAAGAACCGGTCCTAATCAACGGCCTAAGGTGGGCCTTCAACCACCTATTGGAACCCTATGGACCTACCATAGGGCCACCAAGGAGGACATCCAACCTCAACTGGGTCCCAAAAGGGTAGCCCACTGCCTACATGTATATAAAGCAAAGTCCAAGGCCTAAGCAATCCATGACCTAGTGGGCCAAACACTAAGCCCAATACTTAGGCAGCATGATGGGCCCTTAAGCAAGATTTGGGCCCAACCATAGAGATCATGAGTCCACTCATTGTGGTGGGCCTAATGGGCAGCCCATTATTCCAACCATATGGGTAATCTTTATATTTAAAACAAGTGAGTTGGGCCTCACATCTTGGCCTAAGTATGGGTTTAATTTAATGGGCAAGCAAGGGCCCAATTACTTGAGTATTTTGGCCCATAAAACCCATCGCAATAGTGTATTAAATATAGGCCCAAAGGTCTAATGGGCCTATCTAAAAGTTCCAGCCCAACAGAGCTTAGAGAATCCAACAATTAGTCATGTTCATGAACCCAATAAAATTCCAACTGTGGCGGGGAAGCGGATTGCGTACTGAGTAACTCAGTACGCTTGGCGTACTGAGTAAACTCTGTGGGGTTCACCATGATCTATGTATTTTATCCACTCCATCCGTCTATTTTATTAGATAATTTTATCACATAGGTCC
Organism: Magnolia officinalis; assembly: GCA_021015155.1. NCBI lineage: Eukaryota > Viridiplantae > Streptophyta > Magnoliopsida > Magnoliales > Magnoliaceae > Magnolia > Magnolia officinalis. Next base: position 17,930,381 of record JAJHSJ010000011.1, read on the forward strand.
AAAATTGAAGGATATCTGAAACTCAAATGCACCACACCATATGAAATAGTGTGAATTGAACTTATACCGTCGCAAAATTCTTGAGTGTCACAGAATTTTTGTATTAAGATTATATTTGTTTTTTTTCCCTTCATCCATGTCTTTGTAATATTATTAACAGATTGGATGACAAATAGACATCACTGTAGGGCCTAGGAAGGTTTCAACGGTGGAAATCATTATTTCCACCATTTCTTGTCTTATGATCCACTTGAGAGTTGAATATGCTTCAACTTTGGGCTCAACCCCTTAAATGAGCTGAAAAAACGTATGAACGGTGTGGATAAACTAATTATTTTCAAGGTTGGCCCAACTGAATTTACTCAGTACGATAAGAGCGTACTGAGTAACTCAGTACGCAATCCGATTCCCTGTGGCGGGCCTCAAAAGTACATTTATTAACCCCAAAATTTTAAGGGACTAAAGGCATAATTGGGGGCCCAATATCTCAGGAAAAATTTGTGCATAGGGTGTACACATAGCACCCCCAATCTGGTGGAAAATTATAATTCAAGACCACCTAACAATGTATAGTGGAAACTGGGCCTTGCTGGAATTTCAGCCCACCCAACTTCCTGGGCCTTCTGGGGTCCAACAAATGGGCTTACTGGATGAAATAAATATCATAGGGTGGCCCATATATGATACAAAGGGTCTTATCCAAAAAGAAATTACACAAAAATCATAAGGTGAGGATACACAACACATCAAGGTGGGCCTGCAAGGAGGATGGACGTCCAACCATGGTTGGACGTCCCAGCCTGGTGGTTCGGTCCAGCCAGCGCCACGAATTACACAGGGGTCCACTGACTCTGAAACTTGGTAGGTGGATACTATCATGGGTGGGCCACTTCTCTGTAAATTTTCAAAATTTTTGGAATAGTAAAGATATTTTAATCAATTTAAAGAAAACAGACTGTCCAGAAAAATCTGTTTGACCTGAGCGTCCCAGCCTGGTGGGCCGGTCCAGCCCTTGGCACAGTGTGCACAGGGGTTCGTTGGTCTCAAAAATTGTTAAGTGGGTCCTACCATGGGTGGGTCACCTCTCTGTAAAGTTTTATGATTTTTGGATTAGTAAAAGTATTTTAATTAATTTAAGGAATCCAAATTGTCCAGCAAATCTGCTAAGTGCAGAATTTTGATAGACCCTGATCTGGGCCTCCAATGGGGTGGATCAATGGCCTCAAAAAAATTGGGAAAAATAGGTTTTAAGTCTCCTCATATATGTACTACAAGGTGGGCTCCAGGGATGTGTCCCACCAGTGGAAAAATTATGGACCAAATTCATGTTAAACATCAGCTACAACAGAAATTTCCAGCAATATGGACAACAACATGTTGCTGTCCAAACCAGCCCAAAAGATAAATAAAAGGGAAATAAATCACCATTTCCTCAAGGTGGGGTCCACCTAGATGGGTCACACAACTCTCAGACCCAAGCACCTTCCAATATCATCCATAAAATCAAGCTCAAAGGCTGTCCAAATCATGCCAACAACATGGGGCAACAAGGTTGGGCCTGGTTGCATGGCACATTAGGTGGGCCACACATACATCAGATCTACTACAAAGAAAGGGAAGAAAAGATGGAGAAGGAACATAATCCGGCCATGGGGTAGGGTCCCGCTACCAATGGGCCCTCCCAAGATTAGTCAAACACATAGACCTACATTGACTTACACTTATAATCACAAAACCAACACATGCATGGTCCATATCTAAAATGGATGGTTAGGATGCCATCCCAACATGATCTTTAAGGTCTAGATGACCTTGAGATGGAGTGGATCATGAAATACATCATGATGGGGTCTATGGAGAATGACCCCATCATGGAACATGACATGCATGTAGGATGGGCCAAGAGGACACATCCATGAGATCAAATGGGATCCCCGCATGGATTGGTGGGTCCCATATGATCCATCCATGAAGAAATAATAAGATTAAAGTATAGAAAGGAAATCAACAAAAACATAGTCACCAACTTGGAATCCAACTCTCAAACTTCTACACCATGAAGATCTTGGAGCAAGGAAGAGATTTTGATGGTTGAGATGTATTTTTAGTGGTGGGATTTGAGGGGTTTTAAGGCTTAGAGGACTGGAGAAAAGGGGAAGAAAGGGACGTTGGGAGAGAAGGGTTGCTAGCTATGAAGGAAAAATGAGGAGAGAGAGAGAGAGAGAGAGAGAGAGAGAGAGAGAGAGAGAGAGAGAGAGAGAGAGAGAGATCATGATTGCTTTGTAAGAAAGGCAATGATTGCCTATGGGAGGAGATTACAATGTTGTAGGCTAGGATTGGTTTCTTGGTGGTGTGTGAGATAGGTGGTGTTAGTTATGGAGCTTTTGTGTTGTGTGGGTAGTGTACCTTGGAATTTATGCCAAGGGTGGTGGTCCACATGCATTCCACCTAAGTGGGCCACATGATTAATGGTCATTCAATGAAATGTACACAACTTTTGATCTACATATTGGATGGACGCACAAGACGCGTTGTCAGAATCTTGACGACGATGCGAAAAAGATGGCATAGGTTTCGGGCTGATCCGAGTCGGGTCAACGTGACCGGACTCAAGGATGACTGCAAACACTATCCGAGGGTCGCAGGTCACCGAGATTAGACCAGTAAGACCGCGAGTCCAGGAGAAATGAAATACACACCTACACACACACATGCACACACAAGAACTCGGGTCGGGTCTTACATTTTTTTATATCATCAATCAATTTATTTCAAAATTTTGTAAAATTATTTTTACTTTTATGCCTCATGGATTTGAGGAAGCTCTGTGAGGAGTATAAAGAGCTCCGTGGATTCAAAGTAGATATCCTCCAATGAAGACAGTGATCAACCTTATCACGTCCCACCCTTGTTAAAAAGGCAATTGTTGGAGGTAACTAGGGCAATAATGACTACGATGTCTATTCGTAAAATGAACTGAGATGAAATAGATGCCATCTTAATACTTTGGAAAATATTTACCCACTTAAAATTACAAAACCTCATCTTCTTTGTTTGGCATTCCTCCTATAGTGTTTAGGTATGTATGCTTTATCCATATTGCGGGACTCTCATATATAAACTCACACCTTGATTAGTTTGCTATATTATTATTATTATTATTTATAACGCCCTGAAAATCGGGGGTCGAGTAGCAACTTAACTCCCGAGTTCCAAAACATCACTTATGCAACATATATGCTTATGATTCAATGTTGTCTGTGTTAGTGCATTAATTATGAGTGGGATTATACCAAAATAGTAATTCATACTCCAGATCAAATTGTAAAACGCAAGCGGAAGACTGAAAGATATAACTAATCATATACAAATCAAAAGATCACGATCGGTCTCCAGAGTATGAATATAACATTGAGTCATTGTGAACATGAAATATTACATGTAATAGTACAAAAGTCAGAAGTCTCAAAAATAGTTCAACTGTAATAAACCCTGTAGCCCCGTCAATCCGGATAGTCTAAGCGAAGCCATCAGAGAACTGCATGTAAGAGTACTCGTCCTGATCGTCATAATAATCAGGCTCCGCCTCAGGAGTCACGCCATCATCTGAAATCAAGACAGAGTCTTGTTGGTGTTAAAAACACTGTCCCGTAACGTGGGAGTGAGTGATCAACTCAGTGGAAAAATAAAGCATAGGTTAACATGTTATCAATTCAGTCAAGCAGTAATGATAAAGTAGTAAATCACACATTCCTAAGTACTGTTGTTAATGCAAGAATGGTTTGGATGTATGATGCATGCCCTCGCCTACGCTACCTCAGCGACTTCATCTCACGTTCGCGCATGACAACACTGCCTCAGTGCTTGACCTGCAACTCCTGAACACACGCGTAATGCAGTGCATGCATATGATTACCAAGTTCTTATTAGTCCTTTTCATACAGTAGGTTAGAAAACTAAGGTACCTCCCTTATTTCATTTCCCAAACAATGATCCATTCTAGGGTCGTCAGTCCTAGTAAATCTCATAGTATACGATGTTGCGGTTCTAGGTCACTGCAAAGGGCTCGTCACCAAATCAGTGCAGGTTTAGTTTGTAAGACCCGTATCCTAGTCCGTACGGTTTCGTTGACTCCCGCAATCCTTTCCGTCGAAGTCCGATAACCTGCGACGTATAATCAACGTTTGCGATCGACCTTAAGTCGTATCCTGTAGAATTGAGTCGGCTTAATCTGAGACTTATATCATTGCGACAGCACCGTCGCCGCGGTTCCAACGCCGCATCTTGTGCACCGATCCGATACCCTGACCAGAAGATGCGGACCGATGTTTATTTCAAAAAAATACCGCATATTTGCAATCCCAAGAGAATCTCTACAACATGTCCCATCAATCAATCAATCTATCCATCAATCAATCACCTCATGTCAAGTACACCCACCCATGCTTTCTTTCTCCACAAGTTAAGCAACCACCAAAGTCAACCCATCTCTCACCTCACCCATCACTCACCTCCCATCCATCACTCCTTACAACTCTCTCTCTCTCTCTCTCTCTCTCTCTCTCTTTCTTTCTCTACACACATTTCTAAGCAAACAAAGGAGAAAAATGTGGACGTCCAAGCATCCCAAGTGTGAGAAAAAGTGATTTTTTTGTGTGGCCCATTTCCCATCCCAAAATCTCTCATCCTAGCCATCCATTCCTCATCATCCACCATCAAAGTGGAGCACAAGGAGATCGACTTTCCAACGGACCAAGAAGATAGAACGGTGGGTGCTCATTAGGCTAGATTTTTTCATGTTTTGATGATGGGCCAAGTGAGGCCTACCGATTGATGGTATGGAACTCACTTTGGACCCTTGATGTGGCTGATGAACCACCTTGATGCTCATGATCATTCCATGATGGGGCCATTCTCCATGGACCCCATTATGATGTTTATTTTTCTTGCATGAAAAGATGTCATCTAGACCGTCCATTTTGGGTGGAGAAAGGATCTCCACCGTTGATCTTTGATTTGGTGGGCCCACATACATTGAGACCCACTTGATGTATGATTGAATGCAAGGGAGGGCTCATAGGGGGAGCCGTCCATCACACGTGTCCCTCTCCCTCTCTCTTTCATATTCTTTTTCCCTATCATATGTGGTGATGTGGCCGTGTGGCCCACCCGGATGGACCCCACCATGAAGCATATTTTTCATCCTAGCTATCTATAGGTGGGGCCCACTTTATATACGTGTATGTTCCACACCACCCAGCCATGTGGTGGCCCACCTATGCAGGGCCCACCTTAATGATTTATTTGCAAGCCGCCCCAAAGAGAGTCCAGCGTCTGGACGTGCACTCTGGAAATACAAATATTGGCTTTGATTCAAAGGTTTTTGGGAAGGGCTGCCATGCAGGTCCCACCTTGAGGTATGAATTCAATCCACACCGTTCATTTCATTCTCTAGGACGTTTTAGGCGTTGAGACAAAAAAAGAAGCTGATCTGAGTATCTGTTGGGCCATAGCATAAGAAACAATGGTGTTCACTGTTAAAATACACCCTGCTATTTCTGTACACCGAAATATGCCCAATATTGAGCTTGATGGATTTGTTATGGTCTGTAGAGACCAATGGAGGGGGTGGATTTCTTTGATGCGGGCCCTACATAGGAAAAACCTACGAAAAATCAGTTTCAATCAAATAAAATAAAATAAATTAAATTACGCAGCAGTATTGCTGCTGCTGCTGCTGACGCCAGGACGCACAACGTCCTACGTTTGACACTGGAGGGCAGGGAAGTGGGTCCCATGAGTGGGCCCCACCGTGATGTGTTTTTCACATCCACACCGTGCATCTGTTGGGTCCCCTGTGGGACAGTGGGCCACCCAAAAATTAACCCCATACATGGCTTAGGTAGCCCACATCATAGGAAGCAGTGGTGATGGAACTGCTGCCATTGAAACCCTTTTTAGGTGGGCAGAAGTTTTGGATCATAATGAAATTTATTTTTACTTTTCATCCAGGTCCGTGTGACCTTACCAATGGTATGGATTGCAAATAAACATTATGGTGGCCCCACGTGGGACCCACCTGGTGAGAGAAGTGGACGGTTGGGGTATTTCACGTCAGCAAGTTCCGTGAAAGCCACCTGATGTACGTGTTTCATCACTACTATCCATCTATGGACGTAAAGCCCCACACGTCTGGAGCCTACCTTGATGTAAGTGTGATATTTCCGCCGTCCGTGGACCCACCTAGGGCATCCAGACCATCAGATCATGGCCTACGTGGCATTCTTTTATCTAACAGTTCATCTGTTGATCAGTGTGGGCCAGTACACCAGCCCATAGCTGCTATGTACGTCAGTAGCTCTTGGGTCTGACCATGGGTTTGTGCTTGACCCAGACCATCCATCCATCTGTGGCCCCACCAGTAGCAGTTAGTTGCTGGTTTTGACTACAGCAAGTTCTGGGGCCCACCATGGTGCATGCGTTGTATCTATGCCGTCCAACCATTTTGAGGTATCATTTTATGGCATAAGTTAAAGAATGAGTTAGATCTAAAATTCAAGTGGACCCCACCATACATATGTGGTATGTGCAGGCTGTCCATCCATGGGATGGTGAGACCCATTAGACGTGTCTCGTTATGACCGTCCAGATTTTGTAGGACTTGCCATAATATATGTGTTGTTACTACACCCTTTAGCCATGAATGGTAGGCCTACCTGTTGTGCAAATGCAGGGCCCACTTATTGTCGACCTGGGCCCACCTGAACTGTTCAGGCTCACCATGATGTGTATATTGTCTCCATGCCTTCCAGCTAAGGCCCATTGTGTAGGGCTACCCTGATGAATATATGTGCCGCCCATCCGTTTTGGCTGGACCATGGGTTGCCCCATCATGTCCATTGTTGTTTGTGAGGCCCACCTATTGTGTAAGAGGCCCATTATGATGTGTATAAGGCCTGTTGTTGAGGCCCACCTTGGTATATGTATGAGGCCCATCTTGATTTATTTGTGGCCATTATTGAGGCCCACCTTGATATGCATGAGGGCTCGTTATTGAGGCCCACCTTGATCTGTTTGAGGGCTCAATATTGAGGCCCACCTTGATGTGCATGAGGGCTCAATATTGAGGCCCACCTTGATGTGCATGAGGGCTCAATATTGAGGCCCACCTTGATGTGTATGAGGGCCCGTTATTGAGGCCCACCTTGATGTGTATGAGGCCGTTGTCGAGGCCCACCTTGATATATATCGGGCCCATCTGAGGAGGCCCATCTTGATGTAGTTATGACCCATCTATTTAGGCCCACCTTGATATACATGAGGCCTATGTTGTGAGGCCCATTTGATGTATTGGAGGCCCGTGGGTCGAGGCCCAATAGGGTATATATAAGGCCCATTGAATGTGATTCCACTGGGTTTTATGTGTTGACGGCGAGCTATGCCTTGGGAGCAATGATGGTTTGACGTCCACATTGTAAGTACAATGTTGGTTAAATGTCTGCATCGTAACTCTCCTTAGGGCCCATTGATAGGCCCATACTTGTTGAGTATAGGCCGTCTAGGCCCATATGCATTGTAAGGATAGTTCTTTACTTTATAACATGCTTAGTATAATTCCATGACTCATGCCATACGCATCATATGCATGCTTGATATGAGTAGTGACTGATCATTGCATATGCCATTTGGCAGACTATTTACGGGACTCCTTATGAGACGGAGTGCCCACATTATCACGCCGTACATACAGGATTGCTGCATGACTGGATAGTGTGACTCATGCATCTCGCATATATGTGACTTGATCATTGTACGCCCTACCGACACCAGGGCCGTGACCTCCATAGGCACATCGTGGATGGCTAAATGAGACACCAGAAATACTTGGTTCTAGCACTGTGGGCACTTAGGATGTCCTTGGGTGAAAGTCCCAAAATCTCCGAGGCCAGGAGATACCCCAACGTCTAGACCGAGTGGAACATGAGCGCCCGAGTGCTGAATACTAGTAGGCCGCGTCTCCCACTGTGTCGTGGTCGGTTGGGAGGGGGTGTGGCCTTATCCGCTCGAGTGAGGGGGCTATAAGCTAGGCTGAGTATGACCAACTCGTAAATGGGTCCGCTATCGACGAGCCGGGTAGGTATTGGCAGACTACTAGTCAAGCGGATAGTGAGGTATATTCCGTTCGCTGGGCTGTGCAACTAGGGAGGAGGCAGTCAGTGTCGAGTGTAATAGACCCCGGTGATTTCTCCAGAGAGCAACCATACTGAGATGTGGACTTATTGAGCAGGAATTGCATATCCATTCATTCATTCACTATCCACTCGGGCTGGTGGTGCATAACTATTTGTTACGAGTACCTTCGCATGGCCAGGATTTCGGTTGGGTGCGTGACTAACCTGAGATCAGGAATTTACCACATTGTGTCTGACTATCCAAATTTAGGTATGAGACTGATTTGGATAGAAGTCCCTTGTGATGGACCCCATAGCCTGTGATACTTCGTACTATCATCCTGACTTCGCATTCCTGCATGATCATTTCATTCGCACCTCATATTACATTGCATCTGCAGTACTTAGCATCTTGGGTTACTATATTTTTGCACTTATATGGCCTAGATGAGGTTGATGGTATTCGTGGCTCGTCAGAATTTACATATTGCATTGCATCCTCAGCATTTGTTATTGTCTTATTATGTTTTGCATCGCATAGCTTTGGTACAGCTGATAGCATTCATGGACTTACCAGTATACTTCCGCTTACTCTGATGTCATATGATTCATGATCATGTTAGTATTTCTGCTTATCCCGATGATGTATGATTTATGTGCTTTATGGTATACTTGGCACTTATCTTGTGCACACACTTTCACCACCCTCTAAGCTTTTGTAAGCTTATGCATGATAGATGCGTGCAGGTGGCGTTAGGTTGCAGCAGCGTTGAGCTTGGAGCATGGAGCTGTCCTCTGGAGCTTTGATTTCGATATATGTATTTCCCTTTCAGCAGTGTATTCAAATGATTATATTAGTGGATATGTGATGATGATGTTGCCTTTATGATTTGGATATACTTGTGGTTATGCTCCATTACAAAAAGGATTTCCATACTAAAAATCCTCCTTGTAGGATCCTAGGATCGGAATCTGGCGTATGGGCGTTGGGAACCGAGAATGGGGTACTACGGAGGCTATCGGCACCGGATTCGGTGATCGGGAATTTTGTGAGCCCGTTTTTCGAGTTTGGGGCATGACATAGTTTATACTCTAGATGCTACGAAAAGGCTTGTCGCCTCTACGCAGACTCAAAGTATACTCGAGGTCACTACAAAGGGCTCGTCACCAATCAGTGTAGGCCGACAGCTCGAATACAGTATCCCATACCACCGTATTCGGCTCACGAGTCTGGGTTGCTCACTGGTCATTACGGGGAGGCTCATTGCCCCAGCGTAGGCCGATAGCTCGACTAAGGTGTCCCATACCACCATGTCTGGCTCATGAGTCTTAGCGGATCGAGGTACCAAGGTTAAACATGATTTCACTGGTGAGTTTGGTACCTTAGGATCAAGCAGTATCATCCATACATGGTGAACATACATCGGCACATCGGGTTACTTGACGAGCTCGACTAGTACGAGCGCACATTGCATCGATCGACATGAAGTGCATAAGCACCTCGTGTGGCCTAACTACTGCCGACGACCAACACACGACTCGGGTTTGTCAAACACGTCCTACGTGGCGAATGAATTTCAGCCACGGCTTCAAAGACTGTTACCGATTGCCTGGACTATATCATAGCCCAATCACATTCAATCCTTAACCAGAAAGCATGTATAGTAGTCTAAGCATAGTTAACAAAGTAATTCAAACATGTTAACAAGCATGTTATAAAGCACAATATAACAGGAAATACAAACACATACATTTCATAAGTAAGCGATCAAATTAAACAACTTGCATGGAGGAAATCATATACATCTCTAAGGTAGTTAAGAATCCTATCTCAACACCGACCCTAAGCACTATCATCTAAGTACTTACTCTTACAAGCATTTTCACAAACAGTACTTAGAATACATTTATTAATATACATAACGCATATTAGCCAAAACATGTATTAGGGCAAATTCTTTCGCCGAGCACGTATTACACATATATATAGCATGTACACACAGTAATTAATCATGGCAAACACACTTTCATATTTTGTACGTATACAGTATTTTCTACAAATATACAGAATACGCTAAACGTCATAATTTGCATATGTAACTGGATCGCAAAACGAACATCGCATTTTGCATGTGAAATAACACCCAGATCATGAATCTATCATTATCTGACATTGAAAGCATTGAAAACCTTAACCTATACGTCTATAGTCCGTACCTTACACCGTAGAAGCGAGTAACGGATTCAGTTTAAATACCAAGTCTTTATCAACGGTAGAACGACAACCTATGGCACGAAATAGGTTAGCTATTTATTCACTTACACTATTTGACTCTCTAAAACTGATTAGGGTTAGGATTTCTTATCCGAAAATGGAATCAGAATCGCCGGAAAAGCGATACGGTAGTGATGGTTCGGCACGTAGAATAGTAGGGATCGATTACCAGGACTGATTCCAACTTCACTCTCACTTTCTCTCTCTTTACTCTCCTCTCTCCTAGGGTTTTCTCAAATTCGGATGGGGTGAATGAGAGAGGGTTTAAGGTCCTTATATAGGTCTAAAACTGATGGAAATGGCCCTAAGGCCAAGGTATACTTAGGTTATGTCTAAAGGGAGTCTATTTCAGCTCAACGGAGTGCTTCCATAGCCCCCCTTGAGCCAAAGGTCAGACTTAAGCTCACTGACCTTGGATCTAGGTCGAGTTAAGTTTTCATTCCAGTCGGTTTCCAGATCAGACGTGGCGGACTAGTTTCAGTTCAACGGTCACCGAAACTCGATCAGGGTTACAAGTACACAGACATGTGTATGAAATTTCCCCTGATCCAAGGGTGTATTTGGGTCAGATTCTGACGGTCTGATTGCTTATATTAGGCCTGCAAGTGACAAGTCTCAGATTACTTAAATTAGGTTTCATTTCTAAAGAAATCTACGTTTTCTCACACTCTTCACTCTGGGCTCAAGCGAATAGCCCCGGAACACTATCTGGATTTAATTTCCGAGATAGTTGTCAAGCCCAGCAAGGCAGTCCTAATTATATAACTTCGTATTATTCGGACTTCCAACGTGCGGTGCAGATCCGATACGGAGTTTCAATGTGCTCCTGAGAGCAACTGGGTAATGAGATTGATCTTAGATTTCAGAGTAACTTAGAGTCAATGATTCTACGAGTTTTGGGTCTTGCAGATCGTATTTAAAGTGGATCAAGCGGATTTCGTAGCTAATCTAGTTTAACACTTAGTTAATTTAGCCTAATTCCTAAAGGATTTGATCCTGAGTGATTTCTGCCTGAGGTGGTACTCGGGTCTTTGTATGAAATTTTCCGAGACGTTACATTATTATTATTATTATCTATTTTGGATCTAAAATAGAGTATGAATACTACTGTCCTAAAAAAAATTATAAATATGTCTCTAAAGATTTCAAAATTTCCAGGACATTTCTTACTTTAGAACTGATATTTCTACTTTGTCTCTTTCCCTTCCAATCCTGGATGGTAACTCCATAATTAGAGCCGGGCAAAACAGATTCGATCCAGTGGATCCGACCCAATCCTAACCGAACCGACGGCTTGGATCGGTGCGGATCGAGTTAGGTAATTTAGATCCGAATGATTTTCAGATCAAGATCGGATCGTGGTCAATCCGGACCGATCCGATCCGAAACCCGATCCGAATGGACTCAATCCGATCAGATCCGACCCGATCCGGAGTGGATAAACCACATGCATGCACGGTGGCCCCAACGGAGTTTACTCAGTAGTTTTCAAAACCAGGATACTCCCCTGGTTTTGAAACTAAACATGAGAGAGAGATTTTGAAAGATGAGAGAGAAAAATGGAGATAGAGATTCAGAGAGATAAGGAGAGATTTTGAAAGATGAGAGAGAAAAACGGAGATAGAGATTTAGAGAGATAAGGAGAGAGTAATGTCTGATGGTCGATTTTTTGTGGGCCCATCATGATGCATGTGTTTCATCCATGCCATCCATCTATTTTTCTAGATCATTTTATGGTATGAAACCAAAAATGAGGTATATCCCAATCTCAAGTGGACCATGAAAGTGCACCTGCTAGAGCCCGGGGTTGTCAAAATTACGTGAATGGTGGGTCAGACTATCTACAGAGCTCGATAGTAAGAACAATTCAAGCGTCTGTCTCATCCGGATGTGTGAAAGTTCGCCACAGGTAAATCATAGCCTCACATCCCATGTCCCAAAATACCAGGTGATTAAAACCCTTAAAACAAGATAGACATCTTAGGGTTTTTAAGGTGAGAAAACTTTTTACAAATAGGAAAATCTGTAAATTTTTCTCGCCTTGTCAATTTTATCGATACACTCTCGATATGATCGACCTGCACTGTTGATGTCCTCAATACCTTAACGATATATCAATGAGAGGACCAAAAATGTCCAGCAACTGAATATTCATCCGGACGGATTTATCGATGTATCGATACACCTATCGATATCATCGATAAAAGCACTAAATATGTCCAGCAACTTCACAACATATCTGGACGAATTATCGATGTATCGATACACCATCGATACCATTGATATTCAAATTTCGAGTTCATCGAGAGTGACTTGATAAGATCGACAGGCAGATTTCCGGCGCCCCTGTTTTTTAATGGAAATCTCAAAATCCTTCGATATATCAATGACCGTCCGATATGATCTGAATTCAATATCGATAAGATTGGAGGTCCATCGATGATATCGATAGTGGGCGCGCATTTCTTACAGCAGATATTTCAGGTTGTTCTTAACAATGATCGGGGGCCCTTCGATAGAATCGATATTCAAATATCGATGATATCGACACCAGATCGATTGCATTGAACAAGGACATAATCTGTCCAGCAAGCTTAAAGTCAAATTCGTTGGATTTATCAATGCCTCGACCCTGATCTCGATATCATCGACATTCAAATTCCGATGATCTCGATGGTTCCCCAATCAATCTTGAAATCCTGAAATATTTCAAAGTCAAGTCTCTCTCATTTTTCAAGTGTCGATGGATCGATCCTGTGATCGATGGAATCAGAGTTCGAAATTCGATGACATCGACAATAACTTCGATTCATCGACCAGTTGGCAAGAAGTTTCAAAAGCGTATGACATTGAGTCCGAGTCATCGAGCAGACAATCGATGCTATCGAGAGTATACGCTCGATGATATCAAACCTGCTCGATGATACCAAACTCTGTCATTAATGTGATCGTTTTATATCCGTTGGAACTTTTTGCCTATATATAGAGGACTTGTCTTTTGTTGGTGTAAGAGAGAAAGAAGAGAGAGCTTTTGTGTGTTTCAACTCATATCTTATATCTAAAGCCCTTTCTCTCAAGGGAGTTCATCCTCCAATCCACCCTCATCATTGATATTTAATAGAGTGGATTGGGGAATGAACTTCCACATTCAAGGAACCTCCAGCTACTACCTTAATGACAAATCATTATGCTGGGATGCCTTGAATGCATAAGATTGGAGCTACTCTATCTTCCTAATAGGAAAATCTTTAGAGAGTAGGATTCCATCTTCACCTTGACCCAACCCTAAGCCTAGTCTTAGTATATCTTTTATGTTGTGGATCAAGGGAGCAGAAGACTCTTCGTCAACACGGAGGAGGATATCTTCGACGTTATGCTTAACGGGACTCATCAACTTATCTGTAAGTATCTAGAGTCCAAGAGGACACTTACGATCATTCCTTTCTAGGATTGGGTCTTAAGTAGTTCTCACCCTTTGAAGTCCTCAAGGAGGCCTCCGGTAGGAGTGTACGTGGTGGGTACGTTGTGTGGACCCTTGCTCTGTGGAGAGCATAAACATCTAGTTATGAGTGAACCAGTAAAACTCCAAGGTTAGAAGTGAACCGAGTAGAAACCTCTGGGTGCGTTGTGTGGACTCTTGCTCTATGGAGAGCATAAACATCTGGTTAGGAGTGAACCAGTGAAACTCTAGGGTTAGAGGTGAACCGAGTAGAAACCTCCGTGTAAAGGTTGAAGGTGAACCTGATTTAAAACCTTAGGTTTGAGGTGAACCCTGGGAAACCTCCTTAGTGAAATCCGGTACACTCAAGGGTTGAGTGCGGCAGCCGGGAGTGGAGTAGACATATCGTCGAACCACTATAAAATGACTGTGTTTGAGATTGCTTTTCTATATGTGTGATTCATGACAATGCATTCATATATCTGATCACATCTCACACACATACACAGTCACATCCAACATAGACTAAGTTGCATATTGCTATATCTTGATTAGTTTGTGTTTGGATCCTCTACCTGGCTTGGAAGCTAGTAGAGTTACATTTGAGTAATCTTGAAAATTGCATGCATGATAGGATTAGAGTGATAGGATTTTTAATATAACTCATAAATATTTAAAAAGTCCTATTCACCCCCCTCTAGGAGATATTGACATATTCCGACTTCAACTCAAGCAGTCTTCACCGCTATTTCAATTGGTATCAGAGTGGGTCTCTCTTTAAGGGCTTCACCACCTAAAGAGTGATCTTGACTGAAGTTGGAAATATGGCCAAAGGAGAGGGCTCATCAGTCACCAGGCCTCCAGTATTTGACGTCTCAAATTATGCATACTGAAAGGCTCGGATGCACTATTTTCCGAGATCTTTGGATCATGACGTTTGTCATATAGTTGAAAGTGGATATGTGCCACCAACTGAATAAATCATACTTGACAATGGCACAACAATCACAAAGCCCAAACCCAAAGAAAAGTGGACAGCATTTGACAAAGAAAGGCAAACATCTGAAGCCAAGGCTATGAATGCTATCTACTGTGTCGTGTCCCAGGATATTTTTAATCAGATAAGTATGTGTGGGACATCCAAGGAAGCATGGGATTTATTGGAAACAACCCATGAAGGTACAAGCACTGTGAAGCGATCCAAACTTCAGCTCCTGACTTCACAGTTTGAAAGTCTCAGAATGGAAGAGCATGAGACATTTATGGAGTTTTTCACCAAATCGAACATCATTTGCAACTCCATGGGTGGATTGGGAGAGAAAGTTCCGGTACCGAAAATTTGTAGGAAAATTCTAAGATCTCTACCGAACGGTTTAATCTTAAGGTAACAACAATAGAGGAGTGCAGGAACATAGACGAGATGAAAGTAGAAGAACTAGTAGGTTCCCTACAAACTTTTGAACTACACTTCACTCAATTCCAAAAATCAAAAAACACTGTCCTAAAAACTTCAAAGAAAACAACTCATGAGGACAGTGAAAGTGGAAGAGAGGATGATGATGAGGAAGTGGCCTTGCTGGCACAAAAATTCAGGAGATTTTTTCAAAAGAATTGCGGCCGTCCCTCTAGAGGGAGAAAAGTGGATAACAAACTCTCTACAGGCAAATTTGGCAAAAAGACCAAAAAACCACAATGCTACGCCTGTCGAGAGTATGGACACCTATCTACCGAATACTCAAACAGAAAAACCAAGGGCAAGGCAATGGCCACCACATGGGATGATACAGATGAGTCAAATTCAGAATCTAGTGACTCAGAAAGCAATGAAGATCAGAAATCATTGAAAATTCTCATGGTCTCCACTTCTTCGATCATTCCCACTAAATCTGAGAACGAGAAAGAACAGCAAGCCACAAAATTATTTCCATCTGACGAAGAAAAAGAAGAAGAAGCTACAAGATGCTTACAATCAGCTTTATATCCATAGCATCAAAGTGGCTAAAAGACTGGGAATATCTGAAAGTAAAAACCAATTGTTGCAAACAGATCTAGACAAAACTATAGAAACTAATATACATCTGATCAATGATTTACAACAACATCACTCAGAAAATGATAGACTTGAGAGAATTAACACCTTCCTTAAAACTGAGATTGAAAAACTAAGCAAACAGGTTGAGCAATTAAAAGACAAGAATTTGCTCATTCAAAATGAAAATCACACACTCCTGTTTAATCTAGAAGATTCTAGAAAAAATGCCAAGAAAAACTGTATGTTTTCCCAGAGTGGTGAGAAGTTAGAAAAACTTTTAGGCATGGGAAAATGTGGAGAAGACAAAAAGGGATTAGGTTATGGAAAAGCTAGAACAAAAACTGAATATAATGTACAACCTTTTGGAAAATCTGTTGCCTCTAGTAGTAACATCAGACCTATCCCAGCTCGTCACAAAAATGGTAAGACAGTTTATAAGCTGAACAAAAGAAATATGCAATCATCACCACTTGTGCTAGTTGACAGGTTGAAGGAGTCATTAAGTCAAGTGGATAAATCGGATAAGATGAACAAATCTACCATAAGTAAAACTCCTGTCACAAAGTGGATGATTAAGGAAAAGCCAAATTGCCTTGTTACACATTTAGATCGTCTACCAGGCAATGAGGTCAAATGGTACCTTGACAATGGTTGCTCAAGACATGTCACAGGTGACAAATCCCTTCTCTCCAACTATAAAAATCTTCATAAAGGGATAGTCACCTACGGAGATGGAGCCACTGCCAATGTAATTGGACAAGGAATGGTAAGAGGAATTGATTTGCTAAAAAATGAGAATGCTCTTTGCATAAAAGGACTAGCACATAATCTGTTAAACATCTCTTAAATCTGTGATAATGGGCATGTGGTCAAATTCAACAAAGAAGAATGCGATATCCTATATCAATCAGGAAAATCAGTTATTAAGGGTCATCGCACAAACAACCACTACTACATCATCAGAGGCATAGAAAGGACTGATACCTAGAAATACTGAGTAGAGAAAAACAAGTCCAGATCATGCATCTAGATCTGGATATTTGCTGAAATGATGCAATTTTGTTGAGCGTAAAATGATATATCTGAGGTTTCTTACCTCAATCTTTTGTAAATAAACATGCAAATGTTTATAATTTTTGATGTACAGTAATTGTACATAATTTTGCTGAGTATGCTATTGATATACTTGAAGGGTCGAAAAAGAAAAATATTCCTCTTCATTCCTATCGATCTGTCATTTCCGATTAATCGATTATGGGTCGATATCATCGACGTCTCTTCAGAATGTGGAAAGTCACAGATCGGGACTACTATCGAAGTAATTGCCGATAACTTCGAATGTGGATCATCGATATAATCGAAAGTAAGTTCGATAAAATCGAAGACTCCTGGCCGATAAAAGGCGATCGAGTGAAAGAATTTTATTTTTATGAAAATTTTTCTGTTTTGCTCTCTGCTCGAATCCTCGGCCAGAAGATCATCAACGGGTCCCAGAAGCGTCAAAAGAAATGTGTATTATCCTTCCATCCCTTCCACTCCAGAGTCTAATCTCACATTTGGTTGGGTACTTTCCGTTCTCTTGGTTGACCTTCCTTACCTTTACTCGCCTCTTACACTGAAAAATCATGAACAAAGGGAAAGGTAAGTCCCTTTCTCAGTCTTCAAAAGGGAAAGCAAAACAACCCAGTATGCATCAACTCACTTCATCAGTGAGACATCCAGACACTGTCGTTGAATGTCTGGTTCTCAACAGCGCCATCGAGTCTTTTGGTGTCGATCTGCTTCTAGAAGTCATTAGATGGCAAAATATTTTGAATCTTGGTGGTACTTATCAAATTGGAGTAATTCATGACTTCCTCAGCAAATGTCATGTTATTTGTGATGATCCACCTTGCATTCAAGTAGAATTACTGCATTACTCCAAGCACATCACTCCCATCACCTTGAGCAACCTCTTAGATCTCCAAGTCACTCGCATTCCTGTTACGAATCGGAATATAAATGGTCTTGGTGTCTGCGGTGAGATAACACGTGCACTATGTCAGGGAACTACTATTTCTTAGAATGATGATAATTCTCTTCACATTAATCATCTTGGACCCACTTTTAAAATTCTCCATAGTATTTTTGGGTCCAATGTCTATCCTTGTGATGTGAATGGTAATCATCTGTCTCCCTTTGTGCTGAATGTGCTGTATGATGTATATCAGGAAGTTCAGGTGTGCCTTCCAACACTTCTTCTTAAACAGCTAATTCAGATCCTTCAAGGAAATTATCAGGATACACTAGCTTTTCCTGCACTCATCTGTAAATTAGCTCATCATGTTGCTATTCCTACCTCATCTAATAGAGTCTACCCATAGAAATGGTTTGACAGTGATTCGGCTCAGGTGGCACAACTGCTCTGTCTTCCTTCAGTTCTGCCTGAGAACAGTGCTCACCTACAGTCTGCCGTTCCATATGCTCCTCTGTCATATCCATGGGGATCCAACCGAACGCCATTGCTGAGTCCAGAGTCGATCACAAATCGACAAACTCATCATCTTGAACGTCACCTACTGAACGGTATGGCGAGCATGGAGGAGCGACTTCACAATTGTGAGAGACGACTCACCGTGATTGAAGAAAAAGTCGATACTCTCCAGGAAACAAATCAGCAAGTGATTGACTTACTCACAAGTGGTGAGTCTCGGAGGTAGTAGAAGCTGATTGTGGAAATTCTAATTCACAATTTTATTTATTATTATTTTTTTTTTATAACTGTGAATTTTGTTGCTAAGCTTGGGCAGTTGATTTCATTTTGAATATGGCTGTGAATGATTCATATCTTTAATGCCATAATCAAGTTTTTTTTCCCCTGGTTTATCAAGTTATGGAATGCATATGATGTCCTGAATGAGCATTTCAACTGCTTTACAACTGCTCTATCTTATCCTACATGCATTCATGAATTCTGAAATTGATGTTTGATTGAATTGAGTTAACTTTTATACATCAATGCTCTGCTTCTACCTGTTTGGTTCTCCCATGCAATTCACTCTTCAGTCAATATCACTTGTTATACCTTTGCCAATGACTGACAAAAAGGGGGAGAACAGTTCAAAACACCCCAAGCGAAAATTGTATATCTAAAGTTGTTGCAGGTGTTCGGGGGAGCAGCTGCACCAAGAAAGGGAGAGTTTTGAAGTAAGAGGGAGCAGATACTACTGGGTGTGTACATGGGGTAGAAAAATTGTAAAATTGTATAAATGCATGTACACACAATTTAGGGTGTGTCTAGAAGTGTTCTAGGGTGTTTTGGGTATTTTGTCATGTAATTGACAAAGAGAGAGATTGAAAGTGCACCTGCTAGAGCTCGGGGTTGTCAAAGTTACGTGAATGGTGGGTCAAACTATCTACAGCGCTCGATAGGAAGAACAATTCAAGCGTCTGCCTCATTCGGATGTGTGAAAGCTCGCCATAGGTAAATCATAGCTTCACATCCTATGTCCCAAAACACCAGGTGATTAAAACCCTTAAAAGAAGATAGACATCTTAGGGTTTTTAAGGTGAGAAAACTTTTTGCAAATAGGAAAATCTGTAAGTTTTTCTCACCTTGTTGATTTTATCGATGCACCCTCGATATGATCGACCTGCACTGTCGATGTCCTCGATACCTTAACGATATATCGATGAGAGGACCAAAAATGTCCAGCAACTGAATATTCATCTGGATGGATTTATCGATGTATCGATACACCTATCGATATCATCGATAAAAGCACTAAATATGTCCAGCAACTTTACAACATATCTGGACGAATTATCGATGTATCGATACACCTATCGATACCATCGATATTCAAATTTCGAGTCCATCGAGAGTGACTCGATAAGATCGACAGACAGATTTTCGGCGCCCTTGTTTTTTAATGGAAATCCCAAAATCCTTCGATATATTAATGACCGTCCGATATAATCTGAATTCAAATATCGATAAGATTGGAGGTCTATCGATGATATCGATAGTGGGTGCGCATTTCTTACAGTAGATATTTCAGGTTGTTCTTAACAATGATTGAGGGCCCTTTGATAGAATCGATATTCAAATATCGATGATATCGGCACCAGGTCGATTGCATTGAACAAGGACATAATCTGTCCAGCAAGCTTAAAGTCAAATCCGCTGGATTTATCGATGCCTCGACCCTGATCTCGATATCATCGACATTCAAATTCCGATGATCTCGATGGTTTCCCGATCAATCTTGAAATCCTGAAATATTTCAAAGTCAAGTCTCTCTCATTTTTCAAGTGTCGATGGATCGATCCTGTCATCGATGGAATCGGAGTTCGAAATCCGATGACATCGACAATAGCTTCGATTCATCGACCAGTTGACAAGAAGTTTCAAAAGCATTTGACATTGAGTTCGAGTCATCGAGCAGACAATCGATGCTATTGAGAGTATACGCTCGATGATATCGAACCTGCTCGATGATACCGAACTTTGTCATTAATGTGATCGTTTTATATCCGTTGGAACTTTTTGCCTATATATAGAGGACTTGTCTTTTGTTGCTGTAAGAGAGAAAGAAGAGAGAGCTTTTGTGTGTTTCAACTCATATCTTATATCTAAAGCCCTTTCTCTCAAGGGAGTTCATCCTCCAATCCACCCTCATCATTGATATTCAATAGAGTGGATTGGGGAATGAACTTCCACATTCAAGGAACCTCCAACTACTACCTTAATGGCAAATCATTATGCTGGGATGCCTTGAATGCATAAGATTGGAGCTACTCTATCTTCCTAATAGGAAAATCTTTAGAGAGTAGGATTCCATCTTCACCTTGACCCAACCCTAAGCCTAGTCTTGGTATATCTTTTGTGTTGCAGATCAAGGGAGCAGAATACTCTTCGTCAATAAGGAGGAGGATATCTTCGGCGTTGTGCTTAACGGGACTCATCAACTTATCTGTAAGTATCTAGAGTCCAAGAGGACACTTACGATTATTCCTTTCTAGGATTGGGTCTTAAGTAGTTCTCACCCTTTGAAGTCCTCAAGGAGGCCTCCGGCAGGAGTGTACGTGGTGGGTGCGTTGTGTGGAACCTTGCTCTGTGGAGAGCATAAACATCTGGTTAGGAGTGAACCAGTGAAACTCCAAGGTTAGAGGTGAACCGAGTAGAAACCTCTAGGTGCGTTGTGTGGACCCTTGCTCTACGGAGAGCATAAATATCTGGTTAGGAGTGAACCAGTGAAACTCCAGGGTTAGAGGTGAACCGAGTAGAAACCTCCGTGTAAAGATTGAAGGTGAACCTGATTTAAAATCTTAGGTTTGAGGTGAACCCTGGGAAACCTCCTTAGTGAAATCCGGTACACTTAAGGGTTGAGTGCCGCAGCCGTGAGTGGAGTACACTTATTGTTGAACCACTATAAAATGATTGTTTTGAGATTTCTTTTCTATATGTGTGATTCATGACAATGCATTCATATATCTGATCACATCTCACACACATACACAGTCACATCCAACATAGACTAAGTTGCATATTGTTATATCTTGATTAGTTTGTGTTTGGATCCTCTACCTGGCTTGGAAGCTAGTAGAATTACATTTGAGTAATCCTGAAAATTGCATACATGATAGGATTAGAGTGATAGGATTTTTAATATAACTCATAAATCTTTAAAAAGTCCTATTCACCCCCCTCTAGGAGATATTGGCATATTCCGACTTCAACTCAAGCGGTCTTCACCGCTATTTCAGACCACATTATAGGAAACATTGTTGAATGAACATTGACCATTAAAAACTTTTTGGTGGTCATAAAAGTTTTAGATCAAGCTGATCTTTATTTTTTCCCTTCATCTGGGTCTGTATGACCTAATCAACAGATTGGATGTTGAATAAACAATATAGTGGTCCTTGTGAGGATTTTAATGGAGGATATCCAATCACTATTATTTTCCTGTGGTGTGGTCCACCTGAGATTTTTATTCCTCTAATATTTTGTATAAAGCCTTAAAATGATCTGTAGAAATGGATGAACGACATCGATGAAATACATACATCATGGTGGGGCCCACAGATCACCACCAGTAATGGGAGTAGCCAATCCGTTTTTGTCGGGCTTCAGTCCCAGACACCAGCTATACTAGCTGCTGCTGTAGCCTAGGCTACCTAGCCAGGCTAGGTAACATGGCGTGCGAAGATGAGACTGACGCTCCTCGAGTTCCGAGTTGTACGAACGGTTCAAAGGAGAACGAAGTTATATGGGCCTCACAGTGATGTATTTATTATATCTACACCGTTCATATATTTTTAGAGATGATTATAGAGCATTATCCAAAAAATGAATAATATCCAAAGATAATCTGGACCTCACCACAAATAGTAGAAGAGATAATGATTTTCACCATTAAATAATTCGTGTGTCCACTTGATAGTTAGATCTATCTTATTTTTAGTCTCAAGCCTTAACACGAGCTCACCAAATGGATGGACAGTTTGGATATAACACATACTCCATGAATAGACCCACAAATGATAGAACCTTAGTATAGCAATGCAAGCCCAAAGGGCACATTAAATTCAAGAGCACATTGCACTTTCGTGCCTTGCACATCAACTATGCACGCGTCGAGCTTTGAGTTGTACGAACGGCCCAAATGACATCAAAATTACATGGGCCCCATAATGATGTATTTATTATATCCATACTGTTTATCCATTTTTCATGATCATTTTAGAGCATTTTGAAAAAAAATTGAATCATATCCGAAGCTCAAATGGACACATCGAAAATAACAGCGATCGAGGATAATGTTTTCATCGTTAAAAAAACCAATCCGAATCATCCCCAACCCGATGCAACTTGATTTCCCTGACCGAGTTGGACTCGGTTCGGGTCATGCTAATCGTGATTCGGATCAGTTCAAGTCAGATGTCCCGGACTCGGTCCCGAATCGGATCGAGTTCGGGTAAGGTCATTAAGATTTCGGATTGGATCAAATTGGACCCAATCCAATCCGACTCGGTCCGATGCCCAGCTCTATGCATAATTGAGGAGATAAATATGAAACCTCTTGTACTGTCTCATCTAAATTGTCAGCTGCATATCCTGGGGTCCTCTTGCAAATCTTATCCTATTGTAATTCAGAAAACTAAATATACCAGTATACCTCTAGCTCAGTATTGTACCGACTGTACTACCACTCACCCAATTGGTAATCACATCTCTTATGCCCATCTCTCATTGTCCTTTTATGCATTTCTTTTTGCAATTTTATCTATCTCTATCCATTTCGCAATTATAGAGGCCTTGAAAGATCTATGGTGGAAGGTAGTTATACGTAATGAGATGACTGCCCTTGATAGACAAGGGGCATGTGAGTTAGTTACTTTTCCTTAAGGTCATAATGTAATAGGGTGTAAGTGGTCCTATACACTTAAGTACAATTTAGACAAAGTAATTACTAGGTACAAAGCTCACCTTGTTGCTAAAGGATAAACTCAAAAGCTTGTGAGCAATTATAATAGTACTTTTTCTTCAGTAGTTAAGCTCACCTCCATTTGTATTCTTCTCTCCATTTTTTTTACATCAAAAGTGGCATATTCACTAACTCGATATTAAGAATACTTTCTTACATGAAGACTTAGATGAGAAAAATTATACATGCTTTCACCCTCTTATATCAAAGGGTGAGGTGTTCTAACTAGGGGTGTACATCGAGTCGAACCGAGACGAGCTGGCCTCAGCTCAACTCGGCTCAGCCACTAGCTGACCTCAGCTCGAACTCGGCTCAGCTCGGTTCGGTTAGCGGCTCGGGCCAGTTCGAGCTGAGTTCGCCATTGCAGCATTTTCACAAACACTTGGACTGCATTTTCAAAATCTGATTGTAATTGAGACAACAACAATGGTTTTACAGGTATTTTATCAAACACCTTCTAAGCAACATAAAAATCAAGAAAAAAAGGATGTTGGTTTCATATACATAGCTTACCACTAGCCACACTACTTTGAGTCATTTCATCAAACACTTGGTGAGCAACATCAATATCAAAGTAACCAAGTCACCGAACTGCTTCGATTTGAGTTGGGGCCAGCTTGAACTCATTTTTAAACTAAAAAAATCAGCTCAACTTGGCTTCGAACCGAGTCAAATCGAGCTTTTTCGAGTTGAGTCGAGTGAGCTAGCTTGGTTCGTGTACACCTCTAGTGCTAACTGAAGAAGGCATTATATGGTCTCAAGCAATCCCAGTGTGCTTTGTTCGAACGCTTCAATAATATTGTGCTCTAAGTTGGGTTTACTCTTATGATAATTTACTCTTCATTAAGAAGCATGGAGTTTCTTTAACTATTATTATTGTTTATGCAGGTGACATTGTGGTGACAGGCAATAATTCAGATGAGATCTTATCTTTTCAAGCATTTCTAGCGTGCTAGTTTGAAACTAAATAGGAGGAGGTAGGGAAGCAATGCTCTCAGGAATCAAATTGCAAGCTGCAACCCCTCCAAAACCCTCATCTCCTTCCCTTTTCAGATATAACAACAACCACAACAGAGTCTCGTTGTGGAAGAAGGTGAGTACACTCGAACCCTCGGCTAGTCGAACCCTCTCAGCCGTTCCCTTCCCTACCGCTGCGACTACCATTACCAACGATGCATCTCCATCTTCCCTCACGTATTCCGTCGGATCCCCACCGTCCGTTCCTATCACGCAGTGGAATCTCAACCATCGACACATCCACTTGTTAAACGCCATCGCCTGCGCCACAGCGATTTCTGCAACATGGTTGTTTTTTTCTGCGATTCCAGCCCTTCTGGCTTTCAAGAAAGCGGCCGAGTCTCTAGAAAAGCTGCTAGATGTTACAAGAGAAGAGCTTCCCGACACAATGGCTGCTGTCAGGTTATCTGGCATGGAGATCAGTGACCTCACCATGGAACTGAGTGACTTGGGCCAGGAGATAACACAAGGTGTTAGAAACTCCACCCGAGCAGTTCGCATGGCCGAGGACAGACTACGTCGTCTGACGAATATGGCTCCAGCAGGAGAAAGCCACTCTGAAGACCGAGATGGTGGAACCGGTAACGGCTAGAACGGTGAGGACCTTTAAGGAGGGGATTGTGAATGGTCGTGCAATCTTGCAGGCTTTCTTTAGCCTCACTCGATTTTCTAGGTGGGCAATGAAATATGTGTCTGCCCGTGGAAAACAGTGAATCTGAACACCTGCGGCTATCATCTGAATCACGGTGAGCATCTTTGAATCTCATCTGCTCATAATTTTTTTTTTTTTAATTCATTTGAGCTTTTCTTCAGAGATCTTTCTAATCATGTATTTGTATGTCAAATAATTATAAGATGTTAGACTCAAAGATATTATGGTCCAAGATGAGTGGAGGAGATGAGGAATGCTTTCCTTTCTTTTCTCCCTCGTATTTTCATTTGTTAGTGACTTCAGATTGTTTGGAATATGCATCCCCACCTTCTGCTTGTAAACTAGATTAGTTTGAAATACTGATCTTGACTGGCCTCTATGTAATACTTAGAAAATACTTTGCTGCTCTGAAATGTCTTGATCCACGTGGAAAAAAAAAAAAAAAAAAAAAAAAAAAAAAAAAAAAAAAAGTTTGAAACTAAATACCTTGAGCCATTTTAGGGGTTGAAGTTGCTCATTCTACTAATGATGTCTTCATTTCTTAGCAAAAGCATGCCTTCGATCTCTTGAAAATCACTATCACACTTGGATCACGCCCTACGAATCACCTATTGAGGTGAATCATCAACTATTTTTCATGGAATCTCATCCCCTTGATAATCTTGTCTCATATCATCGATAGATAGGAGAGCTTATTTATTTGTGTATTATGCAATCTAATATAGTTTATGCCATCGGTGTGGTTAGCTAATTGTTCACATCACCTAGAAGTGGTTTTTTATACAGAAAGGGAAAATATATTAAGAGAGGGAAAATCTATATAGTTATACAATGTAATTCAGGTGGACCTGCTGCACACAAAATAAACTCAAGCCTGCCTATCCTGAACCCCTCCAAAATAAAACAAAAAAGGTCTTCTATCCACTTTAATTAAGAGATCACAAGCCAACCCGATCAAGGAAGAGAGACCATCGACATGTGGATAGAAGGTCAGATGAGGTCCAGAATAACCTATTCGATTGGGAATAACTTCCCAACCTCGCCAACCCATCTGCTACTCCATTAACTTCCCTTGGGGAGTAAACAATCCAAACTTGGGCCGCTCACCTTAAAAAATCCACACTAGCTCTTCAGTACCATAGATACCAAGGGAAATGGCCCTTTTTATTGAACAAATCCACCAGAATCTATGAATTGCTCTCCACTATAATCATTGGGAAACCCTGTGCCACATATAGGGCGAGGCTTCTCGGCCAAGGTTTAATTAGCCTCATCCTAAACATTTACCTCGAACCATAGCTAGACGAGAAGAAAAAAGAAAATCACATTGCGCTCCTCTGCATACTCCCCCTCCTCTAAATGGCCCCGGGTTGCCACACATTGATCCGTCTGCATTGATCTTCATCCACCCCTCCTTGAGCTTTGCTCATTATACAACCATCAACTTAGGAGATTTAGGGCCACTCAAGTTGATCCCCAGCACCTAAAGCGTAAGATGAAGGGAAAGAGAACTTTTAGAAGAATTAAGGAAGAGGGGGTAGATGATGTGCAACCATCTATGAACCCGGAGAATGATTTTCCCCTCATCCTCTTGAACCCCCTCAAATTGTCTATCATTTCTCTTTAGCCAAATCTCCCACAAAGCAAAGCATGGGACAAGGCCACAAAGTTGGCCCAATCCACCCAACACGGTATCCATAGTCCACCATTGGGTTACTATTTAGTCGGTTTATTACCGATAGACCCTCTAAGAAGGTGATATCAAATAAAGAGAAATAGTTCTATACCTTTGTCACTAGCTCCCTTGCCACAAATAGGTGATCTTGGGACTCCCCTGCAAAATAGTGTTCCTGGACACAACACACACACACACACACACACACACACACACACACTTTGACACCATCTGCACTCCTTTCTTCTGCATGTTGGCATCCATCGGAACTGCACCCATTAGGAGTTTCCAAACAAACATTGAGATTTTTAGTCACATCTTCATATTGAAAACCCATTTTGACCAATCCTTATGCGTACTCGCTAATCTGTAAAATCCCCATGCTGATTTCACTAATAATTGGCTTGTAGGCTCGAGGGGGCCAGATGCACCTATCCTTGCCCTCCTCTATGCAAAAGCCTTCCTCCTTCATATGCTCCATAATAAATTAAGACAAAAAGAGACACACCAACTTCAGGGCTTGGAGGTCAATTGGACTCACGACATCCTAAACCTTTATATTTTCTAGATGGAGAAGAATATGAGCAATCCACATCTCTCTTACAATGTCGAGCCTTGTCTAGTTGTCTAGCTAGAAACTACAATAGCCCTTCCCAAAAGCCACTTAGCCTATTAATCTACCTCTGAAAATTGTAGACAAACTCCCTTTCAGCATGGACATCTTCTACTACTCGAGGGGACAGCCAGCGTGGCTAAACAATATGAGGCATATTTCACCTTCATAAAGTCCCTCCATAAGTTGGGATAATGTGCATATTTGACAACCCATGCCATTTTTAGTTGGAGCCCTTTCATCACACCATTGAGCCTCTCGATTCCCAAACCACCCTCTACTTTCGGTAAAGCTATTTGATCCCAACTAATCCAGTAGATTCTTCTTGCCCTCATTCCACCCCTAGAAGAAGTCTACAAAATGCCTCTCTATAGTTGATAGGACCTTCTTTGGCACTTCTGCTACCGCTAGCTATGAATGGGAACACCGCTAAGCACATGGTTGATGAGAGTGGCTTTATCTGCATGGTTTAGACATCTCTCTTTCCACTTAGAAATCCTCCTGAGGATTCTGTCCAGTACTGGCTGAAAGAAAGAACACTTCACTTTGCCTTTGAATATTGGCACACCTTAATACGTGAGGTGGGCTGCTAATCAACTAATCCGTAACTACCTTTCTGTGGCTTTGACTCACCCCTCAACCATGTTGGAGGAAGCATATAGACTACTCTTTCCCCTATTTGCTTT